>OY744516.1:12424588-12439588 GCA_963556195.1 Sepiola atlantica | reverse complement strand
ATTTGTAGGTATATATATATGTGATTGTATATATATATGTGATTGTATATATATATGTGTATGTATATATATTTGTGTATGTATATATATGTGTCCACATATGTGTCCAGCTATATATATGTGTGTATATGTAATATATCACCCTATCATTCCCACATTATACGGGCTCCCCAAAACCCACAAACCCGACATCCCCATGCGTTCCATTGTATTAAGCATAGGTAGCACCACACACAAAATCGCACGGGGCATAGCTAACATCCTCACTCCACTAATGGGTACCATCAGTCCTTCCCACATCAAAAATTCAGGTGACCTTCTTAGCAGAATAAAAAACATCAACGTAGAAAATAAAAATATACATAGCCTAGATGTAACTTCGCTCTACACTAATGTACCTGTTAAACAATGCCTAAACTTACTTCACACACATATAAAGAAAATAAAAACAGACCTACCTTTTCCCCCCAACACTCTTATAGAAATAATTAGACTCATCACTGACATAACATATTTCCAATTTAACGAAGTATTCTATAAACAAAAATTTGGACTCCCTATGGGCAACCCCCTTAGCGGTGTATTGGCCTTCCTCTTTTTAGAATTCTTAGAATCCGGTCCTTTCAAATATAGACTACCCCCTAACATCGAATACTTTAGATACATAGATGATGTTTTAATTTTCCTCCCCACAGACATACAAATCAATCATGTTAAAGATAAACTCAACACAGTAGAACCCTCCATAAAATTTACCCATGAGACTGAAATAAACGGCTCTATTCCCTTCCTTGATACTCTTATAATTAAGTCCAACAACAAACTAGAATTCAAGGTACACCGCAAAAACACTCACAAAAATGACTACATACATTTCTACTCCCACCACCATAGCAAGATCAAAACAGGTATAATTATAGGCTTCTTCCTATGCGCCCTTAGAATATGTAGCCCCCCTCACATAGATGAAGAAATAAAGTACATTTTTGATTCCCTAAAAATATTGCAATACCCCACACATTTTATATTAAATGCCAAGAAAAAAGCCTTCCAAATATTCTCCAGAAACACCACACAAAAAAATCAAACTCCTAACACCTCTCTAATAGACAGACCCCTTCTCCTACCCACGCATTCCAATAACACATCCATCTGCAACACGCTTAACAAACTAGACATTCCAACAGTACAAACCACATCTCAATCCATAAAACAAACTTTAAACACATCCAGACATTTCCAAAAAACACCCACATCCCATGCCGGCTTATATACTGTCCCTGGCAATGATTGCCATCAATTTTACGTGGGAGAAACACAACGTGAATTAAAGAAACGATTAAATGAACACAAAAGGGACATAAAAAACAACAACCCTCTTAGTGCACTTTTCTCCCATGCACTAGAACATGGTCATGCGTTCAAATTTGAACCAGCCAAAATCACTAAATATATCCACAACAAATCTCGGCGAAGATTATTAGAAACTGCCATCATCACCGCCTCCACCACCATCAAGCAACGTAATGGTTTCTTTAACCTATCACCCTTAATAAGCAAGATCATCCTCACAGAACAAAGACTCTTGCCTGATCATGGTTAACTTTTTTCATCTCCAACCTCTATAACACTCTCCCATTTACTTTTCCCTTTCTTTTTTCTCCTTGAATCTTCATTTTCTCCTTACTTTTTTTTTCCTCACACTTTTAATACTGCAGTCCAAATAAACTTTCTCATGTTCCAAATATTTCAAATATTCCATACCCACCCTTTCAATCACCGCCCCCCCCCCAATCCCTCACTCATTGCTATCATATTTCAAATATTTCACACCCTATCACAACAAATCCTCCCTCTCCCCCACTCAACTATTTTCTCCCATACCTCTTCTTAAATTCCCTCATTTTCTCAAAACGCTCTCTAAGACCATAACTTTCGCCCATCCACCAAAATCACAGCCCCCCCCTCCCTCTCTACCCATCCTCCTTTCCCTGCATACACCCCCCATACACAAACATTCCAACTTACTTTTCCCCTTCAATCTTGAACCGCAACCATCTGGTCAAACACCTCCCTCCCCCCTCTTCCTCACCTCCCTCTCTGCCATCCACTTCACCCCTGCTCATCCCCCACCACTCTTTCTCTTACCACCAGCCACAGTAGTCCTGGCTCACCCCATCCTTCCATTTTTTCCCCACTCATTCTTTTCAACATTCATTTCTATTTCTCCAACAAATACGGACGTCCACCCAGCAGTGGCCACTATTTCATTCTATTTTTTCTCCCAATATGTCTACCCTACATGTATCTGTACTTGCATGACATTTTTTCTCTATTTTATCATCCTGATGAAGTCTTATAAATAAAGACGAAACGTTGATGTACACATAAAAAACATCCATTTTTTAGTTTTCCGTTTTCATTTTCTATCACGTCGGATTACTTTCATCCTTCTCTTCCCATATATATATATATATATATATATATATATATATATATGTGTGTGCATCTTTATATATATGTGTGTATATGTTTATATGTAATGTACATATATATATCTGTTTATTTATATATATATATATATGTGTGTCTATATGCATGTATGTGTGTGTATATGCATGTATGTGTGTATGTGCATATATGTATATATGTATGTGTGTATATGCATATATGTGTACATGTATGTGTGTATATGCATATATGTGTACATCTATATATATATGTATGTGTGTATATGCATATATGTGTACATCTATATATATATGTATGTGTGTATATGCATATATGTGTACATCTATATATATGTATGTGTGTATATGCATATATGTGTACATCTATATATATGTATGTGTGTATATGCATATATGTGTACATCTATTTATTTGTGTGTATATGCATATATGTATACATCTATTTATGTATGTGGGTATATGCATATCTGTGTACATCTATTTGTGATGTGTTTATATGCATATGTGTGCATATTTATATAATGTATACATGTATATATATGGAGTTATATATGTATATGCATATATATGGATATGTGTGCATATATATATATATATCTGTGTATATATACATATATGGATATATGTATATGTGTTTATATATGTATACGTACATATAAATATATATATATATATATATATATATATATATATATGTGTGTGTGTGTACGAGTGTCAGTTGGTTGTTGTTTTCCTCTTGCCTAGTCTTAAGATGTAGACAAACTCTAGTTGTAAGTCTTAAATGCAACGTAGTGGAAAAACGTGGCACAGGGATAGGGGTGAGGTAGAACGTTTGGCTCTGGGGTGAGAGAGGGATGTAACAATATAAAAAATGAACTAAAAAAAAACATTCATTGGTAGGTTTCTCTCGAATTTATTATGTTTTTTGAGATGCAAAAACAAAATTTAAAATCTATTTCTCTTATATATATATATATATATATATATATATATATATATATATATATATATATACTAGTAGGGCTAACCAGCGTTGCCCGGGGCTATAAAAAGTAGAAGGGGTGAAAAAGTCTGAAACATTTCTAGATTAAAACTTGTATCCCTTTACATCTTGCTATTTTCTATCTTTCCGTCTACCCCCTCTTTCATTCCTCACATTAGATCATTCCTAGCCCCTGTTTTAACAGATTGAAAAAAATAAAAATGTAAATCATTCACCTAAGCTTTCAGTTCTTAAGTTATTGTTCCCGGGCAACAACAAGTTTTCCCCCCCTCTTTTAAAATTGTATGAAATCTATATTGGTTTTAATTTATTCCCGAACAACGCCGAGTTTGTTCTCTTTCTCCTCCCCTCAATAACATAATTAAACCTATATTTAAGTGTTTCTTGTCTTCCCGAATCTCATTGAGCATATACCACATAGAAAATGTACTTCTGTATTATTGCACATACTTGCTCTATCTAGGGTATTTAGCACTTTCCGATTCAGCATATATCACTTTGAAAGTGTAACAGTTATTATTATACACACCGGCTTCATAAAGGACATTGATCACTTCTGATTCAGCATATACCACTGACCAAGTGTAATAATGTATTCTTACATCCACCTGCTTTATCTAGCGTATTGAGTACTTTCCGATTCAGTATATATCACTTGCTAAATATAATATTATATTATTACACCCACAACTTACTAAGTGTAATACTCTCTACTACGTTTCTACTGTATAATTACACACATGTGTTCTTTCTGGGGTATTGAGCACTGTTTGATTGAGCATATACTACTTATGAAGTGTCCTACCGTATTATTTATTTGCGGCATTCATGCAACATTGCGTTTCTTGTCTAGTATACAAAACTATAACAAAACACTCTGATCTTTTCACTAATGTGCAACGTCGCATTTAAACACACCTGCTCTATCTAAAATATTCAGCACTTTTGATTAACTTATACCATATTTACCAAATGTAATACTGTAATATTATTAGTATTATGGCTCCCAGACAACACCAAATATCTACTACTGAAACCTGAGTACCTCTAAATGTATAGTTTATAAATAAATAAATTCTGCTCTTGTATTTTTTATGATCGAGCACTTTGATGATTTTTGATCTGCTAATACGAGATACATTTTATATATATAATGAAAAGGGAAAATTGTCTGTTGTATCCGCTTTTCTTTCTAGCTCATGGAAGAAAAACCTAAATTTCTTATCAATGATAAATTATCGTTTCCTGAAGATTGTGCATAGCAGAAGCATAAAAACAACAGGACTTACGCACTTCCCGTTGTGGCATTAATCAATGTTCAATCTAAACACCGGACCATAACTTTTGGACCAATCTATAGTAAGGGAGATAATTTCTACTTTTCAACTGTACAAAAGTACATTTTCTTTTTATTTATTTTGTTATTTAACAAATACTTGATCTTTAATATTAAAACTAGATCACCCGTGACCTGCTGGGTCAGTATTTATTATATATATATATATATTTTTATTTATTAGTATGTATATATATATACATACTTACAGTAAGTTATGAAAATATATTCATAGCAATTAATCTACACAGAGGCTTCTGCGTTTCATCCCTGTTGAAGTAAATTCTGAAAATCGATACATAAAATATATCTCCTTATATCATTTTATGTGGATACATGAAATAATAATAATATATATATATATATATATATATATATATATATATATAAAGCAAAGTTGTCTGTATGTGTGTCGTGGCATCACAGTTAAATGCTAGATCCAAGAGCCAAACTAAGTGCAGATTTTGAATCAGCATCTTCAATCCGATGTCCTTATCGATGTCAGAAGTTCTTGAACCTTTTTTAAACTCATTATTAAAAATTAAAAATATGTAGAAATAACATTAGCAACAAATATTCCGACATATTTTGCGTTCCGTTTCCAAGCCGACCGAATAATATACTTTTGAACCTTTTCACTACCAGTAATAAAACTAAACATAAAAATAAGTCAAGATTGTTTGTTAGTCAAATCAGTGTACGTATTTTACACCCTTTTTTATTATTAAAAATGGAACTTTTTTTGATATTTATTTTTGACAATCAAACAATTTTAAATCTATGCAGAGTTTGTGTCCCTACGCCGAACTCATAACCGGTTTAAATAGGTTACAAAGACAAAATATTTTCGTCTGATTGGTGTCCATATGGATAAAGCGTTCACATTCATTTCCAATATTTTATGCCATCTTTCAGGGTTTGAAGCTAACATTTGGAGGACACTTTTTAGGGTTCCAGTTTTTGGGTCGATCTTTGGGAGAGACGATTTTAGGGAGACATTTTTAAGGAAACAGTTTTAGGTTATACTCAAATATGAGAGAGCAAGATAAATGTTATATCTTTTTTTTTTAATAGAAATCGCTCCAGACAAGGCATGAAGCCACTTGATGTAAGGAGCTAAAAATATACTAATTCAAGGTCACAAACGAGCCAACAATAAGTGTTAGATGGGTAGATTCCGACCCAGAACACAGCAATTCTTCCTCCTTTCTCAGAAATATTGCTCATGGAATGTGAGGACTACAGTACAACGTAAGGGAAGAAAGAGTTTGAAGGCTGGCGAAAGTAAACCCAAGGTCCACTTTCTACTCAAGCATACAATTGCAGAACAAGTCGAAGTTATTAGCTGAGATATTGAGGAAGCCTGAGTCGATAATTTAAGTTCCATGAATTATCCACGAGTTTGAAATATCATAATCAAATCTTCCTCACTCAATTATAAAATGTTTATTTGATTGAAAGTTATTAATAAGAGTCAATGTTCATTTGTTTTCATTGTAGAAAGTTCATTGAAAGATGTTAGAAGTATTAAAGTGGTTAAGTTTATACATTGGTTTTTAATCAGCAGACGATAATAGTAATTAGTTAATGTATTGCGTATGTGTGTGTGTTGGCGTCAAAGTGGCTATGTGTGCGTGAGTGGAGAAATGCATTTTTAGCTTTCCCAAAACCAGATGCTTGTTCACATTAGTTTTAAATTTCTGCATGTCGGTACAGTCGAGGAAACAGGGAGCAGGGAGGAAATAAGCTATTGGAGTAGAAGGCTCTCAGGCATCTGGGGACCTCCATAGTGAATGGATGGGATTTAGCTGATTGTCGAGTTAGTCTAGTGTATTTACGTTGAGGGGGCACCAGAGTAGCCAGTTCATCGAAGCACATTCTATTGAAGTACAAGAATGCAACATTGCGGCGATGGGACAGGGGCTGAAGCTTGGTGGATAGTAAGGGACCTATCAGATAAGAGACTCTTTTTGGACCTTGTCTAGGAGGGAGAGACTAGTGGATGATGCACCAGCCTAGATGTGACAACAGCACTCCATGCATGGGCGGATGGTGACTTTATAGAGGTATGGGATACTGTCAGGTGTGAGAAGTTTACTAGCACGGTAGAGTGATCCCACCTTTTTTGCAGCAGCCTTGGCAATGTCTTCAATGTATTTGTTCCAATTCATGTTAGGCCGAGGAGTTTAAACGTTATTCTCCAAGGTAGGGTGCTATTCACCATGGCAATCGATGGTTGAAGACGTTTTTGTAGTTGTTAAAGGAAAAGACTGTTGTTTTATCAGCATTAAATGATACTATCCATTTATGATCCCATTCCACTACAGATTAGAGGTCACTTTCTAAGGATTCAGCAATTGCTTCGGATATTTTGTTCAACTAACTTATGATAAATGGTATATATATATATATATATATATATATATATCTTATGTTTTTCCTCCATCAGGAAAGATGTAAGAATTTTACTCACATGATAAGAGTAAGGTCATCGGCAAATATACCCATCTCAGACACAATATCATCAGGGAGGTCGTTTATGAAAATCAGAAACAATAAAGATCCAAGGATCGATCCCTGGAGTACACCTGCATTTATGTCATGTTGTTTGGATGAACGGCCATCAGGGACAACCTGGATCTTTCTGTTGGATAGGAAAGATCTAATTATATTAAATATTCGTCCATGTAAATTAATTTTTATGAGAAGACCTTTATGTCAAAGGCCTTGGATATATCAAGCGCTACCACGCTAGCTTCACCTGCCTTGTCCAGTGTATGGTATATGCGTTCACAGATGACTGTTAGGATATCTGCAGTAGACCATGCTTGTCTAAATCCATACTGATTGACAGAAAAAAGTTTAGCATTAACAAGGTAACGGATTATTGCTAGATTGATTAAGGATTCAAAGATTTTAGTGAAGAGCGGGAGTAGACTGATGGGGCTATACTTCTGAAGGGCAGTTCTATCTCCAGAATTCTTGAAGAATGGTACCACAGAGGCAATTTTCCAGCTATCAGGGAAGCAAGATTCAGCAAGGCATTTGTTGTAGAGTTTGGAGAGGATAGTTCGAATGATTGGCCAGTTCTGCAGAGCATTTCTTTATTACTGGTATAAGATCAGGCCCACTTTGGAGGTGTCAAGGTTTTTTATGATGTGTTGGATATGAGATGGTCAGGTCATCAAGTGTGGCTTCACTCCGCAATAGGGAAATTTGGGAGAGACTGTTATAGCGTTCCACTTACTTCTTAACCGATATCAATCATCATCATAAACCTGAATAATGCACTTGTTTTTTTTATTGTTTTATTGTGATTTAAAGTTAATTTTTTTTTTCACTTGAACTGACCTGCAAAAGAGAAAGGTTTGAGAAACCTGGTGTTGGCTGGTACTTTGGTTAGTATATATATATATATATATAGTCTAAAGAAGCTTTGAGTCATTTTAACAAAAAAAAAAGAAAGTAAAATGCAGTTTAAATTCCCAGAGAAACTAACTAAATCCAAGATATTGCAGACTTAACATTCGTTAGGATATATATATATATATATATATAATTAAATTAGATTAACCCAGTAACCCAAACTGCCGGCGTATGGTAATTCAACACATAAGTGTATGATATTATAAGTACAAATCTATATTATACTCTTACGAACGTAGTTGAGCACTCTTCATTATTTCTTCATAAAACATGAAATATATTATTAAATATATAATTTCTTAACTGTGAGATTGGTTCATACAGGAATGACAGAGTAAAATATGACAAAATAAGAATACAGCCCATCCCCCGCTTCCTCTCCATCCTCTTCCCCCCCCTCCTCTTTTAATTATTTATGACATTACATGCCCCTTGCCACTTATCTTCTCTTTATTTACGTTATTTGCCATCCAAGACGGTTCGTCTAGTATAATATATATATATATATATATATATATATATATATATATATACACTCACTATCCCGATAAAAAAGACCCATGAACCTTAGAATCACGGGTCTTCTATGTTAATGGATGACGTCACAAAAGAATGACGTCATCCATTTACAGTGACATAAAGGATATTCCCGATGTATTCCACCTGTTTTAGCAGATGAAGTTATCTCTTTGTGACGTCATCTAGTGTGCACCGAGACAAACATACACGATGACAAACAAAAAAGACTCGCAATTTTAGTAGCATACTAAACTCTCTGTGTCTATATGGTTCGTTTATTATATATGGAAATAATATTCCAACGTTGGAATATTATTTCCATAATTATTATCATCATATATATATATGTATATATATTAAAAACTATACTTTACAGTGTTTGTTGGGTGTACCTGGGTTTCGTTGACCGTGCCGGATCTTGGGTAAAAAACGGATTCTATCCCAAACCTGACATGGTCAGATCGACAAAACCTTAGTAAACTTAATAGACATGGGAAAATACTCTGCTCAAGGAAGCACATGTGGACGAAAAATACACTGGGCTAAGATGTGCCAAAACAAAAAAGAAAAGTCGGACAGAACAAAAAACAAAAAAGAAAAGTCGCAACAAAACTCTTACAGAAACCGACAGAATCAGAATTCTATTCAGGTTCAAGACCAAATGGGAGACAGCTTCGAAAAAATGTCTTTCCATACCCAATACCAAAAGAATAGTCGGACTGAGGCATTCGCCGCACTGGACATTGTGTTACCCAACAGAAAAGGGGTTCAAAACCTAAAAGCCAAGGTGGATACAGGTGCGGAAGGAAACACTCTCCATTACGTACATTACACCGGATATTCCCAGAACGTGTGGACCAAAATGAACAACCACTCCCTGGCACAACAGACACATAAGTAGTGGTACTGACGGCCTACAACGGATCGAACATACCGCAACATGGATCTGCTAGAATGCGCATATAAAGGTGAATGGAGGTCCGTAAAATTTTACGTGGTGACCTTTGATGGCCCAACCATACTAGGGTTACCCTCCCTAAAGGATTTCAAACTGGTCATTCTGCATTGTGCCATTCAGCAAACTAAGTGTGTCCCAGCCAACTCTAACAAGGATACTCTGATCAATTCAGCGAAGGATCTGATTGAAACTTACCTGGATCAATTCAACTGGATTGGTCACTTTGCAGGGGATTACCACATTTGGATAAGGTCAAACAACCACCCTATCATTCATGCCCCAAGAAAATGTCCCATCCACGTGAGGGACAAAATGAAGGCGGAACTGAATGAAATGACCGCATAAGGAATCATGAGTTTACCGACTGGATTAGCAGCATCGTACGGAAAAACAATGGCAAACTTAGACAATGTTTGGAGCCTAAAGATCTAAATAAAGAGATCATGCGTTGCCATCACAAGACTCCGACCATGGAGGAGCTAACACAAAAACACTCTGGCACCAAATTCTTCTCCAAATTGAATGCTAAGAATGGATACGGGTCTGTCCAGCTTGACTAGGAGTCGCAGCTACTGACCATGTTCAATTCGCCGTTTGGAAGGTATTGATTCCAAAGAATGCCATTTGTTCCAAGATGTATTCCAACAAAAGATGGACATTATCATCGAAAAGTGTACGGAAGCCCTGGCACTGATCGATGATGTTATTATATATAGGAAAACCAAGGAGCAACACGACCGGAACTTACACAGGCTGATGGAAACAGCACAGACTGCAGGTCTAATGTTCAATAGCAACAAATGTGCAGTAGACGAAAGAAAAATTAAATTCTTCAGTGCCATATTTGATGAAAAGGGGATGCACCCAGATCCCCAAAAAGTGGAGGAGATTCAACTACAAACGTCACGGAGCTACAGAAGGTGCTAGGAATTATTACCTACATGGCACCATTTATTCACCGACTCCGACTTCACAGCAAACCTAAAAAAGGATGCTGAATACAAGTGGAGCAACAGCAATCAATAGTCGCTTCAGGACATATATGAGAAATGCTACTTCAATATTATGACTCTTCCAAAAAGGCCATCATACAAGTGGACGTAGCATCCAGAGGCTTAGGGGCAGCTTTGCTACAAGATTGAAAACCCATAGCGTTTGCCTCAAAATCCCTGACCGGAGCAGAGCAGCGCTACGCAAACATCGAGCAAGAACTTGTAGCAGTCGTGTTCGGCTATGAACGTTTTCAGACGTACATCTACGGGTGTTCGTTCAAAATAGAGAGCGATCATAAACCTCTAGAAATGATCAGCCTTAAGAACCTGACAGCCTCTCCCTCCCCCCCCCCCCCGACTGTGGCTGCAGGAATACGACATAGTCCTAAAGTATCAACCAGGCAAGGAGATATTACTGGCGAATGGATTATCCAGACTTCCCAACAAGAGGAATAAAGAAGTCATTGACTTAGATTTACAGAGAATTACACAAAGACATTATACCATACTGATCCTATCGAGATGAACTCTCTGTTGAAAACGGCATACTGCTCAAAGGTGACCAGATACTGATCTCCGAAACAATGAAAGCGGAAATAGTCGAAAAAATTCAATATGGTCATCAAGGAAGTGAAAAATGCAAACTGAGAGCTAAAAGCTGCGTTTTTTGGAGTGACATAAACAGCGACATCGATAAGATAGCCCAGCACTGTTTCTTATGCCAAGAGCACTAGAAGTCCCAGAGTGCTGAAACCATCATGCCACATGAAATCCTAGTGTGACCATGGCAAATCGTGGCCACTGACATTTTCAACCTCAATGGGCACAATTACCTACTCATTGTGGACTATTATTCAAAGTACCCTTTCATCTACAGACTAAGGGTATTCTCCAGTCAGGAAGTCATCAACCTGACCAAACAGATATTTGGGTAACAAAGAGTTCCAGAAAAACTCATCAGCAATAACAGGTCACACTACAGCTCGTATCGCTTCAAAGAGTTTGCCAAACAATTGGGTTTCGAACACATCATCTCATCTTCCAGGTACCCACAGTCGAATGGCATGGCTGAACGATGCATTCAGACAATCGAGTTAGCCATAAGAAAGGCTATGCTGAGCAGCCGAGACATAGACATGAGTCTGTTGTGTGTTAGATCAACACCCATAAACCATGTCATTCCATCCACTGGAGAACTATTATGCAGGCCAGAAGCTGATCAGCACTCTCCCCGTGAGTGTACAAATAACCATGCCAGAGATTAGGGATCGCCTTTACCAGAGACAATCAGTGCAGAAGGCACAGCATGATAAGCATGCGAAGGACTACCGCAGCCTCAGCAGAGGACAGCAGGTTCGAGTACAGAACCCAGATTCACGAAAATGGACCCCGGCAGTTGTCACACAACCCTGCACTGAACCGCGGTCCTACATCGTAGAAACCTCCAGCCGGACAAGTCCTACGCAGAAACCGTAGGCACCTGACCTGATTTAAGACTCTGGTAAAGTGAATAATACACAAACCCCAATACCCCCCTCCCCCAGCATCACACCAAACAACCTCCCACAAATCTACAAACACACCTAATAATAACGATACACCAACCGGCATAGTCACCAGGTATGAACGCATCGTAAAGCCCCCCCCCCAAAAAAAATACAACCCATAAGTAGACATCACTTTCTATAAAAAGAGTGATGTCACAGTATGACGTAGTTACCCTTCCTTAGAATCTCTCCGGTAATACAGACAGGGAAGCCAGATTCAAGATGGCGACCCCCCCCCCCCCACCCACCATATAAGTCTACACGTGTCTCTGTTCTCTGTTTCCAGAGATAAAAGAATGTTTTACTAACAACAAATATATAAAACATTTATAAAAACCTGTTCAACCCAAACAAGGGGTCATTTTGCCACTGAAACGTAAACTGTGATTATGGCCAGATTTATCCTAAGTGCGGAATTGTGCAACAAGATGTTTGTTCACATCACATTTACATTTCTGCATGTTCGTACAGTCGGGGAAACGTGCAGAAATTTAAATATAATATGAAAAAACAAGTTTGCGAAACAAGGAGCAGGGAGGGAATTTCAAAGGCGAGCGATATGAAAAAAAGAAGATATTATGAGTAGAAATGTTTTCCGTCATTTTTGTCGGGGGTATTTACGGGTCCAAGTGCAGTAATGAGTCACTTGATACATGAATCAATCACGTACAAGTCCCGTTTTTGACCAGTAAAGGCGGTTTCACAGACATCACCAAATATTGTTATCTTATATAAATGAAGATTTTGTCCGTCCGTCACAATTTTTTTGTCAGTCACAATTTTTTAAACGTAATAAATCTGTTACGGAATTTGTTTCATTCCAAAATATCATAGATCTTAACAACTTTTAGAAATTGAAATATTGCATTAATAGTAAATAATAAATTCCCAACAAATAAAGCGGATGTCATGACCAGTAATCGAAACCGAAACCTTGAGATTATCAGTCTGAGGTTCTACCTATTGACCTATTTGGATTTTCTTATAAAATAGAGCATGACGTCATACATTTATGATTTACATCATGTTTCAAAACATGAATTCAGACATCAGCAATAATAAAAAAATAAATAAATGAATGGATATCAATAGCGTTCGAAATTGTTTTCAAGAGTGCAAAACAATTTATTTTGCTTTAACTACGCATTGTAAGTAGTCCTTTCACAAATATATAATCCTCCCACTTCCAGCCGAGCAAAAATATGCGACTGGAGGGGGGGTGGGAGGGCATATTTTTGCTAGTATTTAAAATAACATAACGAGTTAGATATGATGATGTCGACATTACACAATTGAAATAACCAAGAATATATATAGTGTGTTTACTAAACATTATGTATATGAAACTAAATAAAAAGCCAAACGCGCATTAGCTTATCTCACTTGTTTTTGCGGAACCTTTTGAGGAACCTTAGGGTTCCGGCGGACCCCGGTTGAGAAATACTGGTCTAAGGTAACAAAGATGACACCCACGTTGACTAAAATGGAACAGACAACTGTAAAATTTCATATTCACATTCACTTTTGGGAAATACACATGTAGCGGTCATAAACAGACCTATTTTCTCCCTCTGAAAAATGTCCCCATAGAGTGAGCTGGTCACACACTGACCAATCAGTCTGCAGGGCGCATGGATTCGTTCTGTCAGCTGAAGAACTACTTCAGTCCCTTTAGGAATCACCAGCAGTCGGCAGAGAGACCTCGGCAAGCAACGAGGAAACACTTCTTCCACTCTTTCTCCTGCCCCTGGCCACTGGACGCTCACAGCAAATACTATCTTTGCCTTAAGATAGTTGCTGACAGATCTCGGGAAGCTCTAAGAACACTTAATTTCCTCTTTCTCTCTCGGACACTGTCCAAGTTTCTTTTTACTTATACCAAACGATATATGTAACCTTTGTGAATAAACTCTTTTCGTGGTTGTTATAAAGAGGGTTTGTTAATTCATTTCGTGTCTGAAATCTAAGGTAGAGACAACGTCCCCCTTCTTAACACACACACACACCAAATATTTTGATTTGGGAATATTGTGTTGTTTTTTATGGTTACATAGAATATATTTACGACGCTATTTAAATGTACGGCATTGTTGTTTTTTTGTTTTGTTTTTTGTTCTTTTAGACACACGTGTTTGCGTAGGCAAATACCGTTATTAAATGAACGGTTTATAATTATCTCCGGGACTCCGAACATAGAAAATCCATAAAGCGAAAAATGAGACAAGCGTTGTGTGTATCTTTTTTTCGTGCTTCCTGGATGACTTTAATGGGCTGATGGCTGGCCCTTGACACGCATGCCCAAATAAAAAGGCAAACACTCGTCCACCACGTGAAATACCTCCCCGCTCTCCCCCGTTACTGTAAAGATTGGTCAATCGCCGATGACTACGCCGCACGGAGAGAATGAAGAGATCATAGAGGAGAGAAAACTCCTGGATTTTCTCACGGCGTCGGGACCTCCCTACCTTAAGCTAAAACGACTCGTTTTCAAACTTACCCCCTTTTCAAAAAAGGTGTGTGTGTGTGTGTGTGTGTGTGGTGGGGTCAGTATATAAATACTACCGGCCATTTCTTTCTTTTCTTCATGTTTTCTTTCTTTCGTTTGTTTAAAAAAAACAGTTTTCTTCTTTCTTGTTTTCTTACTTACCCCCTCTCTTCCTCTTTCTCCCTCTCTCTCTCTCTTTCCCTCTTCTCTCTTCCTCTCTCTCTCTCTCTCTTTCCCCCTCTCTCTCTCTTTCCCCCTCTCTC
>OY744516.1:12397088-12422088 GCA_963556195.1 Sepiola atlantica | reverse complement strand
ACAATGCTGAACCATTTTCACTCTGAACAATGCTGAACCATTTTCACTCTGAATAATGCTGAACCCATTTCACTGTGAACAATGCTTAACCCATTTCACTCTGAACAATGCTGAACCATTTTCACTCTGAACAATGCTGAACCCATTTCACTCTGAACAATGCTGAACCCATTTCACTCTGAATAATGCTGAACCCATTTCACTCTGAACAACGCTGAACCAATTTCACTCTGAATAATGCACATGACCACAATAAGAATTAACCCAAAGTTTTGCCTTCTTAAATTTTCATTCAAGCCAAACCTATTGGACAGATTCAGAATTAAGTAAATAGATTTTTTTTTTTTTAGTTCAGTGACAGATTATCTTCGTCGGCATCGGAAAAGAAATAGAACATCGTTGAAAGCAAAAGATATGTTGTTCGAATCAAGATCAGAAAAAAAGAGCGCACACATGTCTTTGTTTTGTTTTCTCTCGTTCTGACGTTTCTTTTCACGGTTCTTGCAGCACTATGTGCCATTTTCATTTTCGCAATTTCTTTAAAATGCAACCTACAACTGCTTTTGTTCGTTCTTACCCAACACTTTCCCTTTGTAATAGTTTGGTACAAGTTCGTTGGACATGAGCGCGTATTCTCATTAAACGCAGTGTTTGTTTGAGACCTCATCACACAGTAGTGTTGAGAGCACAAACACATATACAGATGTAACACCAATTTTACCCGCACCCTTGCTTCCAAAGCCTTACCGGATTAACCGTTTTATCGGACCATCCGATTTCACCTTAATAATAATTCATCAACACACTCCATACCCATGAAGTATACATCTGCCATGCCTCGAAACCACCAAGGATTGCGAGAAACTTCAACTTTTTCTTTGATGGAAATAGATGTTTATGTTAGGAATCTATTAACATACTATTCTCAGACGATTCGTGATGCTCATCTCAAAAGTTTGGCTCTTGTGATTTTTGGAGAGTCTACAATTGTGTTGTTAATAATGGCAAGTCTGCTATTACTCTTCTTCATATTGTTTAATATTCTAAGTTTTTTTGCTCGTCTTTTTGCTGACAATTCTTCTCTTGTTAATTCTGGTGCTGTTCTTTCTGATTTTCCCTTGAAAACTGATCACTCGGCTAACTCTGTCATCATCACTCTGAAGATGGTTGTTACGGTTCTTTCAGATCTTGACCAGTCAATTCCTGTTGTCGTTCCCAGACATTGCGCTCCTGAACTTTCTTTTATCTTCTCTAAATTACTCAGCCTCTGTCAGTCCGGTTTCCCTTCTTGTTGGAAAAAGTCCTTTGTTGTCGCTATCTTTAAAACTGCTGATGATCGATCTGACCCAACTAAGTATCGTCCTGTTAGGATGTGGCAGTCATAAATTAGATTTACTTTTTAATGCGTACGAGTGTCCTTGTGAGCTGGTTTGGCCAATCAGCTTGCAGGGCGCATTGATATCATTAGTTCCCTAAGGAACTACTTGAGCTCCCTGAGGATATTGCAGACGATCCCCTGGCACCAGCCAAGAAAGATCGCCTCAGAGAGATTCCGACAAACAACGAGGAAATCCTAACCTCTCTCCGGCCTCTTTGTCCACTGGACACTCACAGCACCTATTATCCTCACCTGAAGATATTTGCTGAGCCCTAAGAACTTATTGTCCTCTTCTTCTCTCGGACACTGTCCAATTTTCTTCCACCTATACCAAACGGTATAGGTGACCTTTTATCTGAATAAACCCCTTTTGTTGTTATTTCATTTTGTGAGTTGGATATAACATAGGGGATAACATATCCCCTTTCTTACAAGTTTCCTCTCTATCATTAGCAAGCTTCTTGAAAGGTTGGTAAACGCTTATTCATTTTCTGAAAAGTTTAGGCCTTTTTAGTGATGTTCAGTATGGCTTTGATAGTTTTTGCTGAAATGCTGATCTCTTAATTGTTGTAACTGAGCAGATCTGTCGGTTTATGGATGATTAAGGCTATTGTGCTTGACATTCCGAAGGCGTTCGACAGAGTGTGGCATTTTGGTCTTCTACACGAGTTTCAGGCCTTTGGTATTAGTGGTGAGGTTCTTGGCATTATTAGTTCTTTTCTTTCTGATCGAAGCGAATAACTTTAAATCATGTCTCCTCATCCTCTTTCCTTATCAGTGCTGGTGTTCCTAAAGGCTCTATTCTAGATCCAACATTGTTTCTTCTCTACATCAATAACCTTTCAGAGAATATTATTCAGAAATATATTAACATCTATGTTGATGAAACCACTCTCTATTCTGGTGTTTCTTCTCACCCAGCTCCCGTGCATCCGTTGGAATATGCAGCTGATCTAGAAGTTGACTTGTTTCGTTTGTGTCTTTTAATTGTCGGCGTGACCCTTTTCTTTCTGAGATTTTCATAGATGGCTCTGCTCTTGAGGATAAATCGACTCTGAAACCTCTTGGTCTTTCTTTCTCATCAAATATTTCTTGAACCTCATACATTAGGCCCATTGTTCTTTCTGCCTCTTATAAAGTTGTTTCTCTCTAATGTACCAAAGACTTTCTCACACCTGAGGCTATTGTCTATCTCCATAAATCTGCTATCAGACTTTGTATGGAGTACTGTTGTCATATTTGGGCTGGTGAATCTCTGTCCCATTTGAGAGTTCTCAGAAGCGTATCTGTTATTTGGTGAGTCCCACCGTTTCTTCTTCTCTGCAATCTCTCTCTCATAGAGATGGGGTGACTAGTCTCAGTCTCTTCTTTTATGGCATGTGTTCTTCGGAATTGTCTGATTTATTCCCTGCTTCATTTGTTCCAGCTCGTTTGAGCATTGGTCTAGTGGTCTTCATCAATTTGCTGTTCAGGTACCCCATTGTAATACATCTTCCTATTCCAGAAGCTTCTTTTCAATAAACTTGCAGAACTCTCTTCCTGCCGACTATTTTCCTCCTACCTATAGCCTTAGTCTTTTCAAGACTGAGCTCAATAGGCATCTCCTGTCTGCGTTAATCATTTTCCATTCCTATAAGCTCCTCACATCAAGTATATTCATGCTTTGTCTGGAATGACTTCTATAAAAAAATTTTTTTAAATACACCACGACTGCCATTTAAATTTAAGCAAAATAAGAAGATAATCTTAAAATAAAGGGAGGTTACCACCAGCAGGTGCAGTGTCAACAAACAAATTGATGGCGTGTTACTACACACAGTAAACTAGTCTAATGGCAGCGGGGTTATCAAATTCTCTCCTGCGATTTTGCTAGGATTAAGAGGTGCCAGAACATCGGTGTTGCACATTTGTATTTGCAAATCCATCTGCGGCAGTGAATATTGTTTGAAGAAGCAGCGGCAGTGAATGTTGTTTTTACATATCAACACTTGACACAACAGAGGTGTGTGCGTCACAATCCAGCCTAGTTCCTTTGAGGAAGAGGTGATGGTGTACCCCCCCCCCTCCGAAAAAACGGATTTGGGGTTCAATTGTGACATAGGTACAGTTGAAATATCTCACCTATTCACTTGGTGTTTGACTAAATGTTTGATGCATAATTGTATTTTTTGTACTGAAATACAATTGAGAATCAAACTTTAATTCAATGTTTTAATCGTTGTCTGCTATTGCTTTTTTTTTTATTTGTACCAGATATATTTTTTTACTGTTTGAAAATTTTAATCGGAATTTTATTTCCCATATACAATTTTAGACCAATGATTTCTTTTATTCAACGTCTTGGTGAATGACAAGCGAAATCGGCAAGTTATTCTAACGGTTCCTATAGTACAATTGAACTAAAATTTTGATTAGTAAATTAACATTTAGCTCCCTTTGATAATTGTTTTGTCATTCATTTCTTCCTTAATATTCGTTTGAAATTTCCGATATAAAAAATAGTTTTCGGTTTGGATTAGTTTTACCGATTGTTATTTATAGTCAGTTACTCACCACGTGAAGGTTTCCAACCTGCATGATGAAATCTGACAGGACTCGAACATGACACGGTGAGTCGTCAGTCTGTGACGTTCTCCACTTCACAACAGCCACTTCATTGTAATATTTATAAATTCCAACATTCTGGACCGACTTTTGAATTGCAATTATTATTAGTGATATAATTTGGTCAGAAGTTATAATAACAACAAAATAACCAGAGTGTAAAGGTCTTTAAAAGAGGATGGTGTATTACAACGTATATCTTGTACAAAACAATAGCACTACCGGTAATCCAATAGGATTAACATAATACACTCAAATACAGTTGAATACACATACTACTGTTCGTAGTCATATATATATTATCCAGACGAGTTCACTTAGTGACTGAGGGGAGTCCGGTATCCCATCACAACAATTAGTAACTAATTTACCTTTTTTTTTCTTTTTTTTTGTTCCGTAATTTTGTATGGACGAATACAGAGTTATGTCTCTTTTTAAAGACAACAGCCATTTAAAAATAATTCTACCCGGATGAGGTATTTTCTAGAAGGAATTAAATTGAATTACATTTCATTCTTTGTTGAAAGAATCCACAAGAAAAACTGACGAATCAAAATCAAATATTGATTTTGTAGGAAGAAAACTATCGATGACAGAGACCAACTTTGCTCTATATATTAGAAGACACGCTAATTCAGTGATCATTACGCTCTCAAAAGTTTCATGATGAAACCGGATGTCATTAGTAGATTCTCTTTCCATCAAAAATCTGAAATCCAGCTTTAGGTTCGCCTTTTCATCATTCTGGCAACCTAGAGTATATCCTGAATTATCAAACCTTTCTTTGCCAGGATGAGATATGGTCTAGAAGCTGTACCCTCCAGGCATTACTCCCATCTTTCGGAGATGTGGTTGGTCTATTGTCGATAACCTGAGGTGTCCTTACCGGGAAGGCTGAGAAATTACCCTCTCCTTTCGGAGGCAATCTTCTTCTTCGTCATCCGATTTATTTTGTACAGGCCTTTGATTATTCCTCTATGAGAGGGTGGGGCCTGCCTGTCAGTCTTGATTGAAGTCTTCCACTCCAGGCTCGGTGGTCGCGAGGATCTAAGTTTGTAATCTCCAGGCCTGCACGGTCATGCTCACACAGCTCATCTCAAGAATGCTTTGGTTTTCCAGCCTGTCAAATTGATGCGATGAACATGTTTCTGACCCGGGAGATCAAGCTTGAGCTTCGCTCAACATAGCCAAGCCATCTCATCCTGCACAGCTTAAAGACATCAGTTATTTCCCGTATACCAAGCCTAGAGAGAAGTCTCGAAGAGAGTGTCGTCTTCCAGCCTGACATGACAGATCCATCTAATCATGGCTCTTTCGTTACGCTGCAGTCTCTTGATAGTGCTTGCTGATGCAGCCCATGTTTCAGAGCCATAAAGCATAACACTCCTCACACAGCTGGTGTATACCTGTCCTCTAGTTGTGATCGCCAGATGCTTATTTGTTAAGATGGGCAGGAGTTCTCTAAAGCCCCTCCAATAGCAGCAGTCTCACAACCACAAGCAATGAAAGGTTTAAACCCTTTCCCTTATGGAGAAGGGTTAGTTTTTTTGCCAGTCGCATGAGGCGTCCTCATTCCTGAGGGAATATCGATGGGACTGACCAAGCTACTTTTTGCAGCCAGACCAGAATCGCTAGATTCTCACTTTAAACTGACTCTATAAGATCTAACATTAAATTGTAGGAGGCAAGTAAACACATTTGTTCGGTCGTAGGGGGGGGGGGTCATCGTCCCAGGCATTACCTTCTCCTTTCCGAAGTGAGGTGAGTATGACCTGTCGCCTGAGGCTCCGTCATCTGGGAGAGAGTACCGACAGGACTATACAGGTATTTTTCTTCTCATCCAGAGTGTCTCGTTTTGGCAGCTGGATTTTCCCCATATTAATAAACAACGTTGGGTCTAATTTTTTCTGCATGGAGAGGCAAGTAAATTAGGACATCAGACAGACAGGTTCCTAAGTGTGCTGTCTTCTGGATAGTACCTATATCGGAGTTGCGATTAGATTGGTCTAGGAAGTAATAGTTCTTCTTCTTCTTCTTCTAAATACAAACCTTGTAACCACAATTTTGTGTGACTGAATCTGTAACAGCCATTGTAACAGCCAAAATAACTACACAGAAATTTACATGTTTAGTTTGTGTAACAGCATATCAAACCTTTTTGAGCCAATATTATTCAGACTGCTATTCTTTCCTGTATTTTTATTTTCACAACGTTTTGGTCAATGTAACTTCCGGCCTTCTTCAGGTGCATAGTTTGGAAATCTTTATGTATGAATATATTATAATGATTGCAGAAGAGACCACGTAATGGTTGCGAACATTCCTAAATGAAAGTGGTACGATGGAACCGGTTGGATTCGAACTTGGCACACCCACATGGTCAGTCCGTGTCGTTATCGACTTAACCACTGTCATCCCCGTGTGTGGTTATGCCATACTTAAAAACATTCTGATAGAGATAGGGTAGCGTCTGAATCCTATGTCTATGCTTTTCTCATATCCTAATATCAGTTGAAAAGCAAAAACAAAGTTGTAAAAGATTGCATCAATATACGGTGACAATCACTGATTATTCATCATTCCTGAATATTATACTAAAATTTGACAGAAAAATGAAATGACATTCCTTCCATATAGATGGCAATACCTTGATGCTTCATTTGTACGGCAACAATTTTGTTTTAAAGAAAAAACACAAAACCCCTTTCTCAATCCTATCGTCTTCTGAAACTTTTAGGTTGCTTTCAAGTTTCGGTTTTCCAACATCTTAGTGACAAAATATTAAAAGTTAGCACCGGAACTAGTTACAACGCGTATTCACAAGAACTTGCTTTCTTATCACAACTGAAAATACCTTTCCTTTCTGCCTAGTATGACGCCGAAATTCCATGAAAAGAGTTTCTTGCTAAAAACTTATTATTACCACAGGACTGCTTCCCTGCAGACTTCTGGTCCTGATTCAAAGATGGTTGCTCGGATTCTTTCTGATCTTGACCAGTCTAAGGCTTCCGGTCCTGATTCAATTCCTGTTGTCATTCTCAAGCGTTGTGCTCCTGAACTTTCTTCTATCCTCTCTAAATTATTCAATCTCGGTTTGTCTAAGTCCTGTTTCCCTTCTTGTTAGCAGTCCCCTGTTGTCCCTATCTTTAGAAATGCTGGTGATTGGTCTGACCCAATAAAGTATCATCCTGTTAGTCTCTTCTCTGTTATTAGCAAAGTTTTTGAAAGGTTGCTCAACGGCAAGCTTGTTCATGTTCTGGAAAGTCTTGGCCTCTTTCGTGATGTTCAGTATAGTTTTTGTAGTTTTTGTTCAACTGCTGATCTTTTAATTGTTGTAACTGAGCGGATCTTTCGATTTATAGATAATTCAGGGGAGGGTCAAGCCATTGCGCTTGATATTTCAAAGGTGTTTGACAGAGTGTGGCATTCTGGTCTCCTACACAAACTTAAGGGTTATGGTATTGGTGGTGAAGTTATTGATATTATTAGGTCTTTTCTTTCTGATCGAAGCTTGCGAGTGACTTTGAACGGTGTCTCTTCATTCTCTTTTCCTATCAATGCTAGTGTTCCTCAGGGCTCTATTCTAGACCCAACACTGTTTCTTTTCTATATAAATGATCTTCCAGAGAATATTGTTCAGAAAATTAACATCTATGCCGATGATACCACTCTCTATTCTGGTGTTGCTTCTCGCCCATCTCCCTCAGATCAGTCGAAATATGCAGCAATTATTTCTTTAACCCCATTGTTTTTCTGCCTCTTATAAAGTTGTTTTTCTTTAATGTACGAAAAACTTTCTCACACCTGAGGCTTTTCTCTATCTCTATAAATCTACTATCAGACCGTCTATGGAATACTGTTTTCATATTTAGGCTAGTGAATCTCTGTCCCATTTGAGGGTTCTTCATAAGGTGCAGAAAAGTATCTGCAATTTCATTGGCCCTACCATTTTTTCTCTGCACCCTCTTTCTCACAGACGTGATGTTGCTAGTCTCAGTCTTTTCTATAAATAATATTATGGCATGTGTTCTTCAGAGTTATATGATCTATTCCTTGTTTCTTTTATTCCAGCTCGTTTGACTCGTGGTCTCGATCAAGTGGTTGTTTTGATATCCCATTGTAATACAACTTCCTATTCCAGTAGATTCTTTCCAAGAACTGCAGGCTTGTGGAACTCTCTTCCTGCTGACTGTTTGCCTCCTATCTATAACCTTAGTCTTTTCAAGACTAAGGCTAATAGGCATCTCTTGTCTTTGCGATTATCATATGAAGATGTTTCATGTCTTGTCTGGAGCGATTTTCAATAAAAAAAACAACAAAATAAAAAACAAGTCATCTTCAAATCCAAGGTCAAAAAATACTTGTTATAAACTTTCTATTCATTTCATTCCATTCGTCATTTTCAATCCTCTCATAGTGTTATTCAACTGTCAATCCATTCATCTCATTAACTCTTATCCTCGAGTGGCTTTTGGTCTTGATAAGTGATGACTCATCTGTGAAAATAAAATACAACCCATTACTTTTACTGTAGTCGAGTGGCATAGTTATTTATGTACAGTAAGAGAGTCCAAATGATATTGTGTCATAAGAAGATCATAAGAACCATATGTTTGGTCACCAATATCTGTGTTTCTTATTGTTCATGATGACGATCCGACCACAGATGAAGAAGATCCCACGTAAAGAAAGTTCTTCACTAACAAAAGTTGTCGCGACTAGCAGCAGCAGCAGCAGCATAACTCTGGTTCCTCGCAGAGTCACCCATGGTAGACAGGTCGGACACCCAGCGGTATTACGGTGGCAATACGGCTAACAGACCTCTGGTGAAAATCCAGAAGTAGTCAACAGCAGAATCCGTCGTCCTCAGGTCATTTCTGGCTTTGCGTGTGGCAAGCAATGAGGTGTTCGGGCTGGAACCACAAGTTCGTGGTGTGAGAATACTGTTGCTTTTGTGCCTGTGTAACCGCCATTTCCTTCGAGTGTTCTGGACCAAACCTTTGTATGCAACTGCTGGGCCTTGCTGCTTTCAATGTCAGTGTCTTGCAGGTCTAATGAAGAGCTATGTCTAATGACGAAAACTTCATGCAGACCAGACAATCCTGAGCTCTGTGAACAAGTTCGATTCGCTCAACAACAGCATCAAAATCAGCAGCTGATGATCATCCTGAAGAAGAAAAACAAAAAGATCTCCACTTTACCAAAGAAGCATAACGCATCATGGCACGATAGCTAATACCACTCCCTACTTGTAATTTCATCAATATTATTCCTTGAGAAATGAGTCAATGTTTTCAAAAAATGTGGAAATGGGAGGGGAATTCTTGGACCCACGCTTTTATTCAGACACTAATACTAGACAGTCTCTGTTTCAATATCTGTATGTATAAATAGCCATGCTTTTTGTGTGTAATACAGTATATATTCAAGTGAACATTAGCATCAATAGGAGCTGATTGAAGTATTGTAATGTCAACTAAACAACAACTGTTTTTTTCCAAGTGAATTTGACTATGAAAGTTGTTGGTTGGTTGGGAAGCAATTCTTCTTTTCGTATTTCTTTACACACTTCTGTGCATTTGTTTATGCACTTTTGTGCATTGTCATTGAACTCTGCGAGATATTTTAAGCTGCACTGGTTGTACAGTAAAGGGCGGATAAGCCAGTGCTGCTTCGTAGGATTCTCCTCTCCACATTCACACATGGTTCAGTCGACTTTGCCTATAGCAGCTTTTGAACCCCCCATTCCTGTTTTTGTAAATTTGATTACAAAACCAAAATCATCTAAATGAATTTCCATTTTTTTTTAAAAAAACGTACAAAAATAATGAAGCCTTTGTTTAGATTTCACTCTGCGATCATTTTTACATTTTATCATACCCACATCCATTTTGGTGAATTCTCGACACAGACGGATTTTTCCTTTGGTGTTTATTATTTTTGACAAAGGGAAGTTTTTCCCGAAATATTAAATAAATGAGTTTTAATAATCATCCGGACAACACACAAACAGCCAACACCACACTTGCTGTTATGTAAGATTTTAAGAAAAAATAAATAGTAAGTCGCATTTCGATTTATTTTTTTTTGTTCCTTCCAGCTTACAACCTACCCGGCCCTTTGCATTGCCCTCACTCAGCCTTCTTAAACATACTACTATATATATATATATATATATATATATATATATATATATATATATAAAGTAATCCAACAAAAGATATAAGCGTCAACTAATATCTTATAATTAGTGAAACATCCGGATAAAAACTGAAGCTCAATATACTGGATAGAGCATTAATATTATAATATAAAATGAAGTAATAAAATAAGGTGTCAATCAAATTTTATTAGAATTCAAAGTTCAAGCAAAGTATTCTTAAGTCCTTAGCTCATGAGTTTTCAAAGATAATTCTTCTCTTCAGAGGACCATTACCGCAGTTATACTACTACAGGTAATAAAATTACGCTTTGAAAATATATAAAATTATATACACAAATACACATAACATCAAAACATATCAACCCAAAAACATACTTTTTGTTGAATCCATATAGTCCATCCAGGTCATACATATTGAGAAGCATAATCAGGAAAGACAATTACTCCAAGTTACAAACAGCAGTCCAAATACGTGCAATTGAAGGTGCCGATAAAGTTATCCAGTCCCGAAATGTGTCAATATTCAATGTTAATGATAAATAAATCAAATAATATAGAAAGTCCAATCAAAGTTCCAAAATCCCGAAATGTGCAACCCAAGTCAAATCAAAGTTCGTTGTTTAATTAGAAAACCCGTTAAATCCGAATTGAGCAAAAAAAGACTGAATCCCAATCTCATCTTTGCTTGAACTTTGAATTCTAATAAAATTTGATTGACACCTTATTTTATTACTTCATTTTATATTATAATATATATATATATATATATATATATATATATATGTGTGTGTGTAAAGGAGTAAGGCTACCAACATTTGTAAAAAGTTTTTTTCAACATTTATTTATTATTTTTTTATCATTTTAGAATTTTATATAACGCGTTTCAAGCAGTGGTTTTCTATCATCAGATATGTAAGTCCATTTGAAGAAATGTCTTTCGATTTGAAAGAGTGTTGTTTACATCACATACAGAAGTCCATCAAGAAAACCTCAGATTCCAGTACCATCTGAAAAAACCCTTATATATTCAAGCAATACTAGAAACAAAACCTCTCATCATGTAACCTCATATTTTTCCATCTGTCAGCTTGAAAACGATATAGCAGTAAAGGTACCTTATAAACAGCAAATCAAATTTTAAAAAAATATTTAAAATATAGTATCAATCATAAATAGATAAATAGGAAATAATGAAATTAAATTGAGAAGAAAAAGTTATGAAAATATATTTATGGCAATTAAGCTACACAGAAGCGTCCGCGTTTCATCTCCGTAGAGAATCGTTAGGTTAAAATGCCTAAATATATTATCCATCCTGTCACGTAAAAGTTAGTGAATAAAAAAAACTTCTGGGCGAAACCATTTGAAGTATTTAGGGGAAGGGAGAAAGCAAATACCCCCTCACTCGCTATTTGAAATTAATTCGGAAAGAAATCCTTCACTCTATTTCCATAATGAGACGTTTTCTTTTCTTTGTTCTATACCGATTTATACATGTTTTCCTGTCTTGTCAATTTAAGACACTTTCTCTTATTTCTTTTTTTTTATTTCACCGATTGAGAAGTTATTTTATATGAATATTACTGCGAACACTAGCTAAGCCTAATTTTCCCGTCATTTCTGACAGGTGTATACGCGTTTGTTTTTTTTTATAATCTGTAAATGTTTGCTTAGTCGATTATATTTTGACGAATTAAACATGTTAAGAATTATGATTGAATTGTAAATATTTCATGTTAATTCCTATTTCAGTCACGTAAATTATTTTGAGTGAAATGAGGTTCGGTATTATGCCCCAAACAACTTATATTTACTTAAGCCATGTTTAAAAAAAAAAATAATAATAACATTGTTACAAGTTTAATCGTACATGTGAAACGCCGAAATGAAAACATAATCGCCATCTTTATAAACAAGTCCAGAAAGAGCTAAGGAAGAACGATAACTCAAGTTCATAATTTTCTAGTTGAAGGACAGGGAACCATCACTCATTTTTTTTAAACAACCAAAAATGTTAAAATAACGTTTTTTCTTTACTTTTGTATTTTACCTTTTAAAACTTATGAACTTGGGTTATCGTTCTTCCTTAGACTATATCTAGACTTGTTTATAAAGATGGCGACTATAATTTTCCGTTTGAGTTTTCATTTCGGTGTTTGACATGTACGATGAAATTCGCTATTACTTGCTGGTTTTGATGTTATTATTATTTATTTTTTCATTAAAACATGGTTTACGTAAAACTTAAGTTGTAATAAGTTGCGAAGTAATGCCGAAATCCGTTCCACTGGAAATAATTGACGTGACTGAAATATGGTTTCACCAATATTCGGTCACTAAAAGATTCGTCGATATATATATTTTCTTTTGGGGGGGGGGGGGGGCTTATTTTACGAATATTTATTTAAATTGGTTCAATGTATTTATTTAAATTGGTTCAATGTATTTATTTAAATTGGTTCAATGTATTTATCTCTACGACTGACTATTTTTGTATAATTGAGGAAATTTTAAAACTTTTTTTTTTTTTTTTTCTTTCTTTAAGAAATCCGATCTAATTTGAATGGGTCACAATGGTACTGTGGTTACCAAAAATGGCGTAGTTTGTGTTATGAAACTTGTTGAATTTTACTGATCTAATCTTATTGACCCAAACCCTTCTTCCAACAAGAACTGGATATGACATGGGGTCGGTTTATAGTGTGTGTGGGGGGGGGGGGGGGCACATTGATGGCATCTATATGGTTGCAGAATTTGCCACGATCGGACCCTCGACATTTCCCGATAGGGTCACCTCAAGCGACGAACCATACACAAATCTCTACATTTGAAGTGGATATAATGCCTGGGAGAATGACCTCCCGAAGGAACAAAAAGAACAGATACTACACTCTGTAATCTTTCATTTTATTTGAAAGACGGTACAAAAGAAGTGAAGAAGAAAAAAAAGGGTCTAAATTAAAATGGTGGAATCTTCGCATTGGCACCGAATTGGCGTTTGTCTGAGTCTTCCACAAAGAAACGTATCGCCACAAGAGATTCTTTATTTTCAATTCGAGAGAGAGAGAGAGAGATAGAGAGAGAGAGATAGAGAGAGAGAGATAGAGAGAGAGAGAATTAAAAAAATCCCTTTCTTTCTTGTTGTATATACTGCTACTCCATTTCTGTTTTCTTCTGCAACGCTCTCCGCCTCTCCCACTCTCATTTCCTCCCACTTTCTCTTTACATCATTACGATGATGGTCATGATAGACCTTCACCTCATCTCTCTTTCTTTCTCTCTTTTTTTATTTATCTAATTACCTCTCACCACTACTCCAATGCTCCCCCATCCCCTTCTGCAAGTACTTGCGTGTTAGGTCAGAAGAGAGGAACGCCGGTCTGAAAAACCTGAGGTTCCATCCCAAGAACCAGGTAAATCAGACTGTCTGCCGTTTTAACAAAGTCGAAGTTAAGAATTATCAACCCCCCCTTCCCCCACAAGTACCCATTTTATCCTTACAATTTCTAGTCTATATTTAATTCATTTTTCTTTTCAGATTTTCTAATTCTTATAAAAAGTAAAACTTAATAAAATTGGTCTAAACTATTCGCTTATTTTAAATACTTTGGAATATTACCAATTAAGAACCAAATGTTCTCATTATATATATATATATATATATATATATATATATATATATATATATATATATATATATATATATATATAAATATTTGTTTAATTTTTAGGAGGTGAAAGGTTAGTTTATACCCTCCCTCCCCCATCAGTTCATATTTTCCAAAGATAGCTTCATTATCCTATAACTTTCTTTGCTATTTTTTTTGTAATCTTTGAATTAGTACATTGGTTAAGCACCACATATTTGAAATTATTTTTTTTTTTTTAAGTGAAATTTGTATTAAATTTTTAGATGAATATTCAGTTTAACAAAAACTGATCCCCGCTTGAAATTACGAAATTAAAAGAATTTGTAAAATGCCAAACGCCGGGATGTGTTTTGTTTGAATACCGGTGGGGAAATGAAGTAGGGCTACTATTTTATGTTATAATCATATAGCACACTGAACCCCCTTTTTAAAAATTGAACAGGTAATTTTCTTTAATAATTTAAATATATGCTACTTAAAGCGATCGTATTCCCATTAGATAATAACAATTTTAGATGGGGTGAGGGTCGTATACGTTCGCCAATTGTGTATTTGCTGCCGGGTTGGCGAGGCTCATTAACACGCTGTTCGAGGCCAGACATGAATATATAAACCTCCTTTTAAAACGGTCAGTCGAGTGAATGCTCCGATCCACACGCAAATATTCCATATTAAAAGGGGGGGGGGTGTTTATCTCCCCCTCTCTATTTCACTATTACGTTTTCTTTCTCACTCGTAAATTCTCCCCTTTCTCTAGTTTTCTTTCTTTCTTTCTCTCTCTCTCTCTGTTCTATGGTTCTCTCTCTTTACCCTACCTGATACTTCTCCTCACGTTTAGTCCACCTCCCTCTTCTTCCCCGACCCACTTCTCCTCTTACTCAAGTCTCTCTCACACGCACTCCCCCTTTCTCTCTCTCTAAACCTCGCTTCATCCTTCTCCTCGCCACCCCAACCACTCCTTCCCACACCACTTCCTCAACTTCTACTACTCGCCTGCCACTACTCCTCATTCTTCCTCCGTCTTATCTCCCTCATCTTATGTTACCCCTCTCTTATTGAAACGCGTGTTCCTATTTCTTGAAATTTTAACGCTTACGTTTTCTTCTACGCTTTACACAGTTGGCGCACCTTGCGTCATTCTTTCTCCCCCCCTCTCTCTTACCTGTTCGTATCGCAGCACGTAAGCAAGCCCGTTTTCAACGGGTGCGGTTGGGGTTCCATATATACTCGAAGTTGGAGTTTTTTTTTTTTTTTTTTTTTTTTAAAACAATATTTAATAAAATTACCTTTTACCAAATTATACCGTTGCCACCTATACCTTTAAATTCTATATTTTCGATTAAAAATAAATTAATTTTGATTTCCAAAAATTGGTGTTCGTACCCTACGAGGGGAGAAGGAACTGGATATCAGTTGATTGTGTAAAGGTCTTAAAAATGCACCTAAAAACAACCAACAATTTTTTTTATCTCTATAATAATAAAATTATGTAACCACTTTTCGTATGTGTGTTTCTCACCTCTACGTGGCTTATTATTATTTTAAAAAACATCCTATTTAAAAATAATAATTTAATTACAAAATTAAATCCACCAGATTTTCGTAAACAAGTCAGACATTTTAATCTTTTGCTAATGGTTGGAAAAAAATGAATTTGAAAACATTTAAAGTCATTTTTGGTTTTTAAATTCTTGGTAAAGCTATTGCAGATCAATAGCCGTGGGTCTTGTTTGCTTGCTTCTTTGTCATCGTGCTCGATGATGACGTCACAAAAGGCGCAATGCACATTGGATGACGTCACAATGGGGGAATTAAAGGACGATTGGTAGAAGAAGCGAACTATGTAAATAATGACGAGAGAGATGAAGGATAGAGGGGGGGAGAGAAAGGGGGAGGTGGGAAGATGAAGAAAGACGGGAAGAAAGAGGGGGAAGATATAACAAATATTGATGCAACTAGTCACGTGTCGACTATTTAAAGTTGAATTCACGCCAGACATGACGTTCGAATCGACTGTTTAAAGTCTTTAAAATCATTCCGCATTTCAAATGCCCAACGGTGTAACGTTTGAATCTATTAATAATCCTATAAAATGACCAACTTGTTTGCTGTATATCGGAATATCGTGGTACCCCCTCCCCCCGTAGTTCAAAAGTAATTTTGAAGCCTTTAAGCTGTCACTAAGAGAGTAATTTCTGTCTTTAATTTATGTTTTAAGACAAACGTAAACTATTTTGGTTAATTTATGCCTTTAAATCAATAGAAGGGACGACTGTTCGCAAGTGTCCCTGTCGTCTAAAAGAACCAATTTTTTGGTTCTGTCAACATTTCAGAAGATAGAGAGACAAAACAAGCGAGCGAAGAAAAATGAAACGAGTGCGTACATTAGAACAGCAAGTGGTTTCGTATATATTTTTGCGGTGTGGTGGGGGTTGTGGTGGACAACGTCAGACGTTTACTGTACGGACACTACTGCTGCTACTACCACTACTACTACTACTACTACTACTAATACTACTACTAATACTACTACTACATTCTTCCAGCACAATCGGTTTTGCCCGGGCACTTGGCCGAGAACATGTTTTAATAAAACCCCGAAAAATACTTCAGAACTATCGATTAGGCACCATGATGTCAGATTATACATTTCTATGAGTGAAGTAATGACTTGTGTTCACTTAATTGTATACAATGCGTCATTGGATCTTTTGTAAATGAGTTCTGCCCCCCCCCCTGCAACAAAAACGGACAAAAAGCGAGTTGTAGTAAGAAACGTTTAAAAAACTCAAGATGATGGAATCCATTCCTGTCATTGAGTATTTGCATAAAAAGAACTGTTTCCCTTATATTTCTGTCTTAGCATAAACCTACACGGATAGATGTTCACCATTCCGCGATGCGTTCCACAATGGCGTTTATACTGCATGCTGCACAGTCTAAGCCTAACCCAACTCTAACCCTAATCAGGACTCACAAATGTCAATGGCGTGTGTTTTGCATTAGTGGGTCAGGGTTCTTCTACAAACGACCTATGACTTGTGTTCAATTCGTCGTATACAATGCGTCATTTCAAATGGGTATTGTATTTCTTTTGACATTTAAGTGACCTAAGAAGTGTTGATATGCCATAAAGTATTCAAACCAAATCTATGTGTTGTGGGGTCGCCAAAAAAACAAAACAAAACGGGAAAGACGTATTTAAATAATTAAAATGTCTTTTATAGACACTTTGGGTTTAATTGAAATATCATAGTCTAAACTTGATATATGAAAAAAGGTAAATAATTTTATTTATTAAAATGATTTAAAAATAAAAAGATTTTGACTATATTCTCTCTTTTTTTTCACTACGATTCGACAAAAAAAATGAAAGTAAACATTTTGAATTCGTTCAAATACTAGGAAATAAATTGTTGAGAGACATTTTAATTATTTAATATATAAAGTTATCCTGTCGGAATTTCAAAGTTAGACCTTTAAGCATTTAAACTGACGTATCAAACGTTGCTTCTCACTAGCAGATTTTCATATGTTATTGTTGTTTCGTGTTATTGGCAATGTAATAACGTACGTCGTTACAATTTATTAAAAAAATACTTAGTCCGGCTAAGACGAATGGTAATATGAATAATAAAAAAAATGATCACCTAAAAATCAAAATCAGCATAAATATAATAGGAGTTGTGGACCTTATAACTAAAATTGTATTTCTTTTTCTGTATAAGTTTAAAAATGTGCAAACATGACGAGCAGCGCCGGGTAGATACAGCTAGTAATTCTTCAATTTAAGAATGAACGCAATTTATTTTGTAAAAATATTACCTATTATTTTCTTAAAACACGGCTAAAGATCGGTTGAAGGGGTCGATAATGGTGATCGGTTCGACTCAAGGCAAATACGGAAATGGCTAAGAAAGATGACAAATCCGGTTTATTTCTTACAGGAAAATGAAGTCGTAGACGTCGAATGCATGGTCGGGTGTGGACGTCACTTAGGTTGGAGAAACAACTTGATCGGGTTTGTACGTCGCACCAAGGTTAGATGACTGCTAGGCAGGCTAAAAGGGAGGTTGTCCTGGGAAGGACGGGTAACGCATTAAATTGTAGTTAGTACGTTGTCCTAAAAAGGACATGTAGAAACGCACAATTTGTAGTGAGTGTTTTGTCCTGAAAAGGACAGTGTTTATCATGAGAGAGGTGAATAGAATGCCGGTGTCTGGTCAAAAAAGAAAGACGTCTGTTGTGCTTGGTTCACAGGCTGGTCGAGTCAACGACTAGACTGGCGGGGGTTAGCCGACAGCCAAACGAAATCGTCAGAACAGCAGCAGGAGCAATGGGTCAAAGTAACCGGAAGGTTAGCAGGGGGGAAAGTGCTCGTTAGGTTCGTTAATAATGATAAGACTATAAAAAAAGGAAAAGGAAAGTAAAAGAAACAGTGAAAAATATGGGTTTTACGAATTCTGCGATGATTGTAAGTTTGATATTTACACGTGATTGGATTCAAAAGCAGCTGCAGAGTTGGCCATGATGGAGGTATGCAATCTATAGGGTGGTCTGAAACTCTTGCCACGTATTCCTCAAAAAGTAACAACAACGGAGAAACAAGTAACACAGCAATATAAAGCACATGCCCTGGATTCGGTTTATTCACTATAAGAACAACAAAAGAACGTAAGAACATCAGAACAATAAAAGAATATGTAATGGGTTCAGTTTATTCACTTTAATTGACAATGTCACACATCGAGAATGTCTGTATGAATACCATAGTAGACAAACGCATATTTAGATTTCATGCCAACAATTTTCGGAACAACAATTTTATAACAACAATTTTCGGAACAACCTGTAGTTATAATTATTTCGTTTGAGAATTTTAATCTATTTATTGTAACAATTTTAATATTTAAAAAATAAATCGTCTTTTTTACCGTAAAAATAATTGCCAACTAAATATTCTTGAAATAAATAAAATGAATACCATCTTTTAATTGGTCGACGACAACGACACAATTCTGTTTAAGACGACATTCGATTTTGGAACCGTTCACTTTGAAACTGGTAAAATCGACAACACCAGATAGTCATCAATTACATTTCTGTGTTTCATCTTTGACAATTAGACGATCTCATGTTTTAAATTGGTGTGCAAGGCGATAACGTACATACAAACGAAAGTACAAGCGTATTCTTATTATATATATTCTTTTTCCAATTCCACATGAAAATTAAAACTGCCAATTCCCCCAAAGAATCAATTATATTCCTAAATTATATTAATTACAAAAAAGTATATTTCGAAATCTTTTTAAGATGAGGATTGATAATTAGGATTATTTGGACGACTATTCTCATCTTGGTGGTTATATTAACAATAACAACGTTTTGGCCGGCATAACCTCCGACTTGCTTCAGGTGCATCTTTTTGAACTTGAGAACCTTCTAGTCGAACCTGAGAATCCTTGTTAAAATCGGGAACAAATACTACACTTTGATCTTTGCCCAAAGGCCATGTTTCATACTGGATTAAAAGCGTAGGACCCAGTGGATTGAATAAAAGGTTAAATTCGAAAATCACAGAATGTTACCAACTTCAACAGACCGCACCTGAAGAAGACAGGGGAGTATAACGTCTGAAACGTTGGTAGCAGCGCAAAAACCAAGACGAGAAGAACTGTGAAACATGTAAATAATCTAAATTTATTTTGGTGACTCAGAACATTCAGAAGTTATCTCCCCTTAAATCATTACTAGCCAACGAAAGAACGCATTCTTCTCCTACCAGAAACCCAAAATATATCTAAAGTCCACCCACATGCGGACATTCCCCTCTTTTCTGGTTGGGCTTTCAAGCCGGTCGAACTGCGTTCATCTTCGCATGGTTTTCACAAATCTGACGCCGTTTCTGTCAGATGCATTTCAGTAACCCATGTAACAGCCGTTTCTGTCAGACGCATTTGAGTAACCCATGTAACAGCCGTTTCTGTCAGACGCATTTCATTAACCCATGTAACAGCCGTTTCTGTCTGACGCATTTCAGTAACCCATGTAACAGTCGTTTCTCGGACTCCCTCGCTTCTGGTTGCAGTTAGACAAGACTCCTAGAACATCGTCAACAAAGTAAATCCTATTTACTTATACATTACACATGCATCTCTCCCTCTATTTATTTACCCTGGCAATACATGTTCTTTTTGATTGTGTTGGGACCCGTTCCTTAATAATTACGCCTGTGGTGTTTACCTCCTTCATGTATCATGTTTAGTATATCCTTCTCGTGTTTCTCCTTGACAGTCTATCTCTGTGAGAATAAATGTACATCCAACTGTCTCTTAATTTTTACTCTCTTTTTATCTTTCGTTCCGATCACCTTATGTTATCAAGCATAACACCCAACATACACGATGTTTGCAAAGTACCCAAACACGCTGCAAAAACGTGCAAATAGAAATATGAAATATCCTATTTTTTCAAAATTATGCGCTATCCACGATATTGTGCATTCTAACGGTTTTGTTTTTTTATACGAGTTTCGATCCTCACCAAAAACCTCATATATATCTTTTTTGTTTGTTTGTCTAGGAAAGTTGCCATTATTTTATTCATTAAATCAATGGACGTTATCTGTTCCAAAATGAATCCTTGCGAAGTGACCCTTACTACTCTTTGCGAACATCGGATTTGTTTTTCAATTCCATTCATGTAATTTTAAGTTAAAAGATTTTGGTTCTTTGATATAACAGAGGCGCGTGAGAAAATGGTTGATGAGGAGCACATATGAACCACAGTACTTGACTTTTACATTTAAACTTTAATCAAGCCAGACATCGATAGTTTAAAGGCGTCAAACTCACTTTCCAATTGCGAACGCTGAGAAGTCAACGGATGTCGGCCATTTTAAAAATCTTTTCGTAATGGATCAAAATGGCTGACTTGTTTACTATAACGTAACACCTCGAAATTCGAAAGCGATTTTGAAGACTTTAAACTGTTGAATAGAAAAATAGTGATGTTTATCTGAATTAAAGTCAAATATTATGGAAAAAATGAAAACTCGGCCAAAAATATAGTCGCTATCTTTATATACAAGTCGAGAACGAAGCTATGAGTACAATTTTCTAGTTAAGGACAGGGGACAATATTAAAGGGTAAAAACAAAAGCAAAGAAAAAGATTATTTTGCCATTTTTGTGTTGCTTGAAAACTTGTATCTTTTGTAGAAGAACCTCACCAAATAAGTTGTGCCCCCCCTCCAATAGCCTCCCACTAATGCGCAGTGTGCACACGCGTCCATGACTTACGTTTGTGAGTCCTGTCTAGACATGCGCCGGGTTAGGTTAAGGTTAGGAACACTTCCACGTTGAGATCGGTGGAATCTTCATTTCTCACTGTACAAAATGCAAAATAAACGCCACTGTGGAATGTATCGTGGAATGGTGGACAGTTATCTGTGTGAGTTTCTGTGGATGAAGAAATATAAGGGTAGATCATTTTATAAAAATACTCCATCCTCTTGAGTAAATAATACCCCCCCTTTTTTTTTCTTTTTACTACAATCCATATTTTGTCTGTTTTTTTTGGGGGGGAGTATTTGGTGTGGGGTGGGGGCTCGATTCTTTTGGAAGCTAATTGCTAATTTCAGGCTTAAAGGGTAGTAAAAAAAATAACAAAAGAAAGGGTTAGTGGAACCGTAAGCCTAAACCCGTGGATGGTTGCCAGTCGGATTAAAGTAAGCTTTGTTGAAATTAGCGACCATCCACCTAAGAAATCGAGTGACATCTTGGAAGATGACTCTAACGATAGATTAAAAGTGACGATAACAAACTCATATACTAAATCTTACAGTCATTATACAAATGTGAAACTTATACAGGTATATAGAAAACATAATTTTCTTGCGTTTGGTAACAGTTATTTGCGGTTTGGGGTTTCACTTTTTTTCGTTGTTAACTATAATACACTTTTGCCGAATGTTTTAAACAAATAAACATGGACAGCTTATATTTCGCATTTGAAACCTTGGACGCCACGACAGCAGACTTCTAACCATAACCCTACCGTGACTATTTATTTAAAATCCAAAGAACCGCTGCGATCATTTTTACCTTAACTCAACTTAAAATGATACTACTACTACTACCACTACTACTACTGTTTCTGATTATCGGTTTAAAACTACTAGCACTAATATTTCATAAGTAGTAATACTAATCTTCATTTTATGATCGCCACCTTTTTGGTCCCGTTGTCTCACGACTTTAAAATTAGTAGTAGTACTAATATTTTTTGTGTGGGTGCGCGTTTCTTTTTTGTCGTTGTTTTTGCTCTATAACCTTTCTTACCAATCGTTACAAATAATTTCATGACGTTTCAACTTACTAATGTTTAATAATAAAATAGGTGTAAGTAACATATACTCTTATTATGACCATTAATTGTTAGTATTCGTAGATTCTCAGTTTTGTTGTGTGCGTGTGCGCGCGATTCAACTTGCGTCGAAAATTGATGCACTTTAAACTACTACTATTACTACTCCCCTTTTCTTAGTAATAAAAAACGAAGAAGAAAAACAACACGCGCGGAGTAGGAGGAGCAAGACTTCTTTCCTTCTCCTTTCTCTCTCTTTTGCTCTCTTTCTCTCTTTTTCGTGTCTTCTCAGTTTAATTTTATTCTATTTCTCTTTTTCGTGTCTTCTTTGTTCAACTTTATTCTATTTCTCTTTTTCATGTCTTCTCAGTTTAATTTTATTCTATTTCTCTTTTTCGTGTCTTCAACTTTATTCTATTTCTCTTTTTCGTGTCTTCTCTGTTCAAATTTATTCTATCCTTTTTTTCGTGTCTTCTCTGTCAAACTTTATTCTATTGATTTTTTTCGTGCCTTTTTAAAAACTTTTATTCACCTCAAACAAGACATATTGTCACTGAAACTCCTACTGTGGTAGGAAGCAGATTTATATCGGAGCAAACTTAATGGGGTGTTGGGCAGCAAGGGGTTTGGTTACATTTCTGCATGTTGATATTGTCAGGGAAATAGGGAGCAGCAAGGGAATTCTTAAAGGCAGACAGTCTTAGGAAAGAAGTTATCAGAATATCAAATCTTCCGGCATCTAGCGCCCTCTAGAGTTAAGGGATGGGATTTAGCAGCTAGTCAGGTTCATGACAGTATTTATAAAACAAGCACAGGGTTGCAATTCTGCAGCGATAGGACAATGCTGGAGCTTATCAGACAGTGCGGGACCTATTAGGTTAGAAATCTTTTTTCACTTTTGAAGAGGAAGGGTTAGGGTTAGAAATTCTTTTTTACACTTTTGAAGAGGAAGGGTTAGGGTTAAAAATTCTTTTTTATACTTTTGAAGAGGAAGGGTTAGGGTTAGAAATTCTTTTTTTACACTTTTGAAGAGGAAGGGTTAGGGTTAGAAATTCTTTTTTACACTTTTGAAGACGAAGGTTAGGGTTAGAAATTCTTTTTTACACTTTTGAAGAAGAAGGGCTAGGGTTAGAAATTCTTTTTTACACTGTTGAAGAGGAAGTGTTAGGGTTAAAAATTCTTTTTTACACTTTTGAAGAAGAAGGGTTAGGAATTCTTTTTTACACTTTTGAAGAGGAAGGGTTAGGGTTAGGAATTCTTTTTTACACTTTTGAAGAGGAAGGGTTAGGGTTAGAAATTCTTTTTTACACTTTTGAAGAGGAAGGGTTAGGGTTAGAAATTCTTTTTTACACTTTTGAAGAGGAAGGGTTAGGGTTAGAAATTCTTTTTTACACTTTTGAAGAGGAAGGGTTAGGGTTAGAAATTCTTTTTTACACTTTTGAAGAGGAAGGGTTAGGGTTAAAAATTCTTTTTTACACTTTTGAAGAGGCAGAGGCTAGATGTTAGTGCACCGGCACAGATTTGGCAACAATACTCCATGCACGGGAGAATGGTGGCTTTGTAGAGATATAATACTGACAGGTGTGAGAAGTTTTCTAGCTCAGTATAGGGAGCCTACCTTCTTTTCAGTAGTCTTTGTAACATTTTCTATGTACTTATTCGATTTCATGTTGCTGGAGAATGTCAGGCTGAGTAGTTGGAAGCTTTGACTGTCGGGAAGGGTGCTATCGGCCATGACTATCAGTGGTTGGAAAGGTTGTTTTTTTATAGTTGTTAAAGGAAAAGCTTTGCGTTGGAAGCATTAAATGTAACCATCCATTTTTGGTCTCATGATAGCGCCAGATTAATGATTAACAATTCAAAGATTTTAGCGAAGAGCGAGAGGAGACTTATGGAACAATAATATTTGGGTCAATTCTTTCGCCAGAGTTTCTGAAAACTGCTACCACAGAGGTAATTTTCCAGTTATCTGGGAAACAAGATTTGTAATAGAGTTTGGAGAGGACAGGGGCCAGCTCAGCAGAGCATTTCTTTATAACCATAACAGAAATAAGATCTAGTACCCATGCTTTAGAGGTGGCGAGATTTTTAATGATAGCCAGGAAGATGTGATGATCAGATTTACAAGTGCAGTTTCAGTGGAAAAAAAAATTGGGAGGGAGTGATTTGTGGAATTTAGGACAAACCGCTGGACAATCAGTTCAACTTCATGGTGGTTGGATAGTGAAGGAAATTGTTGATTGTCCATTGTTCATCATACTATTATAGATTTTCCAGAAATCGCAAGTTCCTAATTTCTGTGACACGATGTGATTTCTAATCATCTCATTATATGCACTCTTAGCTGCAGCTATTATATGCTTACAATGGTTTCTTGAAGCTATAAATGATTGTCTACTTTATGACGGTTGAATCGGCAGAATGCTTGGTACCTATGCACAATAGCAACTGCACAGGTCGAAGTGACTGATTGGGGAGAGTGAACCTTCCTATGGAATTTCCACATGGAGACAAATACTCTGATGCCTGCTTCGACCCATTCACTTACTTCCTCAACACACTGTTCAGCATGGAGACAAAAGGTTTTGCTGCAAGGTTCATCTCTGAGAGATTCCCAATTAACGCATTAGTAATAACTTGTTGTTTTCAGTAATGGTGCTTCTGTTTGGGGTTTATGGTGACATCAACCATTATTACAAGGTGATCAGCATTCCTGAGTGGCCTATGGGTATCTGTTACACAAGCCTCGAGCAGTGTTGTCAGGAATAGGTCAAGGAATAAGACTTGCTGATTATCATGATCTGGGAGGCAGGACGGGAGGGTGACAGTTTGTGTG
>OY744516.1:12164588-12394588 GCA_963556195.1 Sepiola atlantica | reverse complement strand
TTTGTGCAATGTAGTTTCAGAATAATGGACATGGCTATGAGGGTCTATCTCCAAACGCCTAGGAGGAGTGCCTAAACAAACGGATAAGAATTACAATTTTATCTACTTTCAATTCTATCAAAAATTATCTTTAAAAAATGTCCAAAATAGGTAGCGTTCTTGTAGGCAAAGAAAGCTTCTCTCTGGTGCTCAGATGATTAGAAAGCTTTTTGGATCCAAGGCCTTTTGGTCAAGATCAAAGTGTAGTATCTGTTCCGATGGATACTGCACCCCATAGACTGGTATTGTCTTGGCCGTCGGGGCTTGATTTACGCCGGTCTATGGGATTGTCCTGTGCAGTTCTAGGAGGTCCATCCTTCCAGGCTTTGCCTCCCCTCTTTGGGGAGGAGTAAGTTAATTGCTTACTGCTTGAGGCGCCCCTACCGGGGAATGCCGACGGGGCTGCCCAGGCAATTTTTGATGGTCAGAGTGCTCACCTCTCGGGTGCTGGCTTTTCAACGCCCACTTTCCCACCCGACCTTGGGTCACATCTTACTTGTGGGAGTAGGATAAAACTGGCCTTGTGCCTAACTCCTGGAAAGGAGTAAATAATACTTTGTGGATTCAGTTTCGAATTCGCTCAGGATATTTGTATTTTTCTCTGGTGTAATTCACTTTTGTTTGAGATTGCAGCTTGAAGTATTGTTATAAATCTGAAAAGATATTGAGCTCTTTATATATACAGAAATCTAATGTCTTGATTCGGTTAATTTTCGCAATTAATGTCTGAATGACAGTTTTTTTGTTGATTTTTATGTTTTATTAGCTGTAACCCACCGTCGTTGCCCAGGAAGTAATAAGAATAGTCTCTACTCATGCTCCCAACCCTGAACTCCATATTACCATTTTGATCTTATATTTTTTTATTTCTAAAACGTGTCGTCTTTGCTGTTTATGGCTGACTGGTGCAAACGCGGACCCCACACAATTATTGCAAAAAAACTTTCATACAAAATGAATATCATATCACTGTTTCTATTTTTTTTTTTTAACTTAGTTAACCCCCAAACAAAGCAGGCTGCCACTGTAGACATAAGGGGCTACTGAGAATAAAAGTAAATATTTTTGGGTCGTCCTAAATTGGAAACTATGCAGCGAGATGTCTGTTTAGATTAGTTTAAAATTTCTGCATGTCGGTACAGTCGGTGAAACAGGGAGTTACAAAGGCCGGCAGCTCGAAGAAAGAAGCTATTGGAGTAGAAGGCTTTCCGGCATCTGGGGACTTCCACAGTGAGTGGATGGGATTTAGCTGATTGTCAGGTTGGTTGAGTGTATTTATATCAAGTCGCACCAGAGCAGCAAGTTCATCGGAACACATGCCATTAAAGTACTTGTAACACAAGCACAAGGATGCAACATTGCAGCGATGGGACAGGGGCTGGAGCTTGGTGGATAGTGAGCGACCTATAAAGTTGGCTACTCTTTTTTAGACCTTGTCTAAAAGGGAGAGACTAGTGGATGCTGCACCAGCCCAGACGTGACAACAATACTCATGCATGGGTGGGTAGTGACTTTATAGAGATATAGGATACTGTCAGATGTGAGAAGTTTTCTAGCACGGTATAGGGAGCCCATCTTCTTTGCAGCAGCTGTGACAATGTTTTCTATGTATTTGTTCCAATTCATGTTTCCTGTGAATGTTAGGCCGAGGAGTTTCAACGTTGGACTCTCAGGTAGGGTGTTATTTGCCATGGAAATCGGTGGTTGAAGAGGTTTATTGTAGTTGTTGAAGGAAAGGAGCTTTGTCTTAGCAGCATTAAATGTTACTATCTATTTCTGACTCCATTCCACTACAGACTGGAGGTCCCTTCCTAAGGATTCAGCCATTGGCTCAGATATATGCGTGTCCGCTTTACCCAAATGACGAGAGTAGAGCATAGTGTCGTCAGCAAATATACCCATCTCAGACACAATGTTATCAGGGAGGTCATTTATGAAAATCAACTACAATAAAGGTCCAAGGATCAGTCCCTGGGGTACACCTGCATTTATGTCATGTTGTTTGGATGAATGACCATCGAGGACAACCTGGATCTTTTTTTTGGTTATGAAAGATCTAATTATATTAAATATTCGTCCAGTAATACTGTATGATTTAACTTCACCTGCCTTGTCCAGTATATGGTATACGCATTCAGAGATGACCGTTAGGATATCTGCAGTAGACCGTGCTTGCCTAAATCTATGCTGATGGTCTGAAAGAAGTTTAGCATTAACGAGGTGCCAGACTATCGCTAGATTGATTAAGGATTCAAAGATTTTATCAAAGAGCATAGCAGGAGTAGATTGATAAGGCAATAATTCTGAGAGTACATTCAATCTCCAGAATTCTTAAAGACTGGTACCGCAGAGGCAATTTTCCAGCTATCAGGAAAACAAGATTCTGTAAGGCATTTGTTGTAGAGTTTGCAGAGGACAGGGGCCAGTTTAGCAAAGCATTTCTTTATTACTGGTATAAGATCAGGCTTTGAGGTGTCAAGGTTTTTCATGATGTCTTGAACATGGGATGGGGTGATAACCAGGTCATTAAGTGTGGCTTCAGTCTGCAATGGGAATTTTGAGAGGGAGTGAGTTGCAAAGTCCAAAGTAGAGTTTACGGCAAAATGCTGGGCATGTAGTTACGGCCTTATCAATTGCTGTGCAAACGACATCATTGTGGTTTGATAACGGGGGAATTGTTGTCTATTGTTCACCACACAATTGAACATTTTCCATAAATTGTGAGTACCTAGTTTCTGTGACTGAATGCATTTTCTGGTCATCTCTGTATACCTTCTTTTTGTTTAACAAAGTCTTACAATTTTTTTTTAATAAATTTTCGTGTATTCGTAGTTGATTTATGGCGGCCGAATTGTCAGAATGCTTGCTGCCTCTGAGCAATAGCAGCTGCATATTTCGAGGTGAAACATTGTGGAGAGTGGGGCTTGCTGTAGTTTTTTGCATGGGGACATATGCTTCCAATGTCTGCTTTGATCCATTCAGTTAACTCATTTGTGCACTGATCAGCAGGGAGAGAAAAAGTTTCACTCCATGGGGCATCACTGATGTGATCTCTGATGGATTCCCTATCAGCCCGCTTGTAGTATCTCGTCGTTTTGAGCAACAGCTCATCAGATTTGGGACAAGATTTTAGAGTGATATCAATTATTACCACAAAGTGATCAATCAGCATTCCCGAGCGGGCTATGAGCATTTGTCACACAATCCTCTGGCAGTGAGGTCAAGAACAGGTTGAGAAGTGAAGCTTGCTTGTCCACATGATCAGGGATATGGGTCGAGAAAGTGCCAGTTTGTGATAGGGAGTGCGCTATGGAGAAACTATATGTTAAGTTACCAGCTGCATCTGTATAGCTGGAGAATCCAAGCCAATCATGCTGGTGGACATTAAAATCTCCAAATACATGTATTTGAGCACTCGAGTTAAGTGAGAGTGCTTTATCTATGCTTTCAGAGACAGAGTTAAGTAGGGTACAGTCCTGGGTCGAAGGAGACGGTATATGAAATATAAGTAACTAACGCTGCGCTGTAAGGTTAATCTAAAGCACATGTAGGCTTGATCATCTGATTCTAGCCGATATTCTCTAGTCAAGGGGAGGGTGTTCCAAACATAAACTCCTTGCCCATGCATATGTTTGTCAGAGTTTTTACGATAGTGGGAGGTATTCACTAATGTCAAAATTGTATGAGGAAATTGAGCATTGTAGGTTTGTTTTTACTTAGTGCTAGGATATCCGGGGAGTTCACTAGGAGAAAGGTTTCTACATCATTGATGTTGGTTCTAAGCCCACGGATATTTGTGAATGCTAGCCTCAAGGGTGGAGGGAAGATGTTTTTGGTGGGTTTGTTTCCTTTTCTTTGTATTGTCATTTTGGTTTTAGATAGAGTGGGAGGGCAAAGTAGGTGCTTATTTGGTGCCAATAAGCTCACACATCCAGACCATTAGTCGAGACATGATCCATGGGGATTGTGGTCTCTGGAAAGCCCATCGAGGTAACTGTAGGGTCCCTTTCCATGCGCGACATGGCACGTACAGTTACCCACGATATTATACAATTTTTGATGGAGCAGCCGCTCTTAGCGCTACCTAAGAGTTTGGGCTCCTGAACTACCAGTCGGAAACAGCAGCCAAACCAGGTGTCTAACCTGTACCGTCAACCTGTCAGAACAAGAGCGACCCAGACAAGTAATCTGAGGCTTAGTGACAAAAAATTTTCCCCAAGTTTCCCAGAAAGAGAGACGGTGTTCATTGTCCTTGTCAGGAAACAAGGTGAGACATTGGGTGTTTTTAGGGTGAACCTGTGCTAGTACCTCTGTGCCTGGCTAATAGACAAAGAAGGAGTGCAAAGGCTGGGCAATTATAGGTTTGCAAACCAGATATTTTGTTCGAGACTCCATCTCTCGGAGGGTTGTTGATCAAGACTAAGGAAGCCTCCCTGCCCCAACGGTTTGCTGCCAAGAGTAAGTAGTCAGTAGCACAGTTTTCCTTCTCCTAGATGCATGACCTGACAAGGTCTATGGGTCTGTTACACCAAAAGGGGTAATCCTGCACCCGTATACTAGTTAGGTAATTCAGAGCCCCCGCAGAGGGAAAAAAATTCCATATATGTATATATAATAAGTTTAAACGGCACCTCCCAGAGATAACTTAAAATTGAAGATGGGTTTCCCTCTCATAACGTTGTGAGCTGTCCCCCTCTACACCAAGGTTAAGTTGTATAGCAGCTGTGTCAGATGCGTCATGTCTTCTCTCGCCCGACTACAGCATGATGAGAGATCACTGATTAGATGGATTTGCAATGTGAAATCTGACCAAACTCAACTCATCAAGTCAGAGGATTTGCAGAAAGCACTACATTTGCCCAGCATAGAGGTTATCTGAAGGACGAATCGGTTGTGCTGGTATGGTCATGTGGAGTGTTCGCCCTCATGAATAAACCGTTTCAAAAGCATGGATTTCTTGAGTCGCAGGAAGATTGGCTGCCCGAGGAAAACTTGAAAGTAAGTCGTTAGACAAGACCATACAGAGTGGAATTTGGAGACAGTTGACCCACTGAATTGTGAGGACTGGAGAGTGAACTTTCAAAATATCAAGAAACGTCCGAATCCTGGACAGGGGAAAGGTGACATTAAATGAATAGATAAAAGGTGACATTAAATGAATAGATAAAAGGTGACATTAAATGAATAGATAAAAGAGGAGAGTCTTTTATAAAACCTCAACTTCATAAGTGTTTAGGAGTTCCAAAACGTTTTTATAAATATTTTGAAATTTCTAAATATTTATGAAAACTTTTTAGAATTTCTAATTAGAAGAGAGAGAGAGAGAGAGAGAGAGAGAGAGAGAGAGAGAGAGAGAGAGAGGGGTCTATTATTACATCACAAGATAATTGTATAAATATTTAGAAATTTCTAAATATTTATGAAAACTTTTTAGAATTTCTAATTAGAAGAGAGAGAGAGAAAGAAAGAGAGGGGGGGGGTCTATTATTACATCACAAGATAATTGTATAAATATTTTGAAATTTCTAAATATTTATGAAAACTTTTTAGAATTTCTAATTAGAAGAGAGAGAGAGAGAGAGGGTCTATTATTACATCACAAGATAATTGTATAAATATTTAGAAATTCCAAATAGCTTTCATAAATACTTCGAAATTCGATAAGGTTTTCATAAATATTAAATAGTCTTCTGTATATATAAAACTTATTGTTTCTGTGTATATAGGTATATAGAGAGTGATAAAGAGAGAGAGATGGGAAGATGGAAAGGCGTTATGTACTAAATGTACCTATATTCTTCACTTACATTTTTATTATATTAAAAATAAAAATTCTTTGATTCTATATAATTTTATTTAAAAATAATCAGGGAAGGGTGTAGAATCGAAACCGCACACTCAATGTTTTCAGTCTGATACTTTTCTAACTAAACAATTCAGACATTTGTTCAGTCGACTTTTAAAATAACACTCATCAGAAAAATCGGATATACATATTTTAAGTTTTAATATGGTTTAGTTAGAGGAGGTTGGTGCACGTAGATATTCGGTACATTTGGTAACATAGAAATTCGATACCACTTAGATTGTCTTCCTGGAGAATTTTATATATATGATATAAATTTCAGCAAAATGGGATATAGTTGAAGTTTTAAAGGAGGTAACTTAAGTTAGAGTGCACTTAGAGATTCGAGAACACTTCCATTGTCTTCCCCGGTAAATTTTACATAAGAATACACTTTTAGATTTTATGTAGATTCTCAAACCTTTCTTTCTATAGGGAACCCACAAACATCACACATATGCACAGCCATTGAGTTATATATATAGAGAGATGTATAAAATCTTTGGAAAAGATAATACAAGCGGTCCAGAATCTTTACGTTACTCTCTATGTACCGAATATCTATGTACACTCATTTCTAAGTGATTCATGGGGAACCTCCTTAAAAATTCAAAACTCTGATTTGAATGAAATTTAAACTATTTAAGACACTAATTGAGAGTTTTCCAACATTTTAGCCTCGTCCGTTTTACATGCTGGCCTGTCTTGGACGGATTTTAGAAATTGACTTTCAAATTAATCTATCTCTGACCAGGTCTTTATTTACTCTTCTTTCTCTCACGTCCATCCTTATCACTTCTGCTCATGTTTTCCTTGGCCTTCTCCTGTGAACTGAACATGCTACCTCTCATCCATTCTTTCAATGTGACCAACCCATCAGAGTCTCCCTATACTGTCCAGATTTAATCTTCCTATTAGGTCACAAGATTTAAGACTATCTTTAAGACTCACATTAAACATACATCGTATTATTCTCATGCCATTTCTCTCCATGCAACGCATGTCCTCACTGACTAGGTTTCACTTCCATACATCATCCCACTGCATACACATGCTTGATATACTCTTTTCTTGGTTGACAATGGTAACGCTCTGCTGACAGAAGTTCCCTGAACTTTCTCCACTCATTCCTAACTCTTGTACTCACACAAGCATCTGCTCCTTCCTGTGCTCCAATTGTATCACCAAGGTAACAAAATTCATAACAATCTCAATAACTTCACCATCCAGATATACTTTTTCCAAATCTGAGTTCTCATCTGTCTCCATTTAACCAGGGGTTATTACCCCGCCCCATAAACCGGTATTGTCCGGGCCTTCGGGTCTGGATTCACGCCGGTCTATCGGTTGTCTGTCCTGTGCAGTTCTAGGAGGTGCACCCTCCCAGGCTTTGCCTTCTCACCCTTTGAGAAGGGGTTAGTTTATTGCTAATCGCCTGAGGCGCCCCTACCGGGGAATGCTGACGGGGCTGCCCAGGTAATTTTTAAACAGCCAGAGTGCTCAAATTCTCGAGCACTGTTTTTTTCCCACTTTCCCGACCTTGTGTCACATCTTACCTTGTGGGAGGAAGATCAATCAGTTCTCATCTGTCTCCATTGTCTTACACTTCTTGTGTACAAACTGGTTATCCTCTCTCAACCTACCAGTAATTCCACTGCACTTCTTGTCTACCCACTGCTTACGAGTATCACAAAAGATTGAGTTGCACCCGACTCCCTTTTCCATAAACTGAGCAGACAAACTTTCCTCTTTCTTCGGCTTTCCAACCCAACAATCACTGATCATCACTTGGTATCATTCACTCTCAACTCTTTACATTCCATAACTTTCTTCTGTATCTTTAACTTAACAAGTAGGTCATCCATTGTTTCACAGACGAGCACTAAATCATCAGCATAGAACATCTCTTCTAGACAACGTGTATGAAACTCCCTGGACAATGTTTCGAAGACACAAATGAAAAGCAACGGACTCAGTACAGAACCATGATGTACTCCTACTTTAACAGCTGCCACTGCTGTTAATTTTGACATGACATTGAGCATTTCTGTACATTGCTTGAACAACTTTCACCAACCACTTGTTTGCCCCTAGTTTACGCAAAGCCCACCAGACAACATCAATTGATAAATTTTCCCAATCACTATTTAGTTTTGGATGCACTTTATTTTTAAATAGGTCAAACAAACAATATATCTATATCTTATACTAGCTGCCCAGTAGTAAAGGAAAAAATGACTGACTTGTTACGAAGAAATGAAAAGTAATTTTGTTGATTTTAATTTTGTAAGAAAATCATTTTCTGAAACAGGAATTGTTACAAAGCAAAATCTGTTTAATTTTTTAAATATAACATTTTTTTTAGATATTTATTTTTGCAGAATACAAGGGAAATAACTCATAACATGATTACTTCCCTTTAATGTATGAGAATATTTGGTGAAAAAGGGAAAAATCGCCTCTCAAAATCTTTTCTTAGCCTGAATAAGTATTTTCAGGAAGAAACTGAAACAGAATAGAATATGTTTTGTGTTAATAACTGTGAAAGAAAGAAAGTAAAAAATAGGCAAGTTCAAATCAAGTATCAATATGTTAGACAGATTGCTATTTGGGTCTGACTTTGAAAATCCGGCAAGATAATTTTATATGTTAGAACCGGAAAGGAAATGGAGATGGAGAAAAATTTGGATAAAATCTGACCAAATGTAGAAATAAGTAGAAAAAATAGGGTCAACAATGCAATCAAATGTAATGAGATTTTATATTTCGTTTTTATTCTTCAAAAGACTTCATCAGAAACAAGTGAAAAATTGCACAAAAATAACATTAGACGTTTTGGTATAAAAAACAATAGTTTATGATTTTATGATTCGACATGAGTAAAAGAAATTTTTTTTAACTTAGTTCACCCCAAACAAGGCAAGTTGCCACTAGACGTAAGGGGCTACTAAGAATTAGGGTGAAAGTTTTAGGGGTCATCCTAAATTGGGAGTTGTGCAGCGAGATGCCTGTTCACATTAGTTTTAAATTTCTGCATGTCGGTACAGTCGAGGAAACAGGGAGCAGAGAGGGAATTAAATGAGCGGCAGCTCGAGGAAAGAAACTATTGGAGTAGAAGGTTCTCTGACATCTGGGGACCTCCACAGTGAATGGATGGGATCTAGCTTATTGTTAGGTTGGTCAAGTGTATTTACGGCGAAGGGGCACCAGAGCAGCATATTCATCAGAGCACATTCCATTAAAGTCCTTGTAAAACAAGCACAAGGATGCAAAATTGAAACGATGGAATGGGGGCTGGACCTTTGTGGATAGTGGGGGACCTATTCGGTTAGATAAACGTTTTTGGACCTTGTCTAAGAGGGAGAGACTAGTGGATGGTTCACCAGCACATATATGATAACAATACTCCATGCATGGGCGGATAGTGGCTTTGTAGAGATATAAGATACTTTAAGGTGTGAGAAATTTTCTAGCATGGTAGAGGGATCCCAATTTCATTGCAGCAGCCTTGCCAATGTCTTCAATGTATTTGTTCAAATTCATGTTACCTGTGAATGTTAGGCCGAGGAGTTAGAACGTTGGACTCTCAGGTATGAGGTTATATGCCATGGCAATCGGTGATTTAAGAGGTTTCTTGCAGTTGTTGAAAGAAATGAGCTTTTTCTTAGCAGCATTAAATGTTACCATCCATTTATGACCCCATTCCACTACAGACTGAAGGTCACTTTCTAAGGATTCAGCATTGGCTCAGATATGTGCGCATCTGTTTTACCCACATGATGAGAGTAGAGCGTGGTGTCGTCAGCAAATATACCCATCTCAGACACAATGTCATCAGGGAGGTCATGAAAATCAGGAACAATAAAGGTCCAAGGATCGATTCCTGGGATACAGCTGCATTTATGTCATATTGTATTGAATGACCATCGAGGACAACCTGAATCTTTCTTTTGGTTAGGACGGATCTAATTAAATGTTAAATATTCGTCCAATAATACCATATGAATTAATTTTTATTAGAAGATTTTTATGCCAGACGTTGTCAAAGGCTGTGGATATATCAAGTGCCACTGCCCTAGCTTCACCTGCCTTGTCCAGTATATGGTATATGCATTCAGAGATGACCGTTAGGATATTCGTTGTAGACCGTGCTTGCCTAAATCTATGCTGATGGTCAGAAAGAAGTTTAGCATTAACGAGGTGACAGACTATTGCTAGATTGATTAACGATTCAAAGATTTTAGCAAAGAGCGGGAGTGAATTCTTGAAGACTGGTACCACAGAGGCAATTTTCCAGCTATCAGGGAAGCAAGATTCAGCAAGGCATTTGTTGGAGAGTTTGGAGAGAATAGTGTCCAGTTCAGCAAAGCATTTCTTTATTAGTATTACTGGTATAAGATCAGGCCCACATGTTTTGGAGGTGTCAATGTTTTTCATGATGTCTCGGACATAAGATGGGATGATGGCCAGGTCATCAAGTGTGGCTTCAGTCTTAAATGGGACATTTGAGAAGGAGTGGTTTGCAGTGGAGTTTACGGGCGAAGCGCTGGGCAAGTAGTTGAACCTTATCAGTTGCCATGCAAACGACATCATTGTGGTTATATAGCAGGGGAATTGTTGATTCTCCATTGTTCACAACACTATTGAAGATTTTCCAGAAATCACACGTTTTTAGTTTCTGTGACTGAATGGATTTTCTGGTCATCTCTGTATACCTTCTCTTTGCTCCATCTATTACAGTCTTACAATGATTTCATGACACCATAAGTTTCTGTCTATTTGTAGTTGACTTGTGGCGGTTGAATTGTCGAAATGCTGGCTGCCTCTGAGCAATAGCAGCTGCACATTTCGAGGTGAAACATTGGGGAGTGCGGTTTGCTGTAGTATTTTAGCATAAGGACATGTAATTCAATGCCTGTTTTGATCCATTCAGTTAACTCATTTGTACACTGAACAGCAGGGAGGGAAAATGTTTCACTCCATGGGGCATCTCTGATCTGATATCTAATGGAATCGAAATCAGCCCCCTTGTAGTTTCTCGTCATTTTGAGCAATGGCTCATCAGCTTCGGGACAAGATTTTAGGATGATATTAATCATTACCATAAGGTGATCAGCATTCCTGAGCAGGCTATTGGCATTCGTCACACAAGCCTCAGCAGTGGGGTCAAGAACAGGTGAGGCTTGCTGGTCGGGAAAGTGACAGTCTGTGTGAGGGAGTGCGCTATGGAGAAACTATACGTGGAGTTATCAGCTGTGTCTGTATAGCTGGAGAATCCAAGCCAGTCACGATGATATAAATCAAAATCACCAAATACATCACTCTTTCTTTCTCTCTCTTTCTCTATCTTTTTTTGTCTCTCTCTCTCTCTCTCTCTCTCTCGCTTTCTCTCTCTCTCTCTCTCTCTTTCTCTGGTATTCTTTGTTCTTATTTCTTCTTTCTTTCTCTCTTTCTGTTCCTCTTCTTCCTCTCTTATATTCTGTCTTACTTTCTTTCCCACCTTTCTTCTCCTGCTTTTTTATTCTTTGCATTCTCCAAGAATTCAAATCTCTTCTAGAGTGATTCTTACTTTTGTACTAGACAACCTCAAGTTTGTTGCAATACCTGCCCAGCAGTTTATTTACCTGCAATTAGTTTTTCTTTTATTTTATTTAAAAAAAAAAAAAAACTATTTACGTCCCGGCCAACTCCTGCAGTTGCTGTGGAAGAGTCTCAAAACCAGACATTATTTTGCTTTGATGTTGAATGCCAAAGAAAGAGAATCGATCTCGCTCTTCTGTCACATACTTTTCCTCCCATGACGTAACTTCTGTTACACGTCAGTCTAACCTCTAACTTTATCCTCTAATGGAAAATTTCTTTTTCTCATTTAATCTAACCTCATGTGGAAGTTTATGTTTTTAACACACCCACGACTAATATTGTTATATTCCTTTCAGCCAGGAAAGTAAAAAGAAATAAAAATAACAGACAAACAGATAAAAAACTGCAAAGCGCCTCACACACAATTTGAACCCTGATTGCTGATTTTATTCTTCAGTTCTTTTTTTATATAAAAAATTTCAGATAAAATAACAACAATCTAATTAATATTAGCATGCTAAAATTTGAAAAATAACTACACAAATAGTAGAGTGTACTACTACTACTACTATTATTATTATTACATGTATTAAACATGTGATAATCATCAGCTGAAGACTGTCGAAGTGACAATGACTTTTATGGTCTCATAAATGGTCGAAGTGTAACGATTGAGTGGTAGACAAATCTATATTTATACTTATTGTGATTGTAAAACCACTTCAAAAATTTGGTTTATCATCAACAGTCCTTCCTTCACAGCAGTTGCCTTGGTAGTCATTGAATATGTCTTGGTAGTCATAATGGTTTCACATAACAATGTTTTATAACAATGCTTCACAACATAAAACCAGGTTTCACAACAAGGTTTCATATGTGCTTGGTAGTCATTGAATATGTCTTGGTAGTCATTAAGGTTCCATTCTCTATCTGGATAACCCATCTGATATTCTTCTGTACTAAGAGATCTGCCACAGATGGGAAGCCTGCACATACTTATCAGAAACGGTATACGATTATGTAAACGCAAGTTGCATAGCTGAAGGGGGATTAAAGGTTAATACCTGTGTCAACGCTATTAGTGTATAATTGAACACAATAAGACCGCAACGGTATCCATTACATCAATTACGCCCCTCCCTAAAGAGAGAGTGAGCGAGATAGTGTGTTAAAAATAGAGAGAGAAGAACAGTGAATGAGAATGGTATTCCTCTATTTACATGCAGTCTCTGTCGAAGGGACGATGATTGTTTCATGAAGGTCACTGGACAATGGTCATACCTCTCCACTTGGTTCCATCTTTTGCGTGATCTTGCCAATGTCTTGCGCTGATATTCCTCCATTTTACGTTTCTTTTCACTAAATCTTAACCTTGACATGCCCTGATTCTTTCTTTTTTCACACAGTTGAAAATATAGTGGTTGCATTGGTAGTCGTTCACGTGCCCATTCGTCTCCAGGTGTCTCCTATGCACCTGTGATTCTTTCGTATTAGGAGATTTACCATAAATGGTAAGCCTGCACGCTTCTGTATTTTCTTGGTTTGTGACCTTCTCCTGCCAGATCACTACATTCATAATCTCTCTGAGATGATGAATCATGTATCCATGGAGCCTTTTCACTTGAGTGTGGTTCACTTCATACCAACTCCTCTGTAGATTGTGCATTTCACTCGGATGATAACATGTGGGGTTATTCATTATCTTCCCTGAACTTTCCCATGAGCGGTGTTTGCTTTGCACATCTCATGCAGAAGTTGTCCAAATTAACACATTCTGAGACTCGGTTTTCTAAAGTTCTAGCATTGTGGCATCATTGATTCTCACATCTCATATTTCTGTAGCAATCGCCTTTAAATGAGTTATACAGAATGTGTAATACACAATGCCCCCCACCCCCCCCAAATGTTACTTATGGAATCGTTGATAAAATTTGCAAATCCTTTTTCCAATCAAACCATATTTAGTTCAAATAAACTTAAGTCTATGTCTGACTTGTACACCAAGTTTCAGTCCGCCACGCTTTTTCGTTATGTAAAAGAACTTGTTTTTATCAAATATATTTATCATGTGTCAGCTTTCCTCGGCTTCATGTAGTTTCATCGGCGGTTGAGTTTTCCAATGCTGCGGCTTTCCAGAATTGGTCGAAAGTACAAGAGCCTTGAGATGAATTAAACAACAAAAGAGAATTGAAAAGTTCTACAATCGAAGTGAATCACGCAGCTTTTTTAGGCGGATGTGTGACACTTAGTATATCATCACCATCGGTTTAACATCTATTTTACATGCTGCCATGTGTTGGACAGCTTTTAGAATTTGACTTTCAAATTAACCTATCTCTGGTCAGGTCTTTATCTATCCATCTTTTCCTCAAATCCATCCTTGTCACTCCCTCCCATGTTTTCCTTGGCCTTCCCCTGCCAACTGACCTTATTGTCTCATCTGTTTTACATCTACTAACCCAAGAACTCTCATCGATTCTTTCAATGTGACCAAACCAACAAAGTCTCCTGTTCTGCACACATCTCCCTATACTGTCCAGATGTAATCTTCCTCTGAGGTCATCAGATCTAAGCACGTCTTTAACACTCACATTACACATCCATCTATCATTCTCATATCATTTCTCTCCATGCAACACATATCCTTAACCCTCACTCTCTCTGAGACATGTGACGTAACGTCCACTTTTGTCTACAGAGGTTGAGGTGTCATTTGAGTGCACATTTGCTAATCTGATCACTCCGTTGGCCTGCGAATCCGAATCGCCAGATGAATACAAACAAAGTACCTTGTGCTATTTAACAATATTAAAGTATTGCGTTTAGACATTAAATCACTCAAAAAAGAGTCGATATGTCGTAAACCAGCGAATGAATCTTAAAAAATAAATTTGTATCGTACAACTTTTTTTTGACCGGCTCGATTCTTTTGTGAGCATTGATTTCTCTAGATTTTTCTAAGTATCAGATACTTACAGGCAGAACCACATGAAGGTTGCCAACATCCATAGTAAAAATACTGCTTCGAACTTGGCATGAACAGGTTGTCAGTCCATGTCAGTATCCACTTCACCACTGCCACCTCCTAATGGATCGTATGATGTAATAGGTATTCAGTTAAATAAGTGGTTGATATGCCACAAAACTGGCAAACTAAATGAGCTTAGTTTAATCCTAAAAGAATTTTTGAAACCTGTGAGGAAGGCGGGTGGAGAAAGTTAGAAATTATCAGGAAAGACGGAGAATGGCTGGGTGTTCAGGAGGGGAGGAGTTCCTGAAAAAAAAAAAAAAAGAACCCCCTCCCCTGTGCTCAGATTCTAAATGTGTTACGAATTTTTCAGCCTACTTGCATTTCGTCCAATTTCTTTGTTTATTTTTTTTTCTATTTTAAACCTTCCCCCCCCCTTCTCATTTGTCAGCCTGATCAGCCCTACCCCCCCCCCCCCGCCCCGAAATGCTTGTGATTCCTGCTGTTGGATTATCTGCATTTCATTCCGCTTGGCCCTATTAATCTTTTATGATTCACTCCTGATTGGCGTACCCCCACCCCCACCCTCATTCTTTTTCATTGAACGTTTTTTTGAAAAACTTTCCACCAATGGAATTTCCTGTCTTTGAAGAATCTTTTTTGTTGTTGTTGTTGTTTTCTATTTCCCAAACGTGCCACCCAGACTTGATAATAGCCTATTAGAATCTCCCTCTTCCTTAAAGACAGCTCTACTTACCTCCATGAGCATTCCTATCAGCAACGCTATAAAAACTCCTGCTTATTTTTTTCCCCTCCTCAATTACAATATTGCTGGGGAAAATATAAAGAGTCGTTTTTAACAGTAACAACCATGGCCATCCCTACTACAGGCCAGGCAATCGTGCAACTGGGGTCTTTTACTGGGGGCCATGTCAATTTTCTTAAATATTCGATATAGAAGTTGCAAACTATATCATCAACTGGTGCGGATCCTTTTTTTCTTTTTAACCACAATATACAAGTAATGATCTTTTGACATAAGTACAAAATCTCTAAAAAAATCCAACATTGAAATAAAAATTCTTCATTGAAATATGCATTTGCCTTTGTTCATTCAAAATTACCTGTCTCTTCATTTATAGGAATTTGTCAATTGTAAAATGTATCAATTAGCTCATTGTGGTTCTTATTATTTGGTATGTAAAACACATAAAAACATCAAACTAATCTCACAGAGGAATTTTACCTTTGTTTGCAACTTCTATATCGAATATTTAAGAAAATTCACATGGCCCCCAGTAAAAGACCCCAGTTGCACGATTGCCTGGCCTGTAGTAGGGATGGCCATGGTAACAACACATTAAAAAACATTACTGCAGATATTAATCTGGCTTGACCCCAAATTTAGCCAAACTACCAATGTTTCTGAAATCGGTCATTATTTAGATTAGTTGCAATACCTGTCCTAGGACAGGTTCATAATGCACCCTTGAATAAGTGCAAGCGTTCGATCCCAAAAATATTTCAAGATAATCAAAAGCGTACTCATACTGCCAGTTTGCACAACTGAACGCACAGGCTTTACCCTCACCCCCGCCCCTATTAAAATTATACAAGTTTGGTGAAATCTTAAGAATATGTATAATGTACTTTACCTATGGGTTAAATATGATTAAAAGTCAGAGATAGATTATGATCTCCAACGATCTCAATATTTTGCTAATGAGCGTAACTTTTATAATCATTATTATTAGGGGTGGGACGTAATGGGTGAAAATTTAAGATTCATGCGAGTAGTATTTTTTGTGTTCATTTATACATAAATAACACTAAACAATCAAACATTTTGAAAATTTTGCAAAATTCAGAAGGTGCAGGCCAAAAATAGCCATTAGGGCTCCACGGGATTCAAAATCATTCATTTTTCGGTGAAAAAGTGGTTTCATGCGACATTGCAGGTCCTAAAACATCCTCAAAAGTTATGAATGGATATAGATGGTTAAATCTGATATAGTACTTTAATTTAGGACCATTTTCAGGCTGTGAAAGGGTTTTCATGAATGTAAAATAGCCAAAAACTAGTGGCCTGCACCTTCTGAATTTGCAAAATTTTCAAAATGTTTGATTGTTTAGTGTTATTCATGTATAAATGAACACAAAAAAAATACTACTCGCATGAATCTGAAATTTTCACCCATTACGTCCCACCCCTATTATTATATCTATATATTTAACTTTATTTTTATCCATTTACATACCTACTTCACTCTGTTGATATCTATTTATTTTTTATATTCCTGACTCCGTTCATATCTCTACAAGTCAGTTTGGCCATTTCAGTCTCTCTCTCTCTCTCTCTCTCTCTCTCTCTCTCTCTCTCTCTCTCTCTCTTATATATATATATATATATATATAATGTACAATTATAAATATAAATATTTGTTTATCTACATTTGTTTAGGAATCATTAGTGTAAAGATAATTATTCAATCCGGTCACAGGATTCGAAACCCCGGAACACAAGTCAAGTTTTTAACTTGAATTTCGATGCCTTAGCCCATGCGGCCACAGTGAACAATCACATAAATCGGTGAAAGTTTAAAATCTATAATGCCGAGCTGGCGCGATAGGCAGTTGACATCAACAGTGTTCAATTAATGAAGGAACATGCATATATATATATATATATATATATATATATATATATATATATATATATATGTTTGAAAAGAGACGAACGGAAAACAGGTTAGAATGCAGGAAAAAAACAAAAACAAGAGATTTGACCGGTTTCGTTCGTATTATCGAACGTCTTTAGAAATACGAACGAAACCGGTCAAATCTCTTGTTTTTTGTTTTTCTCCTGCATTCTAACCTGTTTTCCATTTGTCTTTTTTCAAACATTTTGTCTACCATGGCATTTCATTTTCATGATTTATCATGTACCTTACCCCATATATATATATTAGTCAATCTGCCCACATACACCTATCTCCCTGCATTCATCTCCATACCTCAGTCTGTCGGCATCTGTCATTGTACCCCATTTTGTCTGCATTCATCTCAATACCCCGTCTGTTTGCATCCATATACACCACATTGTGTCAATATCCCTGTATATATTCCTGTCCTCCACATCTACATCTCTGTCTATATACCTCAGCCTATTTGACTATCATTTGAACCCCAATAAGGTTTCGTTAAACCACTCTCATTCACATGGTTTATTTTGGACTTCAACTCCAATTGGATCAAACAAAACCTAAAATTAACAGCCCAACTGCAAAATTACTGTTTTTTTTATTTCTGTTTTTAATTGTCTTTCAACAATTGAAGTGACGTCTGTGTAGAGACAAACAATTTTGTTTTCCAGACATTCTTAACCATTTAGTTTCAGATGTCAACTGTCCACTGTCAATGTGTCAAAAGACATTGACCTCTTTTTTCTTTTTTGCTTTCTGAGGAAGAATCTATTTTCAAACAGATTTGGGGTATTTTATGAATTGCACTTTAGGATCATACTAATCGATGATAGGGTTATTGAAAGAGATTAAAATAGAGTGAATAAAAAGAAGTGTTATGGCAGTCCATGACAGTCATCTAAAAAGTAGTGAATAAAAAGAAGTGTTATGGCAGTCATCTAAAAAGTAGTGAATAAAAAGAAGTGTTATGGCAGTCCATGACAGTCATCTAAAAAGTAGTGAATAAAAAGAAGTGTTATGGCAGTCATCTAAAAAGTAGTGAATAAAAAGAAGTGTTATGGCAGTCCATGACAGTCATCTAAAAAGTAGTGAATAAAAAGAAGTGTTATGGCAGTCCATGACAGTCATCTAAAAAGTAGTGAATAAAAAGAAGTGTTATGGCAGTCCATGACAGTCATCTAAAAAGTAGTGAATAAAAAGAAAGAAGTGTTATGGCAGTCCATGACAGTCATCTAAAAAGTAGTGAATAAAAAGAAGTGTTATGGCAGTCATCTAAAAAGTAGTGAATAAAAAGAAGTGTTATGGCAGTCCATGACAGTCATCTAAAAAGTAGTGAATAAAAAGAAGTGTTATGGCAGTCCATGACAGTCATCTAAAAAGTAGTGAATAAAAAGAAGTGTTATGGCAGTCTATGACAGTCATCTAAAAAGTAGTGAATAAAAAGAAAGAAGTGTTATGGCAGTCCATGACAGTCATCTAAAAAGTAGTGAATAAAAAGAAGTGTTATGGCAGTCATCTAAAAAGTAGTGAATAAAAAGAAAGAAGTGTTATGGCAGTCCATGACAGTCATCTAAAAAGTAGTGAATAAAAAGAAGTGTTATGGCAGTCATCTAAAAAGTAGTGAATAAAAAGAAGTGTTATGGCAGTCCATGACAGTCATCTAAAAAGTAGTGAATAAAAAGAAGTGTTATGGCAGTCCATGACAGTCATCTAAAAAGTAGTGAATAAAAAGAAGTGTTATGGCAGTCTATGACAGTCATCTAAAAAGTAGTGAATAAAAAGAAAGAAGTGTTATGGCAGTCCATGACAGTCATCTAAAAAGTAGTGAATAAAAAGAAGTGTTATGGCAGTCATCTAAAAAGTAGTGAATAAAAAGAAAGAAGTGTTATGGCAGTCCATGACAGTCATCTAAAAAGTAGTGAATAAAAAGAAGTGTTATGGCAGTCATCTAAAAAGTAGTGAATAAAAAGAAGTGTTATGGCAGTCCATGACAGTCATCTAAAAAGTAGTGAATAAAAAGAAGTGTTATGGCAGTCCATGACAGTCATCTAAAAAGTAGTGAATAAAAAGAAGTGTTATGGCAGTCCATGACAGTCATCTAAAAAGTAGTGAATAAAAAGAAAGAAGTGTTATGGCAGTCCATGACAGTCATCTAAAAAGTAGTGAATAAAAAGAAGTGTTATGGCAGTCATCTAAAAAGTAGTGAATAAAAAGAAGTGTTATGGCAGTCCATGACAGTCATCTAAAAAGTAGTGAATAAAAAGAAGTGTTATGGCAGTCCATGACAGTCATCTAAAAAGTAGTGAATAAAAAGAAGTGTTATGGCAGTCTATGACAGTCATCTAAAAAGTAGTGAATAAAAAGAAAGAAGTGTTATGGCAGTCCATGACAGTCATCTAAAAAGTAGTGAATAAAAAGAAGTGTTATGGCAGTCATCTAAAAAGTAGTGAATAAAAAGAAGTGTTATGGCAGTCCATGACAGTCATCTAAAAAGTAGTGAATAAAAAGAAGTGTTATGGCAGTCCATGACAGTCATCTAAAAAGTAGTGAATAAAAAGAAGTGTTATGGCAGTCCATGACAGTCATCTAAAAAGTAGTGAATAAAAAGAAAGAAGTGTTATGGCAGTCCATGACAGTCATCTAAAAAGTAGTGAATAAAAAGAAAGAAGTGTTATAGCAGTCCATGACAATAATCTAAAAAGAAGTGAATAAAAAATAGTGTTATGGCAGTCCATGACAATAATCTAAAAAGAAGTGAATAAAAAATAGTGTTATGGCAGTCCATGACAATAATCTAAAAAGAAGTGAATAAAAAATAGTGTTATGGCAGTCCATGACAATAATCTAAAAAGAAGTGAATAAAAAATAGTGTTATGGCAGTCCATGACAATAATCTAAAGAGAAGTGAATAAAAAATAGTGTTATGGCAGTCCATGACAATAATCTAAAGAGAAGTGAATAAAAAATAGTGTTATGGCAGTCCATGACAATAATCTAAAAAGAAGTGAATAAAAAATAGTGTTATGGCAGTCCATGACAATAATCTAAAAAGAAGTGAATAAAAAATAGTGTTATGGCAGTCCATGACAATAATCTAAAAAGAAGTGAATAAAAAATAGTGTTATGGCAGTCCATGACAGTCGTTTTTGTACTGGTTAACATTTTGGTTATCTCGAGGGCCGATCTGAATGAAGAAAGTGCATAATACTGGTCACAGTCATTGGTGACGATGGCTCTATATAAACAGATAGTATTTATTTATATAAACAGATAGTATTTATATAAACAGATAGTATTTATTTATATAAACAGATAGTATTTATTTATATAAACAAATAGTATTTATTTATATAAACAGATAGTATTTATATAAACAGATAGTATTTATTTATATAAACAGATAGTATTTATTTATATAAACAAATAGTATTTATTTATATAAACAGATAGTATTTATATAAACAGATAGTATTTATTTATATAAACAGATAGTATTTATTTATATAAACAGATAGTATTTATTTATATAAACAGATAGTATTTATTTATATAAACAGATGGTATTTATTTATATAAACAGATAGTATTTATTTATATAAACAGATAGTATTCATTTATATAAACAGATAGTATTTATTTATATAAACAGATAGTATTCATTTATATAAACAGATAGTATTCATTTATATAAACAGATAGTATTTATCTATATAAACAGATAGTATTTATTTATATAAACAGATAGTATTTATCTATATAAACAGATACTACTGAGCTCTGAACGACTTGTTTGACACTTGCTCATGGTACATTGAAAGCTATCGTTCTTTGTTGCACCTCCTGTACCATGTTCGGTATATCCCGTTACCCATTGGTTGTTGATATTTATTTCTTATTACTGTGTCAGTTGTCAATATTTCATTACCCGTTTTAATACAAGATTTCTTCGTGATATACACACAGGAATTTGGGTTTTAAATTTATTGCTGAGTCAAGCGAGTGGAGACAGTAGAGCTCCAGTGTGGGATGTTAAGTGAATGGCGACTCAAACATATCATCCCTTTGAAACTGGAAAGGATTTTTTTATTTGTGAAAAGACGCTGAAGCAAAGGTGGAAGTTGGTCACATTGTACGCAGCCTTTGCGATGGATTTATTTGTTGCATATAGGCGGTTTGTCACATGTCAACTGCACAACAGAAAGTAAGTTGAGATTTATGTACAGAAGCTCACAATATTGTTTGGTGAAATGAGTGACTGTGATCTGGCATGTTCCTTTGTGGTGGAGGCTGCCAGACAAGGTAAAGTGTCTCCATCGTGCTTCATTCCGGATAGACATATTAGTAGGGGTGGGACGTAATGGGTGAAAATTTAAGATTCATGCGAGTAGTATTTTTTTTGTTCATTTATACATAAATAACACTAAACAATCAAACATTTTGAAAATTTTGCAAAATTCAGAAGGTGCAGGCCAAAAATAGCCGTTAGGGCTCCACGGGACTCAAAATTCATAATTTTTCGGCGAAAAAGTGGTTTCATGCGACATTGCAGGTCCTAAAACATCCTCAAAAGCTATGAATGGATATACATGGTTAAATCTTATATAGTACTTTAATTTAAGACCATTTTCAGACTGTAAAAGGGTTTTCATGGATGTAGAATAGCCAAAAACTAGTGCAAAATAGCCAAAATTAGCCAAAATTTCCCAAACTCCTCTGTTAAGCTATCTAATTGGTTCCCAAGCCTCTACAATGGTTATGCATAGCTGTAGATAGTTGAAACAGACAAGACACTAAGGTTTAACACCAGTTTTGGGGTTTTAGGAGTCCCCCAAGGTAGAAATGGGGGTCAAATTTCAGCCAAAATGGTTAAAAATGCACCACAAACTACGTATCCAAATGACACCACTGGAATCATATAAACCGAATAGTGGATAATGCAGTCAATTTAATAAAACATCCTTAATGGCTATGAAATGTCATGAAATAGTCAATTGAAGTTGTGGAAATCCATGGGGAACTGCACAGAAGATCAGCCAATTACTTGTACATCGACTGAAATAAACCTTCAATGATTTCCCAATTCTCGACTTCGAACTTGGTTTGGCGTGTACTCATGTCCCAAGCACCGAGCACATTGCATGGAATGATCTGGATTATATTCGTGTTCTGTTCATCATCTATCTGGGGGTATCTCCATGAACGCCTTGCAGAATCACGGTTGAAACATTCCAGATACTCCACCATGTAGTTGTTCCCATCAACCTTTTTTCTAGTCATTCCGATGTACCAATTTCTTCCAAGTGGAGTGTCCCAAACTGCAACACAAGGTTCATTCAGTGCAATCTTGATGGAGTCAGTAAATGTTTTGCTTCCTTCACGGAGATTGAAAGTCATATCTGTCTGAACTCCAACTTCATTATAGCTGACTGTGGTACGTATCCTCCCTGACCACTGCACAGCAAAATTGATATTAGTATCACTATCGTCGAGAGTATTGTTCATTATTGTAACACTTTCTTCTTCCTCTGTAACTGAAATAGCCATCTCTTGCTCCTTCCTTTCCTCCATCTCAACAACCATTGATTCATGTTCTTCATCGATATGCATGTTGTCACTTATGACCTTCCGGTTGAGTGCAACTTGATCAAAGAAAAACTGTTTCTTATTTGCATCAAACGTCTCCACATCAACACCCTTTCCCAGAATATCGAAAAGAATGTGATTTTTTGTCTTCCATTGAATTAAGTTTGACCTCTTCGATCCATGGCCCTTCTGAACTTTGCTATTGTACTCTCTCAAGTATCGATCAAGTTTATCTTTCACTCCTTTTATTGTTGTTAGTTTAATGTATCTTCCAAATGCTCTTTGCCAGTGAGCCAGCAGACACAGAGAAAATTGATGGAGATGCTCTTTCTGTTTTGTAGATCCATAAGTTGGAGCATGATGAACTATGGCCAACACGCACTCATGTACAGTTGGGAGGTTTTCAAGCAAAGTGAAATCCCTATCATCGTACTGGTATTTTGTTTCACTCATCCTATCTTCTTAACTAAACTGAACTGAACTGAACTGAAAACAAAAAAAAATAATTGTTATTAAACTGCTTGAATATAATACAATGCAATGGTTTCAACTATCTACACCCATTCATAACCATTGTAGAGGCTTGGGAACTAATTAGGTTGCTTAACAGAGGATTTTGGCTAATTTGGGCTATTTGTCACTAGTTTTTGGCTATTTTACATTCATGAAAACCCTTTCACAGCCTGAAAATGGTCCTAAATTAAAGTACTATATCAGATTTAACCATCTATATCCATTCATAACTTTTGAGGATGTTTTAGGACCTGCAATGTCGCATGAAACCACCTTCACTTTTGGCCCGCACCTTCTGAATTTTGCAAAATTTTCAAAATGTTTGATTGTTTAGTGTTATTTATGTATAAATGAACACAAAAAATACTACTCGCATGAATCTGAAATTTTCACCCATTACGCCCCACCCCTAATATTAGCAATTGATCAGATGCTGGCACAAACTTAGGCAATTATGAAAATACAAAATAATGCAAGAGTGACCGGTGGTTGTGACAACCAAACCGATTTGAGACTTACTCCTGTTACATGTCACTATTGTAACAGTGGTTTGTCATATTGCAAGTCGCTCCAGACAAAGCATAAAGTCCGATTAATGTAAGGATCTAAAAAGAATTAAAGATGATTATTGCAAATACAGGAAATACTTATTGATCTGAGCCATAAAAAGATCAAGGCTATAGGTAGGAGGAAAACAGTCAGCAACAAGAAAATCCCACAAGCCTGCGGTTCTCGGAAAAAAATTACCGGAATAAAAAGCTGTATTATATCGAGGTATCTGAACAGCAAATTGATAAAGACCACAAGACCAACCAGTCAAACGAGCTGGAACAAAGTAAATCACACAATTTTGATAACCACAAAGACTGTATGACTAATACTGGCAGCATGAGCTTCTTTCGAGCTGGAGACCTCTTATATATATATGATACATCAATGAACCGGATTTCCGTGTTTAGGTTTCCCTGAACACTAACAACACCTTGTAAATGTGGCTGGTTACAGGCTCAGCTGAAAATACTGAACACCAGAGTATCCTACCATAGGCATCTTAGAGAGGGGTATACCTCCAATTTGCAGATATGGATAGACATTAACTGGCTGATACCATAAGAAGAGCTTGGACCCCCAAAAAATCTAATCCTGCTCAATGGTGTATTGCAGGAAAATAAGCAGGATCTCTGCCCAATTATGAATTATTGGGAACCCAATATGTATATTAACATATACAAAGCCAATGCAGATGTCTTCTCAGAAAAGCTTAGAGAATGGTGTCAGGAAAGATTGCATGTTGGATCTCCAAATGGTGAAAATCAGGAGGCCAAGTTATTGTCTCACCGATTGCAGTCAGATGCACAGATTCAGACGATATGTCGTCATACATCGATGAAATTATCACTTAGAATGGTGTGTGTTCTGTTTACGCTCACAAAAGCACGGAGATTTGGGTGAATAAGCAGCAGAATGGCATTAGAGTGCTGGATTTGCATGTTTGGGAGGATCACGACGAACTTCAATGGCTTCTTTTTTTTTTACTCAATGAGTCACCATTTATCAAGGCCAAAAGCCACTCGATGATAAAGATTAATGAGAGGGATAGATTGTCAGTTGAATGATGAATAATATTTTGAGAGGATTGAAAATGATGAATAGAATGAATAAAATTTGATTGCTTATGAAGATGTTCATGACAAGTATTTGTAGACATTGGATTTGAAGACGACCATGTTGTAGCCTGCAAGAAAGTAACCCTGTAATAACATGTTCAACAGATAGGAAGTTCTTGGAAAGAAACTCTGTTCATGGAAATTCTGTTTGATGTCAGGCACATGGAGGAAGAAAGGAAAGTTGTTTGCAGTGGTTATAGTAAGACGGGTTCTAACTGTGAGAGTCTTTCAAGAAAGAAACAAACACAGATTGTATCTAGGTCGAGCACCTTCCATTTAATGATAGAGTAGAGAAAGACTGGCAACGTCTCTTCTGTGAGAAAGAGTCTGTAAAGAACAAAAGATATCATCCCCTACTAAATTGTGAAATCGATTTAGTACTCTGTCAAGGCAAGAAAGAGTGTTCTAGGTGGCAACAGTATTTTATCTGAGGACGTATCTAGTTCTTCTATAGTTAGACGATTGCATCGGGAGTCAGATACTTTCGACCAATTTTACAGCGACCTTAACAACAGATGTGATGTAAGTCTTCCATCTCAGATCTGGGGTGAAAGTCAGTTCTAGGAGCTTAATGCAGTAAAGGGCTTCCTGAAGGAGAGAGCCATTTATTTTAACTGAAACTAAATGAGGATCTGAGTGTTGGTGGTGAAGGGCAGGGAGCTTGGTTTTAGAGGGTTTAAAAGTAACAAGTTGCAAGAAGGCGCTAGAAAAGAGTGCTGTGCGACTGAGATGTTGGAAGAAAGTGTACCCTTCGAGAAATCTTGCAACTAAACATAGCAAAAGGGAAATTGAGTTCCGTGTTGATTGACTAAATAATGGTGACGATGAGAGTTATTCATAAAGTCATGTGAGGGTGGCGGGATCGAGCAGGGAGATCCGGGTGAACAAAGGCGTTGAGCATCATTACTGTTTAACCCTAACCCTACCGATTAGTTTTCATTTTTGTAGCCTTTTTATTTTCCCTCTGCCCCACTGTTGCTGTATCTTGCCTTTTAAAACGGGCTCGTATCCACGTATATCTCCAAAAACCCAAATACTGAGCATGCACTTTTAGCCTCTTGCAGATAGCTACTCGACAAGCAAGACATTGTGAGCATTTTCAATCCAATAACTGTGAATCTCACAACTCTTCTGCTCAATGTGACTGCATTTACCATTCAGCAGTGGGGTTTTATAGTCATACCAGAGGCACTACTTCTCATAAACTTCCTGAGTAACAAGTGAATGTGTTTTATATTATATTGGCCTTGCATTGAACTACGCAAATATAAGTGTCGGACAGTAAGAGGAAATAACCTTTTGAATTTCAGGTATGATAACGCCATTTGAAATGAGACATGCCTTTTGAATGCATAGATGTCTTGAGTTGAAAAAAAATAAAGATAACACATAGCGACAGTTGATGAAGTTTGTCAATGAGGCAGCCAGCCACAATTAGTGGCAGACATAACATCTGGCCAGAATAAATAAAGCCTGGTTGATTGTCACAGACACCGACCTGGATGGAAAATAAATATCCCGTGATTTGATGCATAGACACCTGCAGAGACAGTGGATGGAAATACATCTGATGGTAAATAAACAATAAAACAGAGGCATTGCTACATTGAGTGTGCAGGCGAAATCTTGGAATGAGCATTGTAGTTTTGGATTTGTGGGTGTCCAAAATTGTTATATTAACTAATCCAAATTGGGATTAAAAGAAAGGCTGACTAGTAAATTCAAGATATCAACTTTGGGCAACTCTTGTGCTCCAGCCACTCTCTCTCTAACTCTACACGTTCGCTGCAACTGGGCAATAAAAATATACCCTTATATTTGCGTACATTTTATACAAGTGTTTGTTGCCATTCTTTTAAACACAACAGCAATATATAACAATTAGGCAACGCTTCATTCTTTCTGAAAATGAAGAAGATGTTTTTTGTAACTGAATTATTTTTTGTTCATTAAAACAAACAAAAGAAAATTATGAAAGACGTGTCATCCTTTTTAAAATGATGATGTTATGATGATAGTTTATTTTTCTCCAACGTTTCTACCACTGATGCAAGGTTTGCACTGGATTTTTCCCGTGCAAATTTGTTTTGATCACAACCGTTATACTCTGACTGATGAGTCGCATGATTTGTTGGCAGAGCTCTGAAGAGATTTGCATACAGCACCAGATATTCTCAAATGGTCGCCCATTAAGTGCTGACCAGGCTCAGTATCACTTAACCTGGCTCAGTATCACTTAACCTGGCTCAGTATCACTTAACCAGGCTCAGTATCACTTAACCTGGCTCAGTATCACTTAACCAGGCTCAGTATCACTTAACCTGGCTCAGTATCACTTAACCAGGCTCAGTATCACTTAACCAGGCTCAGTATCACTTAACCTGGCTCAGTATCACTTAACCTGGCTCAGTATCACTTAACCAGGCTCAGTATCACTTAACCTGGCTCAGTATCACTTAACCTGGCTCAGTATCACTTAACCAGGCTCAGTATCACTTAACCTGGCTCAGTATCACTTAACCAAGGTGATCTTACAGAAACCGCTGTGTCAACGTTATAGCCGTATATAACTGCTATATTGTATATACACATACATCACTAGCATCGGCCAAGGTCTTCATTTGTGTGAATTATGTAGATTACAAAAATAATAAAAGTAAAACTAAATAATTTGCTTATTTTTGTTATTTGAAATGTGTAAGTTTATTTTGAAACAAAATCAGAATTAAAATACCTGGGGGAGGTAAATGTCATGTAAGTATGGCATGCTAACCGATTGATCCGCCTTGGCAATTAGGAAAAGGCAACTCTATTAACTACATAAACAAAAAACAGGCAGCTTTCTTTTTTCTTTCTCTCTCTCTTCCTCCCTATCTCTCTCTTTCTCTGTTTACAGTCGGTGAATATCGAAAAATAATTGTCTGTTATTAAATTTCAGGAGTTTGAGCCGGAGTTGGTGGCAGATGTTTTAAAATTTCAGGAGTTTGAACCGGAGTTGGTGGCAGATGTTTTAAAATTTCAGGAGTTTGAGCCGGAGTTGATGGCAGATGTTTTAAAATTTCAGGAGTTTGAGCCGGAGTTGGTGGCAGATGTTTTAAAATTTCAGGAGTTTGAGCCGGAGTTGGTGGCAGATGTTTTAAAATTTCAGGAGTTTGAGCCGGAGTTGGTGGCAGATGTTTTAAAATTTCAGGAGTTTGGGCCGGAGTTGGTGGCAGATGTTTTAGATTTGAGGAATCGCAATCATATTTGAACATTTTTGCTACTGATTTGGGTGCTACAAAGATCTTAATCAGGAGGCAGCAAAATATGAGTACATATTTCAAAATGATACCTAAAGTTGACATTTTTCTCCGTATTACTTTCCTTCCAGAATAAAGGAAACTCGTGTTACTTACAGAAGAAAACATGTCAAAGACTTCAGATTCATCGGGAAGAAAATTCTCAGGAAGTTCACCATTCCAAAGAAGTGGTAAGTTATTGTTATTCACCTGATTTTTACATTTATTTTGTAGTTTCATCCATGCATGTAACGATATTAAACTTTGCGCGTGTGTGAAAATAATGTTAAGAACGGTATTTTTCATGAGGATAAATTTAATAAAAAAATGAAAAATTCGATTAGAAATTCAGGAATTAGGATTATGTGACAGGATATGACGTCATAGGAGCAAGTATGTAGGCAAACAGCTAGAGAATTCCTGTCACTGGGAAATTAGATGTCTATAGAGTCGATGCTTAGGGCTCAACTGTATGACCAGTTGAGCAGCAAGATAAGTCAGACTGCCAATCACATCAAAATGCCGGTTTATAATAAGGCTAGAATGTTCCATTATGCTGAGAAGGGAAAGTCCATTCTCTGTGTTCTGATTGGCTGACATTCATAAGTGGCCATTCTAGTGTATAAATGTTCATTCATTCGAATAAGTATTCTTCTATGAGATGGATGCCAGTTGAGACCTTTATGCCGATAAGTGTTAGTTTGATTCTATATCTCCCTCTTCCCCTCAGTACGCGAATGCAATGGTCTTTGGGGAAGAATGAGTTCCTTCTGGCCTGGTTGATTGTGGGGGAGTAACCTGGACAATGCCCGGGCAGATTTCACTGGCATTGGTATAGCAGTGCTGGGTGGTGTTGGGTGCCTCGGCGATGTCATTACATCTCCTCTGTTATGCAGCAATGGTGTACCAGGTGTATGGGAATCCTGAGGCGTTGGATTGGGAGATTTAGGCAAAGCACTGGGAATAGGGACTGGAATTACAAGTGTTGCAAGTTTTCTGAGGAATCTGCGGTTTCGCAAAGTGATTTTGCCTGACCCATCAATCCTGATCCGATACTGACGATTAAGGCGAGTTTCGACAACACGACCTGTTGTGTCCCATCGACGATTATTTGCACGTTGTATTGATACTCTTTCTCCTTCTTGGAGTGGGCATAAAGTATGCGCTGTGCGATTGTACCGCTCTGTGAGGTGAGCATTGCGCTGAGATAAGCTTATCTCACGGTTCCTAGCTGCAGCTATCCATTTTGCATGTGGTTTATATAGTGCGGGTATGGATGGTATGAAGTCACGAAGTTGGCGATGGAGCAAGAGTTGTGCAGTGGATAGACCAATGCCATGGATAGGGGTGTTGCGATACTGCAGGATGGCCCTGGCAACACTGTCATTATTCAATGAACCCTGGGGACCTGTATTTCCATGAATTATCATCTTCGTTGTCTTTACAGCTAACTCTGCACGGGCATTAGATTGAGGATATGCCACTGAAGACTGTCTGTACTTCACACACCATGTCTTGAGGAATTGCTGAAACATGTTGGAATTAAAAGGTGGGCCACCATCGCTACTAAGTTCTTCTGGGGTGCCATATGTGTGGAATAGTTTCCGACAAATAGATATTAGTTTTGAGGTGATGGCATGACCTGGTTTAAGATGATACAAAATAATCCAGCCAGTGAGTCTGTCTGCACAGACAAGGTATGCAATGTGTCCGACGTAAAAAAGGTCCATCACTATCTGCTGGAAAGGCCAATCTGGAGCTTGGGTTCAGGTGGCTGACTTGGGGCAATGCTTGTGCAGATGAGGCAATTGGCTCGAAGGTTGCATATTGATGCATTCATACTGGGCCAATACACCGATTCATTGGCACGGGCTTTCATGCCAACCACGCCATGGTGGGCTGAGTGTAGATAACATAGTACTTTTCCTTTGAGAGATTTGGGTACCACGATTCTCGCATCCATCAGTGCTAAGCTCTGTCGGTACTTAGTCGATGGCGTACATCCCAGAAGTTACGGATTTCCGGTTCAGTAAGTGAACGTTTGGATGGAAAACCTAGTTGTGTTGTGTTGATCAGAGTTGTGTAAGATGGATCATTTCGGCCTGATGCACGTATGTGATCAGCTGACAGGAGTGTATCATTGTCTTGGCAAAATGCTCTAGGAGCCAATCCTTAAGTCTATTAATGTTTTCTTCCGCCGGGGTGAAGGGAAGGCTTTTGGGGCGACTTGGCAATTGATTCACATACTCAATGTGTTGTATTGCGATATTTGCCTGGGTTGAAAATGTTGCCGCAGGGTTTGGGAAATCTTCAGGCAGCATTCCCACATCAATGCATGCTGCCTTGCTGAAATAAAGTCACTGGATCCCATCACATATGTTAAGGGCTTGCTTGGTTGTTCTTCCACGTACTTTGAATTTCACAGGTAACCATCCCTGACACACAAGTGTGAAATCTCCCACAGTCCGAACGATTTTTCTTGATGGTACTTAATTATTCATTGTGAACCGGATGTTAAACAGATGCTTTGATCTCCCTAGACATATAGTGGCCCCACTATCAGGGAAAATCTTCAGCTTTGTTCGGTAGTCACCAGGGATGTTCTTCGCTTGTCTGAGATCTGGATTTGGTGAGAATGGGATAACATACACATCTATTTCTGCTATTTGATTTTCACTTGTGGTTGTGTATGTATCCCTTGTCTGGTTAAATGTGATGTGAGCGATAAGAGAATCCATGGGAGCCTCGTCAATTCCAATACAGGGTTTCTTTGCTCGGCACACTCTTGAAAGGTGGTTAAGTTTCCCACAAGTGCTGCATGTTTGACCCCACACTGGACATATTAACTGGCGGGAGCTTGTTCCTGGGATACCATGATAATGGCTACCACAACCCATGCAAGCTTGAAAGTTATCACGTTTAGCGGAGTTGCTGATACTAACATGACCTTTATTAGCTTGAGCACTGGTTGTTTGCTTGCGGTACGTAGATATCCGTGCAATAGCCATGTCAGAGGTGTCAGTCATTAAAGTTTGGTCTTTCAATGCTGATTGGAACGCCTCAGAATGGCGAACATTTTGTTCGAGAGTTGTAAGTGTTCCAGCTTTGGCCAGCAGGTCTGCTTGGAGGGTATTGTTTGCTATTCCCCTGATGAGGTGGTCCTTGATGTACATGTTAGACAGGTCATGCTCACAAAGGGGACATAAAAAGTTGCAGTCCAGGGCTGTGGCCCGGAGGCGGACGAGATAGTTCTGTATTGTCTCAGTCTCACCCTGTGATATGGAGGCAAAAGTAAGGCGATGAACGATGGGATTTGGCCTTCGAGTGACCAATGCCTCTATCATTCCTAGTAGCTTGTCTGGGTCAGTGGTGAAGACTATAGGGTGAGTGTTGACTATAGCATTCTGGACGGACTCATCAGCAGAACTGTATAGCTGTGTTGGCCTGAGATGTTGGCATACCCGTCATCTTGGTGAATACTTCCCAATCAATTCTGAATTGTTGGAGGGTAATTTTCAAGATGGAGCTGGGGCAGTTTAGCGGCTGGTGCTTTAGCATATGTTACCTCAGCAGAGAGTTCCTTAGCTTCTTTAAGGATTGAGAGGGCTTCTCCCATTGTCGTGATCCCTGGCTCTTTCAACATGGCCCAATCCATCATTTGCAGGTTCTTCTTTATCAGCTTTTCACTTGCTAATGTGGCAGCATAAGTTCAGAGATCCCTGCTTTGAGGAGGTACTGCTCCCAATCTTCAGAATCCATATATCCTGTTCGTAGCGCCATATAGAGTCGATGCTTATGGCTCAACTGTACAACCAGTTGAGCAGCAAGATAAGTCAGACTGCCAAGCACATCCAAATGCCGGTTTATAATAAGGCTAGAATGTTCCATTATGCTCAGAAGGGAAAGTCCATTCTTTGTGTTCTGATTGGCTGAGATTCATAAGTGGCCATTCTCGTGTATAAATGTTCATTCATTCGAATAAGTATTCTTCTATGAGATGGATGCCAGTTGAGGCGTTTATGCCGCTAAGTGTTAGTTTGATTCTATAATGTTGAAGTTTCTGAGTTTTCCACCACCCTAAAGAGAGTCGGAAGGGAAAGTTACAGTTCATTTGATGTACTTACTGCAAATTATTGTAAAAAGTATATCAAATCTCAGAGCAAATAATGGTGTTACTCATTGTTCTTTTTAATTGCTTCTTTTACTTCAGCCACAAAGAGAAAAAAAAGAACATCTCCTTTCGTGTCGGGATTTCAGTAGTTATGTCATGGGAGGAAGTATGTGGCAGAAAAATTAGAGAGTCCTGCCTCTGGGAAGTTGGGCGTCAAAGTGATCGGACATGTTTTCGAGTTTTCCTCCATTCTACGGGGTTTGGAAATAGAAAGATGCAGTTGATCTTGATGTACTTGCTGCAAATTATTGTAAGAAGTAAATCAAATCTCAGAGCAAATAATCGAGTTATTTGCTGTTCTTTTTAATTGCTTTCATTATTCCAGCCACCAAAAGTATAAAGAAGAAAGAATTAACATCTTTATGACTGCTGCACAACTACTACAACCATCTTTGCGACGAGACGTCACTATTCAATGAACCAGCTATTTACTTGTCAGAGAGATAAACAACTGTTTCTGTTGTCATCGTTAACGTCTGTTTTACATGCTCATATATGTCAGATGGCTTTTAGAAATTGACTTCCAAACTAATCTATCTCTAGCCAGGTCTTTATATATCCCCCTTTCTCTCAAATTCATCATTATCACTTCCTCTTACGTTCTCCTTGGCCTTCCCCTGCCAACTAACCCTGCTACTTCAACTGTTCTACAAACACTAACTAAAGAAATCTTATCCATTCTTTCAATATGACCAAACCAACAAAGTCTCCTGTTCTGTACACACCTTTGTATACTATTCAGTTTAAACTTTCCTCTGAGATCATCAGATTTACTCCTGGTTTTAAGACTCACATTACACATCCATCGAATCATTCTCATATTATTTCTCTCCATGCAACATATATTCTTTTGTGCACAAATCTTACAGTAAAATGGCCAAAAACAAGAGCCAAACTTTGCCTTAAGTTATCTTGTCACTAACTTGCTTCTATCTGAAGTCCTCCATCAATTGCCATAGTTAAAACAAATCCTTTGAATTTATGTGTATGCCAGTCAACACTCAAGGTGGTAGGTTCCCATAAAAACTGATATGCAGATAATCAAAGAATAAAAAAGGGTTGATATGCCAAAAACAAATTAGAAACCAATGAATCATATACAAATATATCTACTAACCCAACTCTTCTTCATTGACTAACCAAAGCACTCAAATCCATTCTTTCAATTTGACCAAACCATCAAAGTCTCCTGTTCTGCACACACCTCCCTATGTAACAATGTGCTGAGGTCCCTATAAAGGATTTAGGGTGATATGGAGTGCTAGTGTACATTTGGGACAGTGTACCGATGAAATCAGAAAGTATAATTTCATATTAGTTGGAAAAGAATCATTATTGTTTTGTCTATGGATAAGGCAGAACTGCCGACAGTGGATGTGCAGCTGTGGCTTAAATAAAAGTCAATTAGGGTCAGTTATGACATAAGTGTTGAACATATCTGCCGAAAATAACAAGTGCATGAGAAGTCAAACCGAGGCTAAAGTAGCTGGCGGCCAATAAAATCGCGTAATAGCTATGACGAAAATATTCATAGGGCAATGCTAAGTAACCCTACCTGAGTATATAAGGCAGTGCACAGTTTCCTAGAATAGACGAACAAAGACACATAGAAAAGCCATTGAAGTTTGGAGAAGTCGTAAAACGAATAATAATTTGTCCAGAGAACAGAGACAAAGCGTTTTTACTTATGAAGAAAATTCCAATCCCTGTAAATATGAGAATATATATTTATCAAAAACGCAAACCAAAAACTTGTGCTTTTTGAGCTGTATGGACAAATTGTCGATTTCATAATTTTTGTTGCATTTTTTTCTTATTTCTACATGTGCCTGTCTTCATCGCAGTCAATATATTTTTGGATAGCAAAGACTTATACCTCATACTAGAAAAAGCATGGGGGTGAGGTATTTTCCAGCGTACAGAGACGAAGGAATGCAGTGGCTTGTCGTCCTTATGATACAGCCAACAACATAGTTGTGAGGATGGCATATCAACCCACACCGAAGTTACCAGCCTCGAGTGATAGAGAATTGTCCTTACAGAAACGCGACGACAATGTTAGATTGTGAAAGAGAGAGGGCTAGCTCACTCCTATCTTGTCCAGATTAAAACTTCCTCTGAGATCATCAGATCTAAGCCTGATTGTAAGACTCACATTACACATCCATTGTATCATTCTAATACATTTTCTCTCCATGCAACTCATATCTTCAACCCTCACTGGCCAGGTTTCACTTCCATCCATCATCACACTGTGTACACATACCTGATAGACTCTTCTCTTGGTCGACAGTGGTACCGCTCTGCTGGTTAGTAATGACAGAAGTTCCCTTAACTTACTCCATCCACTCCTAACTCTTGCAATCACACTAGCACCTGCTCCACCCTGTGCTCCAATGGTATCAACAAGGTAACAAAATTCTGAACAACCTTAATAGCCTCATCATATAAATATACTTTTGCCACATCTGAGTTCTCATCAATCTCCATTAAAAAATTGTTTTTGAAACTTGTTCACCCGAAACAAGGCAGGCCGCCACTGTAGACGTAAGAGACTACTGAGAATTAGGATGAAAATTTTGTTCAGGAAAATTGAGGTAACCAAGAAACTGCTGCTCCCACCTCTGAACCCCATATATATGTTTTTTTTTAATGATATTTCACCCCAAAAGGTTACTGAGAATTAGGGTATAGGTTTTGAGTGTCATTTTAAGTCGAAAGCTGTGCAGCGAGATGATTGTTCACATTAGTTTTAAATTTCTGCATGTCGGTACAGTCAGAGAAACAAGAGGCAGAGAGGGAGTGCCAGAAGCCGGCAGCTGGAGGAAAGAAGTTATTGGAGTTGAAGGCTCTCCGGCATCAGGGGACATCCACAGTGAATGGATGGGATTTAGCTGATTGTCGGGTTGGTCTAGTGTATTTATGTCGAGGGGGCACTAGAGCAGCAAGTTCATCGGAGCACATTCCATTAAATACAGGGGCTGGTGGATTGTGAGGAACCTATTAGATTAGGGACTCTTTTTTGGACATTGTCTAAGAGGGAGACACTGGTGGATGGTGCACCAGTCCAGATGTGACAACAATACTCCATGCATGGCTTTGTAGAGATATGGGATACTGTCAGGTGTAAGAAATTTTCTAGCTTGGTATAGGGAAACCGCTTTCTTTGAAGCAACCCTGGCAATGTCTTCAATGTATTTGTTCCAATTCATGTTACCTGTGAATGTTATGCAGAGGAGTTTGAATGTTGGACTCTCAGGTAGAGTGTTATTTGCCATTGCAATCGGTGGTTGAAGAGGTTTCTTGTAGTTGTTGAAGAAAAGGAGCTTTGTCTTAGCAGCATTAAATGTTATCATCTATTTATGACCCCATTCCACTACAGACTGGAGGTCACTTTCTAAGGATTCAGCCATTGGCTCGGATATATGCGTGTCCGCTTTACCCACATGACAAGAATAGAACATGGTGTTGTCAGCAAATATATCTATCTCAGACACAATGTCATCAGGGAAGTCGTTTATGAAAATCAGGAACAATAAAGGTTCAAGAATCAATCCCTGGAGTACACTTTCATTTATGTCATGTTGTTTGGATGAACGGCCATCGAAGTTGTTTGTCAATGAATGAAGTGGCAAGCAACTTTTCCACACTGTGCTACATATAATCTTAAATTTGAAATAACATTTTTATTTCTTGAATAAAATTTTTACGCCTTCTCTAGTCTATTCCAAACTTAAACCTGGCATTCCAAGAAAAATTCTATTAAAGGGTGACCCCCAAAATGCCACCCATGGAATGGTTAATAACATTTACAACCCTATCTACAATCCAACTATATTTGGTACAAATAAACTTAACTCTATGCGTGACTTGTCCACCAAGTTTCAGTCATGAATGTCCAACAGTCTTTGCTTTATCGCTGTTCAATGATATGAAGGGAATTTGGTTATTGTCTCATCTGTAGGGGGTGTGATCCTGAATGGATTTCACACTCACTGGACTTTAACCCCCTACCCCTGAATTTTAATCTGTGGAGTTATCTCAAAGAAAATATCTATCAAAACAATCCCCAGACTATTCCTGAACTAATGAGTGCCATTTCCGCACAAATCAGGGTCGTGCAAAGAGTTATTGACAATTTTGCACATCATATCTGCATGTGTTTATCATTAAACAGTAATAAAACAAAGATTGTTGAATATACATAATTGAAACTTGGTGGACAAGTCAGGCATAGATTGAAGTTTATTTGTACCAAATATGGTTGGATTGCAGGAAGAATTGTGAATTTTATTAACGATTCCATGGGTAGCCTTTTTTTTTGGTGGCGGGGTCAGCATGTATATTGTTAAGTGTGACAGATGGACTGATGGACGGAGTCTTCTAAAAGATACTTGGACGCATCTGAAATTCAATCTATGTAGAGATAATTTCAAACTGAAATGTGACATACCAAGAAAAATGTTATTTTAAACATTAGCATGATAGACCAAACAACCGATGAATAGGCAACACGGCTGATAGAGCTGTGTGGCTATGGCTGCACTTAGAAGAGCACAGATGATATTTCCTATTCTCTCTCTTCTGATCTGGAGCCCGTGGTGCAATGGGCAAAAAAGTGGCTTGTTACTTTTAGCACCTCTAAAAGCAAGCTCTCCTTTCCCCACCAACGCTCAGATCCGGTGTTGTCTCAATTGAAATAAATAGCTCTCTCGTTGAGGAAGGTCACCCTATACAAGGAATAAAATAGCTACTCTCCTTTTACTACTTGCAAGCTCTCCTTTCCCCACCAACGCTCAGATCCGTGTTGTCTCAATTGAAATAAATAGCTCTCTCATTGAGGAAGGTCACCCTATACAAGGAATAAAATAGCTACTCTCCTTTTACTACTTGCAAGCTCTCCTTTCCCCACCAACGCTCAGATCCGTGTTGTCTCAATTGAAATAAATAGCTCTCTCATTGAGGAAGGTAACCCTATACAAGGAATAAAATAGCTACTCTCCTTTTACTACTTGCAAGCTCTCCTTTCCCCACCAACGCTCAGATCCGTGTTGTCTCAATTGAAATAAATAGCTCTCTCATTGAGGAAGGTCACCCTATACAAGGAATAAAATAGCTACTCTCCTTTTACTACTTGCAAGCTCTCCTTTCCCCACCAACGCTCAGACCCGTGTTGTCTCAATTGAAATAAATAGCTCTCTCATTGAGGAAGGTCCCCTATACAAGGAATAAAATAGCTACTCTCCTTTTACTACTTGCAAGCTCTCCTTTCCCCACCAACGCTCAGATCCGTGTTGTCTCAATTGAAATAAATAGCTCTCTCGTTGAGGAAGGTCCCCTATACAAGGAATAAAATAGCTACTCTCCTTTTACTACTTGCAAGCTCTCCTTTCCCCACCAACGCTCAGACCCGTGTTGTCTCAATTGAAAAAAATAGCTCTCTCGTTGAGGAAGGTCACCCTATACAAGGAATAAAATAGCTACTCTCCTTTTACTACTTGCAAGCTCTCCTTTCCCCACCAACGCTCAGATCCGTGTTGTCTCAATTGAAATAAATAGCTCTCTCATTGAGGAAGGTCACCCTATACAAGGAATAAAATAGCTACTCTCCTTTTACTACTTGCAAGCTCTCCTTTCCCCACCAACGCTCAGATCCGTGTTGTCTCAATTGAAATAAATAGCTCTCTCATTGAGGAAGGTCACCCTATACAAGGAATAAAATAGCTACTTTCCTTTTACTACTTGCAAGCTCTCCTTTCCCCACCAACGCTCAGATCCGTGTTGTCTCAATTGAAATAAATAGCTCTCTCATTGAGGAAGGTCACCCTATACAAGGAATAAAATAGCTACTCTCCTTTTACTACTTGCAAGCTCTCCTTTCCCCACCAACGCTCAGATCCGTGTTGTCTCAATTGAAATAAATAGCTCTCTCGTTGAGGAAGGTCCCTTATACAAGGAATAAAATAGCTACTCTCCTTTTACTACTTGCAAGCTCTCCTTTCCCCACCAACGCTCAGACCCGTGTTGTCTCAATTGAAATAAATAGCTCTCTCGTTGAGGAAGGTCCCCTATACAAGGAATAAAATAGCTACTCTCCTTTTACTACTTGCAAGCTCTCCTTTCCCCACCAACGCTCAGACCCGTGTTGTCTCAATTGAAATAAATAGCTCCCTCGTTGAGGAAGGTCACCCTATACAAGGAATAAAATAGCTACTCTCCTTTTACTACTTGCAAGCTCTCCTTTCCCCACCAACGCTCAGATCCGTGTTGTCTCAATTGAAATAAATAGCTCTCTCATTGAGGAAGGTCACCCTATACAAGGAATAAAATAGCTACTCTCCTTTTACTACTTGCAAGCTCTCCTTTCCCCACCAACGCTCAGATCCGTGTTGTCTCAATTGAAATAAATAGCTCTCTCATTGAGGAAGGTCACCCTATACAAGGAATAAAATAGCTACTCTATTTTTACTACTTGCAAGCTCTCCTTTCCCCACCAACGCTCAGATCCGTGTTGTCTCAATTGAAATAAATAGCTCTCTCATTGAGGAAGGTCACCCTATACAAGGAATAAAATAGCTACTCTCCTTTTACTACTTGCAAGCTCTCCTTTCCCCACCAACGCTCAGACCCGTGTTGTCTCAATTGAAATAAATAGCTCTCTCGTTGAGGAAGGTCCCCTATACAAGGAATAAAATAGCTACTCTCCTTTTACTACTTGCAAGCTCTTCTTTTCCCCACCAACGCTCAGATCCGTGTTGTCTCAATTGAAATAAATAGCTCTCTCGTTGAGGTAGGTCCCCTATACAAGGAATAAAATAGCTACTCTCCTTTTACTACTTGCAAGCTCTCCTTTCCCCACCAACGCTCAGACCCGTGTTGTCTCAATTGAAATAAATAGCTCTCTCGTTGAGGAAGGTCACCCTATACAAGGAATAAAATAGCTACTCTCCTTTTACTACTTGCAAGCTCTCCTTTCCCCACCAACGCTCAGATCCGTGTTGTCTCAATTGAAATAAATAGCTCTCTCATTGAGGAAGGTCACCCTATACAAGGAATAAAATAGCTACTCTCCTTTTACTACTTGCAAGCTCTCCTTTCCCCACCAACGCTCAGACCCGTGTTGTCTCAATTGAAATAAATAGCTCTCTCATTGAGGAAGGTCACCCTATACAAGGAATAAAATAGCTACTCTCCTTTTACTACTTGCAAGCTCTCCTTTCCCCACTAACACTCAGATCCGTGTTGTCTCAATTGAAATAAATAGCTCTCTCATTGAGGAAGGTCACCCTATACAAGGAATAAAATAGTAACTCTCCTTTTACTACTTGCAAGCTCTCCTTTCCCCACCAACACTCAGATCCGTGTTGTCTCAATTGAAATAAATAGCTCTCTCGTTGAGGAAGGTCACCCTATACAAGGAATAAAATAGCTACTCTCCTTTTACTACTTGCAAGCTCTCCTTTCCCCACCAACGCTCAGACCCGTGTTGTCTCAATTGAAATAAATAGCTCTCTCGTTGAGGAAGGTCACCCTATACAAGGAATAAAATAGCTACTCTCCTTTTACTACTTGCAAGCTCTCCTTTCCCCACCAACGCTCAGACCCGTGTTGTCTCAATTGAAATAAATAGCTCTCTCATTGAGGAAGGTCCCCTATACAAGGAATAAAATAGCTACTCTCCTTTTACTACTTGCAAGCTCTCCTTTCCCCACCAACGCTCAGACCCGTGTTGTCTCAATTGAAATAAATAGCTCTCTCGTTGAGGAAGGTCACCCTATACAAGGAATAAAATAGCTACTCTCCTTTTACTACTTGCAAGCTCTCCTTTCCCCACCAACGCTCAGATCCGTGTTGTCTCAATTGAAATAAATAGCTCTCTCATTGAGGAAGGTCACCCTATACAAGGAATAAAATAGCTACTCTCCTTTTACTACTTGCAAGCTCTCCTTTCCCCACCAACGCTCAGACCCGTGTTGTCTCAATTGAAATAAATAGCTCTCTCATTGAGAGAGGTCACCCTATACAAGGAATAAAATAGCTACTCTCCTTTTACTACTTGCAAGCTCTCCTTTCCCCACTAACACTCAGATCCGTGTTGTCTCAATTGAAATAAATAGCTCTCTCATTGAGGAAGGTCACCCTATACAAGGAATAAAATAGTAACTCTCCTTTTACTACTTGCAAGCTCTCCTTTCCCCACCAACGCTCAGATCCGTGTTGTCTCAATTGAAATAAATAGCTCTCTCATTGAGGAAGGTCACCCTATACAAGGAATAAAATAGCTACTCTCCTTTTACTACTTGCAAGCTCTCCTTTCCCCACCAACGCTCAGATCCGTGTTGTCTCAATTGAAATAAATAGCTCTCTCATTGAGGAAGGTCACCCTATACAAGGAATAAAATAGCTACTTTCCTTTTACTACTTGCAAGCTCTCCTTTCCCCACCAACGCTCAGACCCGTGTTGTCTCAATTGAAATAAATAGCTCTCTCATTGAGGAAGGTCACCCTATACAAGGAATAAAATAGCTACTTTCCTTTTACTACTTGCAAGCTCTCCTTTCCCCACCAACGCTCAGATCTGTGTTGTCTCAATTGAAATAAATAGCTCTCTCATTGAGGAAGGTCACCCTATACAAGGAATAAAATAGCTACTCTCCTTTTATTACTTGCAAGCTCTCCTTTCCCCACCAACGCTCAGATCCGTGTTGTCTCAATTGAAATAAATAGCTCTCTCGTTGAGGAAGGTCCCCTATACAAGAAATAAAATAGCTACTCTCCTTTTACTACTTGCAAGCCGTCCTTTCCCCACCAACGCTCAGACCCGTGTTGTCTCAATTGAAATAAATAGCTCTCTCGTTGAGGAAGGTCCCCTATACAAGGAATAAAATAGCTACTCTCCTTTTACTACTTGCAAGCTCTCCTTTCCCCACCAACGCTCAGATCCGTGTTGTCTCAATTGAAATAAATAGCTCTCTCATTGAGGAAGGTCACCCTATACAAGGAATAAAATAGCTACTCTCCTTTTACTACTTGCAAGCTCTCCTTTCCCCACCAACGCTCAGACCCGTGTTGTCTCAATTGAAATAAATAGCTCTCTCATTGATGAAAGGTCACCCTATACAAGGAATAAAATAGCTACTTTCCTTTTACTACTTGCAAGCTCTCCTTTCCCCACCAACGCTCAGATCCGTGTTGTCTCAATTGAAATAAATAGCTCTCTCATTGAGGAAGGTCACCCTATACAAGGAATAAAATAGCTACTCTCCTTTTACTACTTGCAAGCTCTCCTTTCCCAACCAACGCTCAGATCCGTGTTGTCTCAATTGAAATAAATAGCTCTCTCATTGAGGAAGGTCACCCTATACAAGGAATAAAATAGCTACTCTCCTTTTACTACTTGCAAGCTCTCCTTTCCCCACCAACGCTCAGATCCGTGTTGTCTCAATTGAAATAAATAGCTCTCTCATTGAGGAAGGTCACCCTATACAAGGAATAAAATAGCTACTCTCCTTTTACTACTTGCAAGCTCTCCTTTCCCCACCAACGCTCAGACCCGTGTTGTCTCAATTGAAATAAATAGCTCTCTCGTTGAGGAAGGTCCCCTATACAAGGAATAAAATAGCTACTCTCCTTTTACTACTTGCAAGCTCTCCTTTCCCCACCAACGCTCAGATCCGTGTTGTCTCAATTGAAATAAATAGCTCTCTCATTGAGGAAGGTCACCCTATACAAGGAATAAAATAGCTACTTTCCTTTTACTACTTGCAAGCTCTCCTTTCCCCACCAACGCTCAGATCCGTGTTGTCTCAATTGAAATAAATAGCTCTCTCATTGAGGAAGGTCACCCTATACAAGGAATAAAATAGCTACTTTCCTTTTCTACTTGCAAGCTCTCCTTTCCCCACCAACGCTCAGATCCGTGTTGTCTCAATTGAAATAAATAGCTCTCTCATTGAGGAAGGTCACCCTATACAAGGAATAAAATAGCTACTCTCTTTTTATTACTTGCAAGCTCTCCTTTCCCCACCAACGCTCAGATCCGTGTTGTCTCAATTGAAATAAATAGCTCTCTCGTTGAGGAAGGTCCCCTATACAAGGAATAAAATAGCTACTCTCCTTTTACTACTTGCAAGCTCTCCTTTCCCCACCAACGCTCAGACCCGTGTTGTCTCAATTGAAATAAATAGCTCTCTCGTTGAGGAAGGTCCCCTATACAAGGAATAAAATAGCTACTCTCCTTTTACTACTTGCAAGCTCTCCTTTCCCCACCAACGCTCAGACCCGTGTTGTCTCAATTGAAATAAATAGCTCTCTCATTGAGGAAGGTCACCCTATACAAGGAATAAAATAGCTACTCTCCTTTTACTACTTGCAAGCTCTCCTTTCCCCACCAACGCTCAGACCCGAGTTGTCTCAATTGAAATAAATAGCTCTCTCATTGAGGAAGGTCACCCTATACAAGGAATAAAATAGCTACTCTCCTTTTACTACTTGCAAGCTCTCCTTTCCCCACTAACACTCAGATCCGTGTTGTCTCAATTGAAATAAATAGCTCTCTCATTGAGGAAGGTCACCCTATACAAGGAATAAAATAGTAACTCTCCTTTTACTACTTGCAAGCTCTCCTTTCCCCACCAACACTCAGATCCGTGTTGTCTCAATTGAAATAAATAGCTCTCTCGTTGAGGAAGGTCACCCTATACAAGGAATAAAATAGCTACTCTCCTTTTACTACTTGCAAGCTCTCCTTTCCCCACCAACGCTCAGACCCGTGTTGTCTCAATTGAAATAAATAGCTCTCTCGTTGAGGAAGGTCACCCTATACAAGGAATAAAATAGCTACTCTCCTTTTACTACTTGCAAGCTCTCCTTTCCCCACCAACGCCCTGACCCGTGTTGTCTCAATTGAAATAAATAGCTCTCTCGTTGAGGAAGGTCCCCTATACAAGGAATAAAATAGCTACTCTCCTTTTACTACTTGCAAGCTCTCCTTTCCCCACCAACGCTCAGACCCGTGTTGTCTCAATTGAAATAAATAGCTCTCTCATTGAGAGAGGTCACCCTATACAAGGAATAAAATAGCTACTCTCCTTTTACTACTTGCAAGCTCTCCTTTCCCCACTAACACTCAGATCCGTGTTGTCTCAATTGAAATAAATAGCTCTCTCATTGAGGAAGGTCACCCTATACAAGGAATAAAATAGTAACTCTCCTTTTACTACTTGCAAGCTCTCCTTTCCCCACCAACGCTCAGATCCGTGTTGTCTCAATTGAAATAAATAGCTCTCTCATTGAGGAAGGTCACCCTATACAAGGAATAAAATAGCTACTCTCCTTTTACTACTTGCAAGCTCTCCTTTCCCCACCAACGCTCAGATCCGTGTTGTCTCAATTGAAATAAATAGCTCTCTCATTGAGGAAGGTCACCCTATACAAGGAATAAAATAGCTACTTTCCTTTTACTACTTGCAAGCTCTCCTTTCCCCACCAACGCTCAGACCCGTGTTGTCTCAATTGAAATAAATAGCTCTCTCATTGAGGAAGGTCACCCTATACAAGGAATAAAATAGCTACTTTCCTTTTACTACTTGCAAGCTCTCCTTTCCCCACCAACGCTCAGATCCGTGTTGTCTCAATTGAAATAAATAGCTCTCTCATTGAGGAAGGTCACCCTATACAAGGAATAAAATAGCTACTCTCCTTTTATTACTTGCAAGCTCTCCTTTCCCCACCAACGCTCAGATCCGTGTTGTCTCAATTGAAATAAATAGCTCTCTCGTTGAGGAAGGTCCCCTATACAAGAAATAAAATAGCTACTCTCCTTTTACTACTTGCAAGCCGTCCTTTCCCCACCAACGCTCAGACCCGTGTTGTCTCAATTGAAATAAATAGCTCTCTCGTTGAGGAAGGTCCCCTATACAAGGAATAAAATAGCTACTCTCCTTTTACTACTTGCAAGCTCTCCTTTCCCCACCAACGCTCAGATCCGTGTTGTCTCAATTGAAATAAATAGCTCTCTCATTGAGGAAGGTCACCCTATACAAGGAATAAAATAGCTACTCTCCTTTTACTACTTGCAAGCTCTCCTTTCCCCACCAACGCTCAGACCCGTGTTGTCTCAATTGAAATAAATAGCTCTCTCATTGAGGAAGGTCACCCTATACAAGGAATAAAATAGCTACTTTCCTTTTACTACTTGCAAGCTCTCCTTTCCCCACCAACGCTCAGATCCGTGTTGTCTCAATTGAAATAAATAGCTCTCTCATTGAGGAAGGTCACCCTATACAAGGAATAAAATAGCTACTCTCCTTTTACTACTTGCAAGCTCTCCTTTCCCCACCAACGCTCAGATCCGTGTTGTCTCAATTGAAATAAATAGCTCTCTCATTGAGGAAGGTCACCCTATACAAGGAATAAAATAGCTACTCTCCTTTTACTACTTGCAAGCTCTCCTTTCCCCACCAACGCTCAGATCCGTGTTGTCTCAATTGAAATAAATAGCTCTCTCATTGAGGAAGGTCACCCTATACAAGGAATAAAATAGCTACTCTCCTTTTACTACTTGCAAGCTCTCCTTTCCCCACCAACGCTCAGACCCGTGTTGTCTCAATTGAAATAAATAGCTCTCTCGTTGAGGAAGGTCACCCTATACAAGGAATAAAATAGCTACTCTCCTTTTACTACTTGCAAGCTCTCCTTTCCCCACCAACGCTCAGATCCGTGTTGTCTCAATTGAAATAAATAGCTCTCTCATTGAGGAAGGTCACCCTATACAAGGAATAAAATAGCTACTTTCCTTTTACTACTTGCAAGCTCTCCTTTCCCCACCAACGCTCAGATCCGTGTTGTCTCAATTGAAATAAATAGCTCTCTCATTGAGGAAGGTCACCCTATACAAGGAATAAAATAGCTACTTTCCTTTTCTACTTGCAAGCTCTCCTTTCCCCACCAACGCTCAGATCCGTGTTGTCTCAATTGAAATAAATAGCTCTCTCGTTGAGGAAGGTCCCCTATACAAGGAATAAAATAGCTACTCTCCTTTTACTACTTGCAAGCTCTCCTTTCCCCACCAACGCTCAGACCCGTGTTGTCTCAATTGAAATAAATAGCTCTCTCGTTGAGGAAGGTCCCCTATACAAGGAATAAAATAGCTACTCTCCTTTTACTACTTGCAAGCTCTCCTTTCCCCACCAACGCTCAGACCCGTGTTGTCTCAATTGAAATAAATAGCTCTCTCATTGAGGAAGGTCACCCTATACAAGGAATAAAATAGCTACTCTCCTTTTACTACTTGCAAGCTCTCCTTTCCCCACCAACGCTCAGATCCGTGTTGTCTCAATTGAAATAAATAGCTCTCTCATTGAGGAAGGTCACCCTATACAAGGAATAAAATAGGTACTCTCCTTTTACTACTTGCAAGCTCTCCTTTCCCCACCAACGCTCAGACCCGAGTTGTCTCAATTGAAATAAATAGCTCTCTCATTGAGGAAGGTCACCCTATACAAGGAATAAAATAGCTACTCTCCTTTTACTACTTGCAAGCTCTCCTTTCCCCACTAACACTCAGATCCGTGTTGTCTCAATTGAAATAAATAGCTCTCTCATTGAGGAAGGTCACCCTATACAAGGAATAAAATAGTAACTCTCCTTTTACTACTTGCAAGCTCTCCTTTCCCCACCAACACTCAGATCCGTGTTGTCTCAATTGAAATAAATAGCTCTCTCGTTGAGGAAGGTCACCCTATACAAGGAATAAAATAGCTACTCTCCTTTTACTACTTGCAAGCTCTCCTTTCCCCACCAACGCTCAGACCCGTGTTGTCTCAATTGAAATAAATAGCTCTCTCGTTGAGGAAGGTCACCCTATACAAGGAATAAAATAGCTACTCTCCTTTTACTACTTGCAAGCTCTCCTTTCCCCACCAACGCTCAGACCCGTGTTGTCTCAATTGAAAAAAATAGCTCTCTCGTTGAGGAAGGTCACCTTATACAAGGAATAAAATAGCTACTCTCCTTTTACTACTTGCAAGCTCTCCTTTCCCCACCAACGCTCAGATCCGTGTTGTCTCAATTGAAATAAATAGCTCTCTCATTGAGGAAGGTCACCCTATACAAGGAATAAAATAGCTACTTTCCTTTTACTACTTGCAAGCTCTCCTTTCCCCACCAACGCTCAGATCCGTGTTGTCTCAATTGAAATAAATAGCTCTCTCATTGAGGAAGGTCACCCTATACAAGGAATAAAATAGCTACTCTCCTTTTACTACTTGCAAGCTCTCCTTTCCCCACCAACGCTCAGATCCGTGTTGTCTCAATTGAAATAAATAGCTCTCTCATTGAGGAAGGTCACCCTATACAAGGAATAAAATAGCTACTCTCCTTTTACTACTTGCAAGCTCTCCTTTCCCCACCAACGCTCAGATCCGTGTTGTCTCAATTGAAATAAATAGCTCTCTCATTGAGGAAGGTCACCCTATACAAGGAATAAAATAGCTACTCTCCTTTTACTACTTGCAAGCTCTCCTTTCCCCACCAACGCTCAGACCCGTGTTGTCTCAATTGAAATAAATAGCTCTCTCGTTGAGGAAGGTCCCCTATACAAGGAATAAAATAGCTACTCTCCTTTTACTACTTGCAAGCTCTCCTTTCCCCACCAACGCTCAGATCCGTGTTGTCTCAATTGAAATAAATAGCTCTCTCATTGAGGAAGGTCACCCTATACAAGGAATAAAATAGCTAGTTTTCTTTTTACTACTTGCAAGCTCTCCTTTCCCCACCAACGCTCAGATCCGTGTTGTCTCAATTGAAATAAATAGCTCTCTCATTGAGGAAGGTCACCCTATACAAGGAATAAAATAGCTACTCTCCTTTTACTACTTGCAAGCTCTCCTTTCCCCACCAACGCTCAGACCCGTGTTGTCTCAATTGAAATAAATAGCTCTCTCGTTGAGGAAGGTCACCCTATACAAGGAATAAAATAGCTACTCTCCTTTTACTACTTGCAAGCTCTCCTTTCCCCACCAACGCTCAGATCCGTGTTGTCTCAATTGAAATAAATAGCTCTCTCATTGAGGAAGGTCACCCTATACAAGGAATAAAATAGCTACTCTCCTTTTACTACTTGCAATTTCTCTTTTCCCCACCAACACTCAGATCTGTGTTGTCTCAATTGAAATAAATAGCTCTCTCATTGAGGAAGGTCACCCTATACAAGGAATAAAATAGCTACTCTCCTTTTACTACTTGCAAGCTCTCCTTTCCCCACCAACGCTCAGACCCGTGTTGTCTCAATCGAAATAAATAGCTCTCTCATTGAGGAAGGTCACCCTATACAAGGAATAAAATAGCTACTCTCCTTTTACTACTTGCAAGCTCTCCTTTCCCCACCAACGCTCAGATCCGTGTTGTCTCAATTGAAATAAATAGCTCTCTCATTGAGGAAGGTCACCCTATACAAGGAATAAAATAGCTACTCTCCTTTTACTACTTGCAAGCTCTCCTTTCCCCACCAACACTCAGATCCGTGTTGTCTCAATTGAAATAAATAGCTCTCTCGTTGAGGAAGGTCCCCTATACAAGGAATAAAATAGCTACTCTCCTTTTACTACTTGCGCTCAGACCCTTGTTTTGCCCCAGTCAAAATGGATGGCTCTTTTGGCGAGGAAGCTTCTTGTTTTGATAAGCTTCTAGGACTGACTTTCACTTTAGATCTAAAATGCCAGATTTATATCCAATCTTCTACTAAAGATGCTGGAAAAATGCTTGGATCATTCTACTGCTCCAGAAAGTATCTGACTCATGATGCAATTCTCTATCCGTAGAAGAGTCAGATAGGTATGTAGCAGTTGCATGAATGAACTATTTTGTATCGATGTACGTTTACTTTAACTGAGATCGTGATGTGGCTTTGCGCATGCGTAATCATTGATTCTGTACTGCGTAGATGTATGACACATCAATGTGTAGCGAAATTCATACGCATCAACATATTTTATGCCAAAGATAGTATATTCTTTCAAGTGAGTTCCAAGTTTTTCTCTATGCCGAGCAGATGTACCTAATCCTGTTCTTGACTCAACTCAACCACGAGCAGACAAGATACTGAACTCAAAGATATTACATTATCTAACCAACATGAGCTGACCCATTCCATCATCTCTCTATTGTTCCTGTGTTCCCGTGAATAAATATTAACATCTATTTAGTTATGGAGACATTATTTATTTGAAGGAAGAATGGTGACCTTTTTCTTATGTAAGATTTCTATTTCAGTCAGATTTGGCCAGACATATTCCTGATTTTAACCTTCTTAATTTATCCCGTCTCTAAATCTGGTAGTGCCAACTGTCTCCAGCCAGCTAAATGTCTTTAGATGGTGTACTGCTGACACATTTGTGGAAGTGCCGCTCAAAGCCACATTCATTCTTACCTTGACAGTGTTCAAAATTGACTTTACAATTTACTCAGAGATGATCTTTTCCGTTTTCTACAGAAGAGATGTTGCTAGTCTTTCTCTACTCTATCATTATCTCTATGGAAAGTGCTCAACTAAGCTTCAGTCTATGATTCCTTTCTTGTAATAAATTCACAGCAAGAACACATCTTCCTACCACAACTGCAAATAACTTTTATTACTCCATGTGCCTAACATCAGACAGAATCCACATGAACACAGTTTCTTTTCAAGAACTTCCCATCTGTGGAACACGTTGCCACAAGATTGCTTCCCTGAGGGCTATAACACGGTCATCTTCAAAACTAATGTCAATTCACACTTGTCATAAACCGACCTAATAAATCATCAAATTATATTTATTTCATTAATTATTCTCAATCCTCCCATAATATTCTTCATCATTCAACTGTCAATCTATCCATTTATTTAATCCTTGTCCTCGAGTGGCTTTTAGCCTCGATAAGTAGTGACTCATTAGTAAATAAAAAAAATCTGATCACGATTCTATCAACAAAGATCATTTACCAAAGTTGAAATTGTGGAGTAAAAGAAAAATGGCAGCTTCAAAAAAAGAAATATGTTAATTATATTTTAATAAGGTTTTAATTACGCAAGCAATTCCGATTGCATTCCACCTACGTTTGCACCATTAAGATTTTTGTAAAAAGAATGAGTAAAAAAAAAATGAGGTTGAGGTTAACGCCTTTTTGTTTGTGTGTGGTTGAAGCGGGGGAGGAGGAGGTTAGGAACAAAATAGTTTTCGGTCATTTGATAGCATCAGATATATTAATATACTTCGTATCTAATTATGTATTGTCGTTCGTATCAATTTCAACCACTCGCATTGTACTTATTTAGCTGGCTCATCATCATCATCATCATCATCGGTTTAACATCCGTTTTACGTGTGTTAGGCGGCTTTAAGAAATAGATTTCCGAACTGATCTATCTCTGGACAGGTCTTTATTTATCTCTCTTTCTCTTAAGTCCATTCTTATCACTTCTGCCTCACGTTTTCCTTTGACCCTGCTACCTCTATTGTTCAACATCTACTAACCCAAGAATTTACCTCCATTATCTCGACTTGACCAGACCATCAAAGTCTCCTGTTCTGTAGGCTTCACTTTCATACATCACTACACTTTGTACACATGCCTGATAAACTATTCCCTTTGTCGACAGTAGTAACTCTCTGCTGGTTAGTAATAGCAAAAGTTCCCAGAACTTACTCCATCCACTCTTAATTCTTGCTATCACACTAGCACCTGCTCCTCTCTGTGCTCCAATGGTATGACGAAGATAACAAAATTACTGAACAACTTCAATAACTTCGCCATCCACATATATTTTCTCCACAAACTGAGAAGGTAATAGATTATGTAATAGTACAGTGGGCCAATTCTTTGATTCCAGCAGATAATCCGGCCGTAAACAGCTCATCACGTAAACAGCTGGAGTCGTGTTGTTATAGTTATGGAGTTGTGTTGCATAGATGACACATAGCAGTAGTTCAGTCTCTGTCCTCTTCCTTTTCAGTGTTATTCTTTTTGTTGCAGCTGTCTTTTTCTTCTTCTTCTTCGTAATAACATGACATCAAATGATCATTTTGAGCTAAACAAATCTCTTAGAGTTTTTTTCTTTTTTACAGTATATATTATTATCTGTCTTTATCTATATATAGATATGGTGATTTACTTGAAGTATTGCTAGTAAATAAGTATATGGGTATTTAATAAGGCTGTATGCAATGCAGAGCAAACAAAAAACGGAATGCTGAAAGAGAATATGAACAAAAACAAATATCAAAAGACAAGAATTTATGCAATATTTTTCTTCAAAATCTTATTTTTTTAGTAAATCGTTCATTTACTGTTAATAGAGCCCAGGATTGTTGAAAATATTTTGCTATTTCTGGAGAAAATCTCCCCTTTTCAAAAAGCAAACATTCTTTCCATTTACAGAGAAGGAATGTTTCAAGGTGGCTATATATATATATATATATATATATAATATATATATATATTATATATATATATATATGAGAGAGAGAGAGAGTAAATATGAAATCAAAATTTCAGACAAAATGTAAAATGCAAGATTGAAATAGGATTTAGCTGATGAAGAACTTAGGAGAAAATAAAGAACATCCGCGCCACAATTGACACCGTCACGAGCAACAAACAACACAGCCGAATTCTCATCTTTTCTCCTCCTGCCAAACAAGTTCAATTTCTCTTTGGAATCATAAGCATTCACACACACATGAATTTCGACCTGGTGCGTGGCATCGATGCTTGGTGGTGTTTATATTACACATACAGGACACATGAATTTTGGAGAAGCAGTGCCTGTCGGTGCGGCACTCAGTGTCGACAAAGCTGATATTAGTGCGTAATTCGACAGGCGACAAGGAGTGTGGATTGTGGCTTAGGAGTGGTCGGCAGGTCATGCGCTGGCGAAGCTAGAGAATAAAACATCTGAATATGCAGTGTCAAGCTAATTGAGGGGAGAGTATGAGCGTGAGTTGCAGACTTAGATGGATAGTTTTTGGTTGCTGCCGTATACAGAGGAGGAGTTTGGCCCACTCTAGAGACTGATACCGTGAATGGCCATACTACAAACCAACAAGCATAAGGTGCATCCTGTAATCGACTATCGAAAACTGAACGCCTGTTTTGACACATTAATGGGTTCTGCAGATGTTTGTGTGGAGAAACTGTGAGAATGGAGACATAAGGGTGCGAATGTGTCCTTTCTGGATCTCAGGAAGGCATACCTGCAGATTTATGTTGAGAAGATTCTGTGAACGTATCAGACAGTTGTGTTCAAAGGACGAAGATATTGTTTAACCCGGTTGAGATTCGGTCTGAATGTAGTGCCCTTGATAATGTGGTCTGTGCTCGAGGCGGTATTAGTACAGGATGAGACAAGGAAATCAACGTAAGCGTATATCGACGATATATGCATCAATGAAAAATGCAAAATCTGTGAAGAGGCATCTCAAACTATACGGACTTAGTAGCAAGGATTTGGAGAGATTGCAGAACGCTGCCAAAGTGTTCGGACTGAAAGTCTAGGGGGAGCATGGTAGACTACTATGGCGACGAGGATGATATGTACTGAGTGGTCCTACTGAACAACTCTTTTCTCTTCGGGCTTAATTTTTATAACTTGTGTGAATAATAATTTTCAGTACAATTTTTCTAATGTATACTAGCACCTTTAATCGCCCTTAATCCTTCATAGGGTCCCAGCACTTTGTCATACTTTGACCATGACACAGAAAAGCATTTTCAGTATATGTGGCAAACTGGTGGGTCGCTTTCCAATGTGTAAATGACTCTGAATGGCGACAGGCTTTATTAAACATCATCCCCAAGGACAACATATCGGCTTCATCTGTACATGCCAATATGTTGCATTCACATCAGATTCGAGTGAAAGAAGTTGATGTTGTACCTGCTCTTGAACACCAAGGCACACCAAACTGCTACAAAGAGGGGGACGCAATATGTTGCATTCACATCAGATTCGAGTGAAAGAAGTTGATGTTGTACCTGCTCTTGAACACCAAGGCACACCAAACTGCTACAGAGAGGGGGACGCAATATGTTGCATTCACATCAGATTCGAGTGAAAGAAGTTGATGTTGTACCTGCTCTTGAACACCAAGGCACACCAAACTGCTACAGAGAGGGGGACGCAATATGTTGCATTCACATCAGATTCGAGTGAAAGAAGTTGATGTTGTACCTGCTCTTGAACACCAAGGCACACCAAACTGCTACAGAGAGGGGGACGCAATATGTTGCATTCATATCAGATTCGAGTGAAAGAAGTTGATGTTGTATCTGCTCTTGAACACCAAGGCACACCAAACTGCTACAGAGAGGGGGACGCAATATGTTGCATTCACATCAGATTCGAGTGAAAGAAGTTGATGTTGTACCTGCTCTTGAACACCAAGGCACACCAAACTGCTACAGAGAGGGGGACGCAATATGTTGCATTCACATCAGATTCGAGTGAAAGAAGTTGATGTTGTATCTGCTCTTGAACACCAAGGCACACCAAACTGCTACAGAGAGGGGGACGCAATATGGGTGAAACCTCCACATGGGTAGTGCATAGCAAAAATTTAAAGCGTGTCATGTTAACAAGATAATTAGTCCAATCGGTGGTCGTTGATGGCATCTCTCGACACGTGGGAGATGTGTAGTCATGGCTCTGTTTGAGCTGACCTAATATTGACAATGGTGATGATGTATCATCAGGAATGAATGGCAAGAACCAGACTCCAGTGCAAGGAGCAGTGACACCCCCCCTTGAGAGTGAGGAAAAGATAGGACTGATTGTTGCTGAGGTCTCTCATTCAGTAGGGTCGAATTAAGACCCCAGCAGGTAAGACGATTCAGACGAGATGAGGAGGAAGTACCTGTCCTATTATGGAGGAATACTAGGGTAAAGCAGTCGGCCCATCACTGTCACATGTGTGATCATGAGATCAGAGGAGAGTATAATGATAAATGTTTACACTTACCCCATTCAAAGTGTCCATGGTGTCTGGCAGCCATTTGCCAGAGCTATAAGATGCATGGCTGGGGTAAGGATTATAAACTGAAACATGATTTGCATATTAGGAGACTGAGTAGGGCGACGATTGCAGTCAGAAGCAAGTGCTCAGTGACAGAGCAGAAACGTTGTTATTTGGAAGTGGAATTGTTCAGAGAAACAAAAAAAAAATGGCTGACTAATAAAATTTTTATATTCCCCAAAGTCTTTGAGATCCTGTTTCGCACCCTTATATTGTCACAAGAAGCCGAAATGTCGGAAAACTCTCTGAATTACTGTCTTATACATTTTGACTATGTTTATAATGCTATATTACTTCCTTTGTTTATACTACCCTCAGACCCTATTCCTGGTCCGCACCCTTATATAGTCGGAAGAAGCCGAAATGTTTAAAAACTGCACAGCTCCTAATTTAGGATGACCCCCTAAACTTTCACCCTAATTCTCAGTAGCCCCTTACGTCTCGTGGCAATTTACCTTGTTTGGGATTAAATATATATATATATATATTCCCCAAAGTCTCTGATACAGGTGTTATAGAAATAAAATTCTCATACTAATCACATCACTTTCAACATCTTGATCTTCTAATTGTTGGTGTTCATGCTTCTCACTTAAATCAACCTCAGCTGGTTAATGCAAGGTTCAGGTTCTAATCGCATCGAAAACTGTTTATTTCTTATACGGGAAATATTAGCAAATTCTTTTTGTCCTGCATGCCACACAAACACAGATTTTCTTTGTTGCAAATCTGCTGTCACATTCAAGCACTTCTAGTACAGAACCTCACAAAAAGAAACCGAGGTTTGCCGAAGTTGCAATAATTTCACGATTTCTCTCTTCCTTTTTCATCTTTCATCTTTTTCTCTCTTCCTTTTTCATCTTTCATCTTCTTTCTCTCTTCCTTTTTCATCTTTCATCTTCTTTCTCTCTTCCTTTTTCATCTTTCATCTTTCTCTCTTCCTTTTTCATCTTTCATCTTTCTCTCTTCCTGCTTCATCTTTCATCTTTTTTTCTCTCTTCCTTTTTCATCTTTCATCTTCTTTCTCCCTTCCTTTTTCATCTTTCATCTTCTTTCTCTCTTCCTTTTTCATCTTTCATCTTCTTTCTCTCTTCCTTTTTCATCTTTCATCTTCTTTCTCTCTTCCTTTTTCATCTTTCATCTTTCTCTTTTCCTTTTTCATCTTTCATCTTTCTCTCTTCCTTTTTCATCTTTCATCTTTTTTCTCTCTTCCTTTTTCATCTTTCATCTTTCTCTCTTCCTTTTTCATTTTTCTTCTTTCTCTCTTCCTTTTTCATCTTGTTTCTCTCTTCCTTCATCTTTCATCTCTCACTTTCTCTTCTTCGTACCAAGTTCCATACTCCAATGAAAGCGTGACACAAAAGAAAGGAAGGAAGGAAACAAAAAACAATGAACGAACGGATGTACTAGTGCATAATATTAAAATGCTATAAATTATAGAAACAAATGAAAATTTCTTTAATTTAGAAAAACTGTTGATGAGATGACGTTGCATTTTTTTATGATTTCAAAGAAAGGAAATATTTGTTTGTATCAAATTGTTGATAATAACATAAACTCATGTTTTTCAGTTCCTCCTCTTCCTAATTCCTCTTCCCTCTTATAAAATCCCTTCAACCCCTTCCTAAATTGGGGAAGAAAAAAAAACAATGCTTATATGTCAAATCCCATAACATTTCGAAAACTAACCGAAGTTGCAGTAATTTAATATTAATATCTCTTCTGTGAAATAAATATGAACGATAAATTATTTTAACAAAGAAATAAAAATCTTTTAATATACTTTAGAAAACTGTTGACGAAATGACGTTGCATGTTTTAAAGATTTCAACGAAAGGAAAACATTTGTTTGTTTTTAAATTGTTAATTATATGAGCTCGTGTTTTTAAGTGAAAATGTTCATGGACTAGCAATTCTTTTTTTGTTTTCAGTTTCACCTTCTTTAATTTCCTACTTGCCCCACTTCTACCTTCTCATATCACGGACCGGAAATGCACCACTGCCAGATAAAAGAACCTATTTTTAATCTAGTGGTTTGAATTAAAATAGTATCCGGCCCTCGTTTCCTGTTCGGTCTGGTATCTTACTTCCTGAAAAAGCAAGATGGCTGCCACTGATTACTTTACTCACAACCAATATTTGCAGCAAATAAATAAACATGCTTGTATTTTATATTAAATATTAAAGTTTTTTAATGCCAATAGGTCACAAATGAATAGGTAAACAAATTGTTTTTCACTAATTTCCCAACTGTATTGCCTTTAAAAAAAGTAACGTTTAATTTACGAATTAAGAATTTAATGAAGTTCGACGTGCATGGATTTGCATTTGCAGCCATGAAGCATCACATTTTAACCCCCACTCACCGAAGGAAGGTAGTCTTTTCACCCCATTTATTTTGGATGAACCTGCTGCCCCCCCTCTTTTTTATAACTGCTACAAACTGCCCCACCCAGAAGTTAGTGAACCCTACCACAATGACTATTGATGTTAACTGGTTTCTCTCTTTCTTTTTTTGCATCAGCTGAAGTTATCAATGTTTTTGTTTTTTTCATGGGTTGGGGGGATACACTTCATTCTTTTAAGAACTCCTACCAAGCAACTGTTTTTGTAGTTGGATTTTGAGAGTTTGGGGGCAATAATTCAATAAACGAGATGAAGAACCTTCCGAAGTTTAGCTGGAACTGGAGAGAAATTGACAGTCGCATATTTGTTTTAGAAAATGTCTACAAGTGTGTCTGGATAATAAGACATAAGAGCTCTCTTGAAGACAGACACCAACACAGAAATGGCACCGGCACCGGCTATAAATAATTTCTGTCTCTCTGGTTTTGTCTTCTTCTCGTTCTTTGTTGTTCTTTCCTTTCGTTCCAAGAACGATTCATTGATGATAGTGTCAAAATATAAAAAGGAGAAAAAGTAAAAGACATGAAAAAGTTCATCTGTCAAAAAACAATTCCATTTGTGTCCTTTGAGTCTTCAAGATTCTTCAAACATTTGATAATCTCTGCTAGACTTTGCATATCTTTGTCGAGCCATAATGTGTCTGTGTTGGCATGTGGGTGTATGTACTTGTATGTATATGTGTGTGATCATTAATGTGTATGTGTGTGTGTGTGTGAGAAGAGAGAGAGAGTCTCTGTTGGTCTTGTGTTCTGTTGACAAGAATCCTCAAAGAACTGTTCTTATTAGTCTTTAGAACGGTTCCCAAAAGTGATATTCCAGTTTGAATGAAGAATGTTTGTCGAATCTCACGATCCATAGAATTGTCTTTTTCTACTTATTCATATCGATGGACAGTCAGACAATTATTACTCAAATTCAAAGTACGATGCGGATGCTTTTTTTTCTACATATGCCGTTCAATTACAAACACGACTAAATACGGTTGATATATATATATATATATATATGAGTGGTTTGGTGTATGTTGAAAATAAATCAATAAAGTGCTCGATTGCAAAAATATGAGAGCTAATATACAAATTATTTATTCAAAAACTATGTTACATACTTCAGAGACGCACCATGGTTTCATTGAAATAGACTGACCATTTATTGTTGTTAAAAAGGTTGCTAGAGCCTATTCAAATCATTAGCATGACAGATGAGTGAATTCACCAGAAGACGTTACAGTGATTGTTGAACTCCATTTTTCGATTTCTTTTCATTTCGTGAGTCGCTGATGATTTGAATGGGCTCTTTTTGACAACAATAAAAGGTCAGTCTATTTCAATGAAACAATGGTACATCTCTGAAATATGTAATGTATAGTTTTAAATAAATAATTTGTACATATATATACCGAACACTGCCCGATGGATTACAAATACCGGCTTAATTCTAGTTATTTTTATTTTAACATCCCGGGCAGCAAATCCATGTGTAATTATGCAGATCGAGTTGGTTTTGATGTGTCTAATTTAACTTGATAAAAGAATGAAGAGAAATGTCATTTGTTGTAAGGCGCTGATGAAGAGACGTTTTGGATTAGCTTTATTAATTTATAAAATAAAGTGTTTCCAAAATGTTTTGGAAACGATCGTACGACATATTGGACTTGATGTTCTAATTCTTGGAACAATTGTAATGTTTTAATTTATTGAATGTTGTTATATATATATATATATATATATATATATATATATATATATGTAGAAAGTTTACGCGTCACCTTCCAGAGATAACAGAAAATTGAAGATGGGTCCCCCTCTCATTAGTAATATCTACTATCTATTTCACCGGTCAGTTAGGGTGATGGGGGGGGGGGGGTGAGAGGGCTAATCTACTTTTGTATAAGTCAGAAAAAAGAACACTTAGCTATGATGTCACAGGTGAACAATGGGCAATACACAATTCCCCGCTATCCAACCAAAATGATGTTTGCATGGCAACTTACAATGCTGAACTACTTGCCAGCATTTTGCCTTAAACTCCACTTTGGATTCTGCAAACCACTCCCTTCCAAATTTCCCATTGCGAACTGAAGCCACACTTGATGACCTGGTCATCACCCCATCTTATGTCCGTGACATCATAATAAACCATTACACCTCCAAAGCATGTAGGCCAGATATTACTAGTAATATTAATAAAGAAATGCTCTGTTGAACTAACCCCTGTCCTCTCCGAACTCTACAACAAAGGCCTTGCCGTATCCTGCTTCCCTGATAGTTGAAAAAATGCCTCTGTAGTACCAGTCTTCAAAAATTCTGCAGATAAAACTGACCTTCAGAATTATCGCCCCATCAGTCTACTCATAAAAATGAATTCCTATCGTATTACTGGACGAATATTTAATATAATTAGATCCTTCCTAACCAAAAGAAAGATCTAGGATGTCTTCGATGGACGTTCATCCAAACAACATGACATGAATGCAGCTGTATCCCAGGGATCGATCCTTGGACCATTAGTGGAATAGGATCATAAATAGATGGTAACATTTACTGCTTCTAAGACAAAGCTCCTTTCCTTCAACAACTACAAGAAACCTCTTCAACCACCGATTGCCATGGCAAATAACACCCTACTTGAGAGTTAAACATTCAAACTCCTCTGCCTAACATTCACAGGTAACATGAATTGGAACAAATACATAGAAGACATTGCCAAAGCTGCTGCAAAGAAAGTGTACTCCCTCTACCGTGCTAGAAAACTTCTCACACCTGACAGTATCTTATATCTCTACAAAGCCACTATCTGCCCATGCATGAAGTATTGTTGTCATATCTGGCTGGTGCACCATGCACTACTCTCTCCCTCTTAGACAAGGCCCAAAAAAGAATATATATATATATATATATATATATATTCCTCAAGCTCTAACCCCTGTCCCATCGCTAATGACAAGACAAAGGATATATTTATTGAAGGCCATTTAATGCAATGTACTCTGATGAACTTGCTTCCCCGGTGCCCCCTTGACATAAATACACTCGACCAACCCAACAATCAGATAAATCCCATTTATTCTACTGTGGAGGTCCCCATAGGCCGGAGAGCCTTCCACTACAATAGCTTCTTTCCTCATGCTACCAGCCTTTGGAACTCCCTCCTTGCTACCTGTTTCTCCGATTGTACCGACATGCAAAAATTTCAAACTAATGTTAACAAGCATCTCGTTGCACAGCTCCCAACTTAGGATGACCCCCAAAACTTTTACCCTAATTCTCAGTAGTCCTTTACCTCTACAGTGGCAACTTGCCTTGTTTTAGGTGAACTATATTAAATATATATATATATATATACGAGGCCTGTCTAAAAAGTATCCGACCTTAGGTCAGAAAAAATATTTCAAATACGTGACTGGGTTTGGAATTTAATCCCCTTCAAAATAGGCCCCTTGTCCTTGCACACACTTAGCCCACTGATCCATCCAATCGGAATGATGTTCATCTCTGCCGTCGCGTTGGATTCAGCAGGTGTTTGGAGAAGATGCGATGTGTAACACAAATTAAGGAGTGGTTCAACCGATTCAAAAATGTCCGCACATCAGTGGAGAGTGACCAGCGGTCTGGCAGGCCCCAAACTGCTCGCAGTGCAGCTGTTGTCGAGAAGGTGCAAAAAAAAAGATAATGCCGAACGCAATGGCAGAGATAAACACCATTCCAAAAGAAGACTTCCAGGGGTGTTTCCGGCAGTGAATGGATTGGTGGGTTAAGTGTGTGCAAGCACAAGGGGCCTACTTTGAAGGGGATTAGGGTCCCAACCCCGTCACGTATTTGAAATATTTTTTCTGGACTAAGGTCGGATACATTAAAAACAGGACTTATATATATTACAAATAAAAGATAAAATAAATTCGATGGTTGTAATTAAAATAGAAAAAGGGAAGACCTGAAACTCAACGTTTCGTCATACTTTTGCATGGGCTTTCTCAAGAGTGAAAGCTAAAAGTGGCGAAGGACGAGAACATCTGTAATTTGAGCGAATATATATTGTAATCAGTGTATAATAAGTTTAAATATGTGTAGGCAGAGAATGTAAACAAATACATATATACACATACGTGCATAACTTACAGCGTTTAAAGACTTTATCAAGGATATTCTCCTCCGTTGTTTGAGAACTCCTCTATATAGACGACATGGATCTTGTAGCTCACTCGTAAAATGATATGATGGATATTATGGATCATTTTGCATGGGCATGAAGAATCATGAGTTTCACAATAATGGAGTATATATGTATTGAAGACCGCAGACTGTCTGGGTAGTGTTATTTCGAGGAACGGGTCGTTGGATGCTAAGATAAGTAGATGTATTAAACAGACTGCTGTGTCTTTTGGTCATTTGGAAAAGGTGGTGTAGGTACCATGTGATATCAAGCTGGAAACTAAGATCTCTGTGTATGAGACCTGTGTGGTATTAACTTAACATCTGGTGGGATAGCTTTATCCCTTGACACCGAAGTGTTGGCGTTAGCTGCTGTTCCAAGCATTAAGTCTCGTATAAGTAAACAGATTCTGCTGAGTTGGTCGTCTTGTTCGTTTTACTGGTGACAGACTGCCCAAGCAGGTGATTTATGGGGAACTGGGAGTACTCGCTCACAGCACAAACCGCTTAAGCGATTCAAAGATTATCTCAAGGGCGATTTGAAGTGCTTTGGAATTGATATTGGAAGATGGGAGGAGATCGCTGTAGATAGGTCACGGTGGAGGAAAGCGATTTTTGAAGGCAGAAGCTTATTGAAAAGAATAGGATGAAACACCAGCAGCTGAAGAGAGCAGCGAAGAAGAAACGGGATGTGACACCTCCAGCACATGGAGGAAATATGGAACAGCTAACATGTCAAGCTTGCAATTTGGTAACTATGTCACGTGCTGATTTGTTGAATAGCCAATGAGTGCATATGTTGCAAAATCAAACACGGACAAGAGGTGGCTTCAATTATGGCATCCCCTCAGATCATCACAACATCTGTCACTTCTGTAAAAGTCTAGTAGGCCTAAAGAGCCATATCCACGCCTCTCACTGGGTTTTTTTACACTAATATCACAAAAAATAGTCATACTCGAAATCGAATAGACACGTATATATATATATATATACATATATATATATATATATATATATATATACGTAGATATACATATACTCAGACTTCTACTGATATACATATATATATATATATATTTGTGTGTTCTTAAAAAAAAAATATTTTTAAGTATATAACTTCTATAATATCCGAAAATGTTCTAAATTGCAAGCTCAATGAAGTTGTATTATAAGCTACAGAGGATATATAAATTAAAGGTGTATTCCAATGACCAAAGGTAAAAATCAATCCATAACCATATGAGGATGAAAAAATTGTCAAATCCGATGAAAGGTATGGTTATTAATTGATTTTTTCCTTTGGTCATTGGAATACACCTATAATTTATACATATATATATATATATATATATATATATATATATATATATATATAAATACGTATTCGAAATATATATACAAAATATACATAGAAAAAGGAATAGAGAAAGATAGAAGCAAAAGGAGAGAAAATCCAAAGAACAAAATTGAAAAGCAGGGCATCATCCAGTGTTTAAGTGAATGCTGTTTTCAGTGATGATAACTTTAAATAGGGGGAGGGAGACATAATAGAAGCCCACTCTTTGTTGAATTATATTATTAAGTGGCTATGAGAGATGATTCGATTAATCGTTGTGTCGACTTATTATGTAAAGGTTTAATTAATGGAGCGTTTGCAAAGTCAAAGCTGTGATCATATACCAGTATATGAGAACATAAGGCGTTTAGTGTTTTATTAGTTTTGATGGTTCTTTTGTGATCGTGAATTCTTTTGTCTAGACTGCGTTGGGTTTTTCCTTATAACAATCTAGACAAGGGATGTCCGCTTTGACTTTAGGTGTAGTGTCGAGTCTAGTAGTTTTTCAGACCATATCCATTATAGTAGATGATATTTGGGTTATATTAATACCTAGTTTATTTAGTTTTGTGTATATGGGGTTATTAATGGCGTTAGTGAGTAAAGCTAAATGTCTATTTATTATAGGGTTAATGAGTGAATTGGTGTTTTGTTTGCGATTTGAGTGAATTTAGAGGCTTTTCTTTTTCTGTTTTGTATAAAATAAGTAGGATACTGTAAGGTGTTAAGTGTAATTGAAAAAAAAAAATCCCCAAAAATCAGAGAATTATCCGACCTGAATAAAATTGTCAGTATTTACTAATCGATGAATTAATGTTAAAACAAAGTATTTCTTTTATAAAAAAACGACTTATATACATTTTTAGTTCACTTAAATTGTTTTAACCTTCTCTTCGTTCCAAGGGCAAAATACGTCTTATACTCAAAGTCAAAACTGAGTGACCACTTTTACTTTCAAAAGAAAATAAATTAAGCCTTTATTTATTTTTTTGCATTTAAATTTCCGATTTTTTAGTACTTTTTTTTCCGAGACCTGCTTCAAATCTTTCTCCATTCGCCGCACCTTCAGGGTATTATCTCGTTGTAAAGATGGTCACTAAATTTTGTTATAATAAGATGTATTTCGTCTGTGAAATAAAGGCGGCTTTAATTAATTTAAATGATCCAATTTTCATAAAACATGCTTTATATAAGCATTGATTTATTAATAAATTCTGAAAATTTCATTAAGATCCGATGATTCTCTGATGTTTTGGTAGATTTTTTTTTTTAATCAGAAGTTGAATCTAGTTTTTTGTCAAAAACAAATTATTTTCACTTCCAGTGCTCAAGCCAAAATAAGAAACTTTCAATGGAACGAATTCTGTTTTGCAGAATATATTTGTTACAAAGTTGACATCAGTACTAAACAAGAAACTTTCAATGGAACTAATTCTGTTTGGTAGAATATACTTGTTACAGTGTTGACATCAGTACTAAACAAGAAACTTTCAATGAAACTAATTCTGTTTGGTAGAATATACTTGTTACAGAGTTGACATCAGTACTAAACAAGAAACTTTCAATGGAACTAATTCTGTTTGGTAGAATATACTTGTTACAGTGTTGACATCAGTACTAAACAAGAAACTTTCAATGAAACTAATTCTGTTTTGCAGAATATATTTGTTACAGTGTTGACATCAGTACTAAACAAGAAACTTTCAATGAAACTAATTCTGTTTGGTAGAATATATTTGTTACAGAGTTGACATCAGTACTAAACAAGAAACTTTCAATGAAACTAATTCTGTTTTGCAGAATATACTTGTTACAGAGTTGACATCAGTACTAAACAAGAAACTTTCAATGAAACTAATTCTGTTTTGCAGAATATACTTGTTACAGAGTTGACATCAGTACTAAACTTTTTACTTTTAATGGAACTAATTCTGTTTTGCAGAATATATTTGTTACAGTGTTGACATCAGTACTAAACAAGAAACTTTCAATGGGTATAAAAATTAGAATAAAAAATGGTGATTCGAAAAATGTTGCATTCAGAACAAACCTTTTCTGATGATATTAAAATAAAAAGGCTCAGCTAATATATGAAGAAAAGACAATTTCTTTGTGGGATTTGTGTACATTAAATTAATTCTGTTTCGTCAGTTATTTATGGGAAACATTGGACCATGTTCTTAAAAACAAATTGTATTTGGAATCAACTTTTTTGAAAAGATAATTTATTTGACTTATTCCATTTCTTTGTATTCATATGAAGAGGGAGCAGAAGTTATTTCTTCTACTACCAAATATGTACTCTCACTAACACTCTTTAAACACCAGGAAGATTTTTCAAATGGAGACCATCTTTCTTCTTTGCAGCAAATGTAAATACTAATAGAGTAAAAAGAAATAATACATTATTTTTTTTTAAATATGAATAAATAATATTTAAATAATATAATAACTTTATTAATATAGAAACAGAGCTGGAAGCTTTAAAAATTCACTGACGCTTCTGGTGACGTCACGCATATTAGTGAAATGTGTCGATAATAACCAGTGTCATTGACAGGTAAATGGTGCTTACATTTAAATTATTCACATATATATTTATATATTTAGTTTTTTGTTTGGAAAGAAAGTTTATGGGGAAAAACAAATTTAAATAGTTATTATAAATTAACTTTATTTAGGAAATTGACAACATCTTTGAAGCACACATGAATATGTATTTAAGTGAAATATTTTTGAAAATTAACACATGGTGCAATTTAAATGAAGAAAAATTAAATAATTTTTTCATTTAAATTGCACCATGTGTTGATTTTCAAAAATATTTCACTTAAATACATTTATTTTTAAAGAGCTTTAGACAGAAGAAGTTGTATTGATATTTTTGTATGTTGTATCGTCACTATGTTAGTCTAAATAAATGAGTCCGGCGTTAGATTAACACTGACTGTGTACCCAGTAGAAGCGTTATGTTAACACTGACTTCGTACCCAGTAGAAGCGTTAGATTAACACTGGCTGTGTACCCAGTAGAAGCGTTAGATTAACACTGGCTGTGTACGCAGTAGAAGCGTTAGATTAACACTGGCTGTGTACCCAGTAGAAGCGTTATATTAACACTGACTGTGTGCCCAGTAGAAGCGTTAGATTAACACTGACTGTGTACCCAGTAGAAGCGTTATGTTAACACTGACTGTGTGCCCAGTAGAAGCGTTAGATTAACACTGACTGTGTACCCAGTAGAAGCGTTAGATTAAAACTGACTGTGTACCCAGTAGAAGCGTTATATAAACACTGACTGTGTACCCAGTAGAAGCGTTAGATTAACACTGACTGTGTGCCCAGTAGAAGCGTTAGATTAACACTGACTGTGTGCCCAGTAGAAGCGTTAGATTAACACTGACTGTGTGCCCAGTAGAAGCGTTAGATTAACACTGACTGTGTACCCAGTAGAAGCGTTATGTTAACACTGACTGTGTATCTAGTAGAAGCGTTAGATTAACACTGGCTGTGTACCCAGTAGAAGCGTTAGATTAACACTGACTGTGTACCCAGTAGAAGCGTTATATTAACACTGACTGTGTGCCCAGTAGAAGCGTTAGATTAACACTGTGTACCCAGTAGAAGCGTTATGTTAACACTGACTGTGTACCCAGTAGAAGCGTTAGATTCACACTGACTGTGTACCCAGTAGAAGCGTTAGATTAACACTGACTGTGTACCCAGTAGAAGCGTTAGATTAACACTGACTGTGTACCCAGTAGAAGCGTTATGTTAACACTGACTGTGTACCCAGTAGAAGCGTTGGGTTAACACTGACTGTGTACCCAGTAGAAGCGTTGGGTTAACACTGACTGTGTACCCAGTAGAAGCGTTATGTTAACACTGACTGTGTACCCAGTAGAAGCGTTATGTTAACACTGACTGTGTACCCAGTAGAAGCGTTATGTTAACACTGACTGTGTACCCAGTAGAAGCGTTATGTTAACACTGACTGTGTACCCAGTAGAAGCGTTATGTTAACACTGACTGTGTACCCAGTAGAAGCGTTGGGTTAACACTGACTGTGTACCCAGTAGAAGCGTTATGTTAACACTGACTGTGTACCCAGTAGAAGCGTTAGGTTAACACTGACTGTGTACCCAGTAGAAGCGTTATGTTAACACTGACTGTGTACCCAGTAGAAGCGTTATGTTAACACTGACTGTGTACCCAGTAGAAGCGTTATGTTAACACTGACTGTGTACCCAGTAGAAGCGTTATGTTAACACTGACTGTGTACCCAGTAGAAGCGTTAGGTTAACACTGTGTACCCAGTAGAAGCGTTAGGTTAACACTGACTGTGTACCCAGTAGAAGCGTTACGTTAACACTTACATCTTTGTACTAACATGTATTAATATGTTTTGATTTTTAAAACCTTTTTTGTTGTTATTTGTAAGTTTTTGTTGATTCTTATAAATGTCCATTTCTCAAGCAGGTTGAAACACAATGGATACTCGAACAAAAAGGATTTTATGTTACTTATTTTTTATTGATGTTTCTCACATTCATTTCTCAATTTACAGCATGCATCTCCGTCGTTTTCCAATCAACTAACTGTATTTATCAAAATCTGTTTTTATTTTTACATATCGTCCAGGGAGTTCCGTATGGGTTGCCCAGAAGAGATGCCGTATGCTGATGATTTAGTACTTGCCTGTGAAACAATGGATGACCTACTTGTTAAGTTAAAGACTTAAAGTAAATGTCTGAGAGTGAATGTTACCAAGACCAAAGTGATGATCAGTGGATGTGATGTCGGAAAGCTTCCTCAAAAAAGGAAAGTTCTGTTTGTGGAAAGTTTGTGGAAAGGGAGTTGGGTGCAATTCAATTTTTTGTAGTACTTCGGTACACAAGAAGTGCAGTGGAATGTGGAATTACTGCTAGGTTGAGAGAGAAAAAACAGTTTATATATAAGAAGTATAAGTCAATAGAGATGGATGAGAACTCAGATATGGATAAAGTATATCTTGATGGTGAAGCTATTGTGGTTGTCAAGAAGTTTTGTCACCTTGCTGATACCATTGGAGCACAGGGTGGAGCAGGTGCTAGCGTGATTGTAAGAAGTGGATGGGGTAAGTTCACTTTACTAACTAGCAGAGCGTTACCACTGTTGACCAAGGGAAGCGTCTATCAGGCATGTGTGTGCCGTGTGATGATGTATGGAAGTAAAACCTGGGCAGTGAGGGTTGAGGACATGCGTTGCATGGAGAGAGATAACATGAGATTGATATGATGGATGTGTTATGTGAGTCTTAAAGACAGACTTAGTTCTGATGACCTCAGAGGAAGATTAAATCTGGACAGTGTAGAGAGATGTTTGCAGAACAGGAGACTTCGATGGTATGGCCACGTGGAAAGGATGAATGAGAGTTCTTGTGTCAGTAGATGTAGAACAGTTGAGGCAGCAGGTTCAGTTCACATGGGGATGCCAAGAAAAACATGGGAGGAAGTGATAAAAATGGACTTAAGAGAAAGAGGGATAGGTTTGTAAGTCAATTTCGTAAAGCCATCCAACACATGTTAGCATGTAAAACAGACGTTAAACTGAATATGATGATGATATCCCTTTCTGAACAATAAAGCATTGATGTTTATTTTAATAATTACCTACAGACTTTCCTAAATCACAAAATGTGAAAATTCCATTTGCTAACCTATATTTTGTGTAATCTCATTATTTTCAAAATAATTTTAAAACTCTGTTTCCAACATGACAAAACTTGGAAGTGGAAATTTTCATTTAAAGATTATTTTTGCATAACTTATTTATCTTGTGTTAAATCTCGTTACACCTTTAAAATATTTTCTCTTTTATTGCTACCAAAACGTTTGGCGCCATTTTATTTTGTGTCTTCCTAATTTTTCAGTACAAGATATATTTACTTATGGTTCATGCAATGATCTTTGCTCATTTCAAACTTAAAGATATTATCTTTTTCCAAAAACTACAAACGTTGCTGAATGTTTTTTGGGCTAAATATTCTTGTTTTGGAGTTTTAACCAGACACACATCGAGAATGATTTTTATTTTTTCATACCAGAAAAAATGTTATCCGTTGGGCCACCCACTGAGCTCGGTGTAGATTGTTTAAATCTGAAAAAAACTGAGTTTGCAAAGCCAGTTAAATTTTAAAAATAAAAAGACAAAATCCAAAATTAGTTTCTTTTTGCTCACTATATCCTCCTCTGTCTCCCCCATCCTCCGGCCACAAGTTAAATATTATTATTACTTGTGGTGATATTTCTTTTGGTTTATTATGGAATATTCCAGGCTTTTTAGGTAGTTTTATTAGCTCTGACTGTTAATAAACAGAGAGAGAGAGAGAGATGAGAGAGAGACTGATAGATATTATGTAAAATAATAGCAGGGTGTATTAATCAACCTACAATGAGAGAGGGTGAAAGTTATAGATAGAAACTTAGTAAGAGATGAGTGACTTGGTAAGTTAATTGCAAATTACGACTAATTAAATCAAAATGAATTTTTTCAAACATAACTCAATCCCAAAACTAAAATATATTTTCGCATGTATTTTGTGTGATTAAAATATATAGAAAAAAGCCTTAGGGAAACAAACGTGTTGGGGCGTAGGAGGTGTAGAGGTATTACCTTACATGACTTTCCAGCTGTATTCTGAAGGTATCAGAATAGCCGAGCCCTCATGCATTTCCCAAATCTTGTATATATATATTATATATATACGGCATGTATTACAAGTTAGTTGGAAAAAAACAATGAAATGCTCGATCATAGTTTCTACAAGAGCTAATATAAAGTATTTTATTTAAAAACTATACATTACAGTGTCTGTTTGGGTGTACCCAGGTTTCATCGATCCGATATTTTTTAATTTTTCAAATGCCTCCTGACATTATGTCGTTCAGACCCAACCTTTTTCTTTTTGTTAATAGCTCATTAAGAGAAGCTCGCTAATTGTGCATGTTTAGAATAAACACATCCTATTTGTAAATGTAGGAGTTTCACATGTTGGCCGGTCATAATTCAGGAAGGGGACATTTTGTATTCAGCACCGTCCTCTTCCGGAAGACATGCGCACAGGGTCTTTTCGAATCAGTCAACATGGGAGTCAGACGTTTGTTCCGCTTGTGATACATGTTGGCTCTGAGGCAAGTAGCTTGGCAAAAATAGAGGTAAGCAACGCATAGTTCTCTAAACCTATTTGAATTTTTACTCTTTTATAATTTGCTTTGATTTGTCTCAGAACATGTTTGTAAGACTTGTTTATTTTCATGCATTTCCAGTTTTACGGTGAAAAGATGTTATAGTTCAGCGTTGGCCACGTGCGCGCAAATAAATACATATTCATCAGTATAATTCGTGTCCAATATTATTTTGTTAAATAAACCAAGAAAACTTTGTAGCAACGATACACTAGCCTGCTCTGGTTCTTATCTTCTACGATCTTTGTTTATAATTTGACCAAGATATTTTATTTTTCCATGAAAAAAACGCATTTTCCCTTCTTCAACTTAAATCCATAGTCCTGGATTTTCTTAAATACAGTGCGTTTAATGATCACTAGAATTTCATCTAGGTAGGCTGTCGCAAATTTCAGTCTATTAAGCAATGTGTCCATTACTTGTTCAAAAATGGCTGGTGCAACCTTAACTCCAAATAGTACGCGTTCGAATTTGTACAAACCCTTCTGAGTATTTATGCAAAGTAGCTTTGAGCACTCCTCATCCACAGGTATTTGTAGTTAAGCATCACTTAAATTAATCTTTGAAAAAAATTTTATCTGTTGATTTTAGCGAAAATCATATTTGGACTAGGCAGAGGATAGTGATAATCCCGTAGAGAAGTCTGCACAAATACGGATCTCTTTACTTTTATTTTATGTAAACTGTATGTAAAGCCCACTCGCTGTACTCTACTCTCGATAATACTCCCATTTCTTCGAATTTATTTAATTCCTCATACAATTTGATTTAATAAAACAAATGGAACATTTCTTTTCTTTTTAAAAACTTGTTGAATATTTGGTTTTAAGACAAACTTGGCAGTCATTTTTTTTACATCCTCCCAGTCAACCAGAGAAAACTTCTGAAAAGGTTTCTTTTCATTCTTTTTGTAGTCTTTCTGCTTCGGCATTAAAAGTTTCTGTATATTGACTGAAAGAGTTTATGGGCAAATTCCATAATTTAAATTTTTCTATCCAGTTTGTGCTATAAAATTGGTTGAGTTGTTTAAATTTCAAAGTATTTCATTTTAATGTAACATTAGAAATTAGCTTTAAATTTTATTTGGTCACCAGTGACGCTTTTAGCTCATTCTCATCAAAGTCAGTTTTCCAATTTTTTTTCACTTTTGACAGATTTGAGCCGGAATCAAGTTTTATATTTTTATTTAATATTTTTACCTTCACAAATTTCCTGATATTTTCAACTTCGGCACTTTTAGCAATTTTGATAGTTTTTTAAATTTTATTTTTAACTCGGCAGTGTGTACTTTTGTGTGCCATGCGACCCCAATTTTAACACGTTTTCAATTTATATCGACAATCTTTGTACCAATGCAATTGCTGCAACCAAAACATTTTTAGGAGGCAAATTATTTTTCTTTGGTTGATCAAATTTAGTTGGTGAATTAATTTTCTTTTCTTTCATGGATTTTTCTAATATTTGATACTTCGCTTTACTCAATGTCTCTTGAATCTTGGTAAACACTAATAAAACGTTGGCAGTCCTCTGCGATATGTGGCAGCATTAAACTAGGTTTATTCAGCATCCATATTTAATACTAAATCCTGTGCAAATATTAAACATTTAAAATTGTTAACGCTCAACTCCGACAATTTAAAATCATTCCAGCATTTAACTACACTAGCGAAAATATACATTCATACATTTCAACCTTTTATTGAAAAGGAAACGTTATAGGGCTTAACAATTTAGGTAATAATTCTACCGCTTTAACGATGGTAAGGTTGCTGTTTTTTTTTTTGTCGATATATAATTGACAAATTTATTATGTTCAACCGTACCAAAATCTTAATAGATTAATTTTGTGAAAATGCATTTTAATTTATCGTCAACATTTTGACCCCTATTCGATAATTCATATAATTTTTCTGTTCTTGTTGGGTCTGAAGTAAATTTCCTGAAATTGTTTTTCTTAAAATTTCTCTTCTTTTTCTTGAAATTTCTCTTCTAGACGAAGCTTTTCTATTTCTATTTTCTTCTGATATTCCATTTGTTCTATTTGTTTTTGTTGGAAGTTGTTGTTTTTCTTGATGTTTAATGATGTCCAACATGGCACTTTTAAATTGTCCATTTTCGTCCTTTAAAATAGGGTACCGACTTATTCGTGTTTTTTTTTTACATGGTCGTAACTTTTCCCCACTAGAAGATGAATTTTTCACTTAGCAACATCAAAAATTCAAAGTTATTTACATGTTCCTGATTAAACAATGAACATTCTAAGGAAAAAATCGACAGTCCTCTTGTTTTTTATTTTCTTGGTCGAATGATTTAGATTTCAAAACTTTATTTGTAGAATGACTTGAATTTTTTTTTTGCCCCCCCCCCCCCCCATCCTCAAGAACGAAAACTTTTTCTTTTAATCCTATTTTCTGACGTTGAAGACTTTTGCAGGTTAGGTACACTTTGTGTGTTCAAAATCCAGTATGTCTTTTAAGTTCTCGCCGTTACTGTTGTCATTAACAATTTTTTCGAACACACTACCTAAATCTTTTTCGAAAATCAAACATCACAAGTTGTAGTTATGTATTCAACATAAATCCGAGTTTTTGTTGCCAGTATTGTGTGCGTTATAAGTCCGGTTATGCTATGTCCGAATAAGTCCGAGTTCCTTGTCGCCAGTGTTGTGACCTTGAAGAGCCGAAAATAAATAAGACAACATGGTGGTATGTTTACAAGAGTGTGTATTTACAGTAGTACAGAATAGTATGTTACAGAAAGCCTGCTGGTAATTCGTCGCAGTCTCTTCTATACATAATGTCTAGAAGAGTCCATATAGTCACAAAATAGGGTATGAAGACATTCTTTGCATTTTCATTTCTTTATTCAAATAAATATATTCAGAAAATGTATTAAATTATTATACGCATTCAGAATAAGACTTGTAAATATTTCTGCATTTAGTCAACCGTAACTTTTGAAATATCGTAAAATGGTGTGATTATTTTGTTTATACTTTAACTTTGAAAAGTCCTTCCCTTCTATAAACTTTATGCTGATAATTTTTTTACCAAAACCTGCCTTGGATGCTACTAAATCAGAATGTATATATGTGATTTGTGGTTATACCGTTAGTACTTTTATACTTGTAGGCATACACACACAACTGCCATTTATATAACAAATAGATAAGTGTATGCCATTTTGTGTGTGTGGATAATACATATTATCGATATGATATCATTACTGGCCCATATGAAGATAATATATATTATCGATATGATATCTTTATTGGCCCATATCAAGATAATATATATTATCGATATGATATCTTTATTGGCCCATATCAAGATAATATATATTATCGATATGATATCTTTATTGGCCCATATCAAGATAATATATATTATCGATATGATATCATTACTGGCCCATATCAAGATAATATATATTATCGATATGATATCATTACTGGCCCATATCAAGATAATATATATTATCGATATGATATCATTACTGGCCCATATCAATATAATATATTTTATCGATATGATATCTTTACTGGCCTATATCAAGATAATATATATTATCGATATGATATCATTACTGGCCCATATCAATATAATATATATTATCGATATGATATCTTTACTGGCCTATATCAAGATAATATATATTATCGATATGATATCATTACTGGCCCATATCAAGATAATATATATTATCGATATGATATCTTTATTGGCCCATATCAAGATAATACATATTATCGATATGATATCTTTATTGGCCCATATCAAGATAATATATATTATCGATATGATATCTTTATTGGCCCATATCAAGATAATATATATTATCGATATGATATCATTACTGGCCCATATCAAGATAATATATATTATCGATATGATATCATTACTGGCCCATATCAATATAATATATTTTATCGATATGATATCTTTACTGGCCTATATCAAGATAATATATATTATCGATATGATATCATTACTGGCCCATATCAATATAATATATATTATCGATATGATATCTTTACTGGCCTATATCAAGATAATATATATTATCGATATGATATCATTACTGGCCCATATCAAGATAATATATATTATCGATATGATATCTTTACTGGCCTATATCAAGATAATATATATTATCGATATGATATCATTACTGGCCCATATCAAGATAATATATATTATCGATATGATATCATTACTGGCCCATATCAATATAATATATATTATCGATATGATATCTTTACTGGCCCATATCAAGATAATATATATTATCGATATGATATCATTACTGGCCCATATCAAGATAATATATATTATCGATATGATATCATTACTGGCCCATATCAATATAATATATATTATCGATATGATATCATTACTGGCCCATATGAAGATAATATATATTATCGATATGATATCATTACTGGCCCATATGAAGATAATATATATTATCGATATGATATCTTTACTGGCCCATATCAAGATAATATATATTATTGATATGATATCTTTACTGGCCCATATCAAGATAATATATATTATCGATATGATATCTTTACTGGTCCATATCAAGATAATATATATTATCGATATATCTTTACTGGCCCATATCAAGATAATATATATTATCGATATGATATCATTACTGGCCCATATCAAGATAATATATATTATCGATATGATATCATTACTGGCCCATATCAATATAATATATATTATCGATATGATATCTTTACTGGCCCATATCAAGATAATATATATTATCGATATGATATCATTACTGGCCCATTTTGCATAATGATTAGTGTATTTGCTAATTAGCTGGGAGACTGGGGTTCAACTCTCGACGGAGTCATACCAAAGACTCAAAGAACATGTTACTTGATGTGTGTTTACTAAACACTCGGCATTATAAGGTGAGTTTCAAGGGTAAGTGGAGCAATCCCGAAAAAGGAGTGCCGCCTTCCCGTACATCTCAGTTTAGCAGTCAACAAAAAAAGGGAGCCTTCAGGTCACTTTTGACTACGGTCGATCCATTTTTATATGACAACTTTAAAAGTACCTACCAAATTTATTCAGAAGATATCAACATTTTTATAAAAGATAGAAATAAACCGTCGATAAAACATAGCTGAATCATTGCTTGTCACCGTGCACAATTTTTATCTTTACATGAATGTTCTAGATGGTGGGCGTGGAATAAAGGGTGAATGCAAATAATTAAAGAAGAGAAGAAAGAAAGTCTATTATGACATGACAAAAGTTTCATAAATATTTGGAAATTCCAAAAGGTTTCCAAAATATTTAATAACATATATGACAAATACTGACCCAATGGGTCACGGGTGATCTAGTATTTATTAAAAATATCCAGTGTGTTCAAAAAGTAATCAGACTAAAGGTGTACCTCTTAAGATGGGAGAAAATGAAGCGTACGGTAAGATGGTTTTGAATATTTATTTAAGGAATTGTCAAAGACTTCAAGAAATGATGAACAGAATGGTTTTCTGAGAATGGAGGATCTCTGCTTTTGAAAGAATATATTTTCTTATTTGTCATCATTTTAAAGAGTTAGTAAAACTGTACGCAATAATGTGACGGGGTGGGGGCGGAATTTGGATGAAATTAGTTTATTTCTTTGCAGGGAAGATGTTTGCCAAGAAAAGCTGAGGAATTTTTCCTACATGCGTTTTTGGAGTATAGGAGAGAGGGTGTCGGTAATGTCGGTGGTGGTAAGGATAGAGGCCGAAAGACTGATCAATATTGATCCAGATTGTTGCAGTGTGTGTGTTGGGGGGAGGGGGGGGGTAGTGTAGTCGGTAGTATGGGGTGTGGCAGTTGCTGTGGGTCAAGGAGACAGAATGACTGGAATGTGTATCGGTGGGAGGAAGGGAGAAAAAGGAGGAGAAGAAAGTGAGAATTGCTGGTGCTGAGGAGAAGCGAGAGGAAAAGAAGGAGATAAGGGAGCAGGAGGGGTGGAATGATGATGAGGAGGAGGAGGTTGTCTCTTTCAGAAAGAAAGAAATACCCAAAAGGATAAAAACAAAAGCCTAAAAAAAGAACAGGGAAGAGAAAAGGAGGTGGAAGAATTCTCATATCTATAATATGAATCTGCTGTCTCTGTGTTTCTGGCTGTCCGGAGATGCAGTTTAAAACAAAGACCTATACCAAAATCAAACACAACTTTTCTTTAGTAAAACTTGATGAGGAATGGTGGTATTCATTATGTATTCAGGCGTTTTACAATAATATCGTGGGATCTGTGTTCACGCCAGACATCTATAAACAGCAAAGACAACATTTTACTTTATTTATAAGGAGAAAATTGAAAATTATAGAAATTCCAAAATAAAAATAAAAATGGTATACGAGGTTCAGGGTTGGGAGCAGGAGTATATAAGGGTCCTTATTCATTTTCAGGCAACGTCAGATGTGCCTGCTAGTATAAAATCTAGTCATTTACAGACAGCTGTTTCGTCGTTTCATGACTGATCAATGTGGCTAGACGTAGTCGAGCGCATTAAACCTGAGATTCGAACACCAGGAACTAGTCATTACCAATTGTAATAGTTTGACACTCTACCTTCTGAGATAACATGAGGCAGTAGCCATTTTGGCTTCTCGGTACTTCGTGTCAAAGTGGCCAGGGCTAGGTAGCCCGATGTAGTAGTCGTCTACGTGTCGAGAAAGGCAAGAAAGAGAGAGAGTGAGTGGATATTAATTCCACATATATGTGGCAGTAGCCATTTTTTCTTCTTATCGAAGTCGAACCCAGGGCCAAAGGCCCGGGAAGATGTCTGTTGTATCCCCAGAGAGGGAGACGTGTGTTTGGCAGTGCCAAAGGGGGAAAGAGAGAGAAGAGGCTTTGTGTGCCGCAGAAGAAAAAGAGAAAGAGCGGATGGCGCTCAAGTGTTTATATAGTTATGCTAGCCATCTGAGATTCGCCTGAGAGAAGGCCACTGATTGGTCAAGCCAAGGAGGAAGTAGATTGCTTGAACCAATCAGCAGGTAGCTAAAAAGTCATTGATATTTAAACACTATGGCGGCTATTTTTGGTAAATATCGTTTGTAGAAATTGACCAATCCCCAAAAAGATTCAAGTTCTTTTTTGTTTGTAGGTATAGATATTTTTAATGTTTATTTTTTATTAAAGCTTGATCTGGTGATATACCTTCTTTTTAAATGGAATACCCTAAAATTGATATATTACTACTATTGTTTTCTGAATTTGTTCAAGACTATGTCGTTTTTTATTTTTTATTCAATTTCATTATTTGCTCCTATGCAAATATCGTCTTGGTAACATACCATATTTTTTATATCTTCTCCTACTACCTGTTCGATGGCCTTTTGAAATATGGCTCTTGCTGTTTTCTATTTCATATGCCATTCTTTTCAATTTTAGGAACCCTATCCCTATTGACTGATTTATTGTTGTTACTTCTCTGAAATTATCAGCTATTGGAATTTGGTGCTATGCCGTTTTCAAATCTATTTTTGTAAAAATGTTCATTCCTGCCAGCGCATGTAATGCAACCTCCGTATAGGATACGAATCCGAGCAAACTTTGTGGTTTATGCCTATTTTATAATCTCCACATATATGTATGTCTCTGTCTGACATTCTCAAAACTACAATGGTTGATGCCCACTTGCTACCCCCAGGTGAAACATGTTCAATAATATCCTGTTCAATTAATTTTTGTAGTTTTGCTACTACTAATGGCAACAAATGTACTGGTAATTTTCGTGCTTCATAATAAGAGGGTAATAACATTTTCTTTTAATTTTAAACTAGCTTTGTGGTTTTTTAATTTTCTGTTTTTTTCCATTTTTCTCTCATTAATTAGTTTGGTAGAATTTATTTTAAGCACATCGTTTCCCAGGATTCCATGATTCTTTTTTCAATTTCTGACAATTATAGGTATTACCTCGAATTTGTCTTCTAACTCTAAGGAACCTTCAAAGTATCTTAAAGTTTTTATGACCAATCCATCAAATTAGCAGAGTTGTACACTGCTCTTTCATAAAGTCGTCTTTTCAATGCGTTCCCAGAAATTTTTTGGTATAAGCGTTACCTCACTGCCGACATTGTTAATTTTGACTTTTAATATAATATCTTTTTTCTTTTGTTCAATTTTTTCAACATCCTTATTTTTGTTTTTTAATATAAAGACTTATTTATTGGTTTCAGTTTCTTCAACTCTTTCACGTTTTTCTTTTTTGAACTTGCATACTGCTTTAAAATTGTTCATTCTTAAGCAATTTGTACAAGTTTTTCCAAATGCTAGACATTTTTCTCTTTTTATTTCGTGTTCACGTCCACAATAACATTTTTTTTTTAACATGTACGTATCGGCAGCTATTTGTTCGCCGAGTTGACTTTTATGATCGTTGTATTTTTTTTTATTAATTCTTGTTGCTATATAAAGTCAATGCAAGTATTTAAGGACATGTTTCCTATTTGTAGCTGTTCCATTATTTTATTCCTGTGTGATACATTTCACATACCTTCAATTAATCTTAATTGAATTAAATCTTCTTCGATAGTCTGTTCTTCTTGTTCTAGTTTTTCAAACTCACAATATCTACTCGCATTTCGTAGACGGTGTAGATATTTGATTATTGGTTCGTCAATTTTTTGTTTCATTGACATAAACTTCGTTCTTTCTGCCATAACTAACCTTTTCTTAGGTCTCATATTTGTTTTTATGATCTGACTTATTCTTCCGAAAGTCAGGTCTTCTAGGTTCATGGGATACACCATGGTTGAAACTTTCATGACGGCATCGCATCCAGCTGTAGCCAAAAATAAATCTGTTATTTCATTTTCTCCTCCCGTTTCCTTGTTGTCTTTTAACTTTTAATCCTTGCACTCACAGCGAAGCATCGTATCCATGTGTCCACGAAGTCAGGGTCCTCGAGAGACAATTGGGATCCTATCGGTGACGCTATTGTTGTGAAGTTGTAAATTTACTTCGTCAGTTGCTAGTGTACTTTCACTGCTAGCTATACTTAAGAAGATACTTATATAGTAATCTGTTTTTATTTATGCTAATTATGCATGTCGATTGGTCAGTATCACCACACATTTATCTTCTGACTAAGATCAAAGTGTAGTATCTGTTCTCAGCATCGCAACGAGATCAGACGTTAATTTAAAAAAACAAACAAAAAAAATAATAATACGTTGTCGTTAACTGAAGAGAGGAAGGGGAAGAGAGAGAGGGGAAGACATATTAGCCAACCAGAGGGAGATAGAGACAACCAATCAGTAGAAAGCTATTCATGCTCTTCCTCCTTTTTTCTTTCTCACTTCTTGCAAGGGATGTTAAGAATAGTTTTTTCTTAAGTTATCCATTTTTTAATTAAATCATTTTAATTAAGTACTATTAATATTGATGAAACTATTGCACATATGTAGATAAGATAGTACAATAAAATTAGAAATAAATAACATCAAATATTATTTGATTAGGAAGTGCTTAAAAATAGATGTGCCAATTAGATTATCTAATAACTGTCCTTCGTTCGGTCCTCTCTAGAATATATAGAGTATTTCAAATGTCTATATTGTATTATCGATTTAAATAATAGTAACCTGTTTTAATTGTATTATAGGGGTGACAAATGAAATAAAACTTTCGCATTTATTCATTTCGATAAAATACAGGATTTATTAATATTTGATTTATGCTTTATAATTTATGATGCAAGATGCATTCTTTATTTAATTCTTTATAAAACATGATGCAAGATGCTTAAACAATGCAAAAAAAAACAACAGATTCTGGCATCTTCAGTAATGCAATGTAAACCTTCCAAATATTTTTTAGCCCCCCCCCCCCTCCATCTTTTATTTGTACTTACCTCTGCAAGCGGAAAATCATTCGCGATTGCGGTCTCAGACGTGAATGCAATCCATCGTGCCAACGCATGGTTTCATTTCTGCTGCATTTCTTCTCTTCGTCCTTCTCAGTTGTTTGTTTATCTACGCAACCCAACGGTGACGCCAGATCTTCGTTTTGGGTTCATTTCAAACATCATTTAAACGCTGTTAAGTGTCGACCGCAGGCAAATGAATGTACATTTGATTGTTGCGATCAAGAAATGAAATTAAATCAACTCAATTACGAAGAGAGAGGAGGTCAACAGATTCACTTGCCAGGAAAGCTGATACAAATTTGGCTTACTTGATTGCTTTAATGCAGACATGGTTATTATAGAAACATTTGATAAGTGAAAATTGCAATATTATTAAATGTTTAGAAAACAATATCACCAGGCATGAAAGTAAGACAAAGGGAGGTAGAGATGGCTGTTACAAAGTCAGGTATAAGACAATATCAATATTATCAAAAGTTCAGAAGACAATATCACCAGGCAAAAAGACTAGATAAAAGTTTGTAGACATGGCTACATTAAATTTAGTTGGTGATAATCGCAATATTATCATTAACATTTGGTAGACATCAGACCAGAACGAGACGAGACATGAGTAGACAAAATTGACAATATAGATAGACGACAATAGCAATATTATTAATTTTCAGAAGACAATATGACCATTTAATTTTTTACGTTTTCTTTTCTTTTTATATCTTTTATATATCCTTGTATGGAGTACTGTTGTCATATTTGGGTTGGTGAATCTCTATCCCATCTGACAATTCTCAATAAAATTCAGAATTTATCTGTAATTTGGTTGCCTTTTTTCTTCTCTGCACCCTCTCTCACACAGGCGTGATGTTGCTAGTCTCAGTCTTTTCTATAAGTACTATTATGGCATGTCAGAATTGTCTGATTTATTCTTTCTTTGTTCCAGCTCGTTTGAGTCATTGATTTAGTGGTCTTTTTTCTCAACCGAGTATTTTTTATGCAAAGACAAAAATCTAGTGGTCTTCATTGATTCGCTGTTTAATTATAGTACATCCTCCTATTCCAGTAGTTTCTTTCCAAAAATTGCATGCTTGTGGAACTCTCTTCCTGCTGACTGTTTTCCTTCTACCTTTAGCATTAGTATCCTCTCTTTGCGTTAATGATTTTTAATCTTTTAGCTCCTTACATCAAGTGGATTCATGCCTTGTCTGGAGCAATTTGCATAAAAAATACTAAGTTGAGAAAAAAGTTTGTGTGTAGTTTTAAAATACTGATTTATGCAAGAATTTATGCAAAAAAAAACATCTATTCTTCAAAAGCAAAAGCATCTTCTGCCAGCGACCTACAAACTTTCAAATTTAGTCAAAGTATTAATCCTTCAGCTTTTAATCCAAAAAATCTTGACAGGTTTCTCCAACTTCATCGAAAGCTTCAAATTGGCGACCCTCATAAGATGCTGTATTGATCAGAATAGACGATAAGCAGAGGGGGAAACGTTTGGTCGGATGTTGTAGTATTTCCACACTTTCAAATTCTTCAATCTTGTATTCTTAGAAGTATGTTATTGTATTCATTGTTATGATTTTTGCTAAATGATTCCTGTAACCGATGATGAAAGTGTAGAATCTGTTTAGAAGAATTACTTAGCATTATAGAAACTCAAAATCTTTGAAAAAAAAGTGCTAACTGTTGGCACTTATAAAAAATTTTTTGCTTTCGAATTTTATTTCGTTTCCTTATCTTGAAGACATCTGATGTGTTCAGATCGTGTAGCAATGTTCAGTTGCACAATTAAAAACAATTGCATGAAACGATTTTTTATCGACTAAGTGCATATTTTCAATAATATTTCATGTTATTATTTTTGTTGTTGTTGTTGTTGAAGTCCCCAATGCCAGAGAGCCTTCTACTCCAATAGCTTTCTTTTCTCGTGCTGCCGGCCTCTGGAACTCCCTCCCTGTTCCCTGTTTCCCCGACTGTACCGACATGCAGAAATTTAAAACTAATGTAAACAGACATCTCGCTACACAGCTCCCAACTTGGGATGACACCCAAAACCTACACCCTAATTCTCAGTAGCCCCTATGTCTACAGTGGCGGCCTGCCTTGTTTGGGGTGAAATACCTTTAAAAAGAAATAGTCTGTTACATCTTTCATATATACTACATAAAATCAGGATCATTCGAGTTACTTCCCTTGTATAATCTGAATTAAACAACTGTTCAAAAGGCTGTTTCGCCTTCTTTTTATAGCCCTTTACATCTACAGTGGCGGCCTGCCTTGTTTGGGGTGAAATATGTTAAAAAATGCTACACATCTAGACAAGAGTAGGTTTCAAGCTTCCAAAATTCATACTAGAACTATCCACATGGGCTCCTGGCACAATGTTTAAAGGCGTTGATTTACAATCACTTCTAGAAGTTGAAGGTTCAATCCTTACTACAGGCGATAACTAAGAATAACATAATAATTAATACTTTTGCTCAGCCATGGCTGATGGAACAAGAACAATCTAACCCCGTGGATTAAATAAAAGGTTCAGTTCAAAATTCTGTATAGATTTCTGAGTTTGAAAAGAGGCATCTAAAGAAGGCCGGAAATTACATCAGCCGAAACGTTGTGAAAATACCAACCAAGATGAGAATAGTAGTCTGAATACTTCAAATAATACAAATTGAATGCATTGTTTTTTTTTTTCAGGAATTTATAGAAAGAACAGTAGGTATTGATGAAAAACTAAAATTAAAAGTTGACATCTTCTCATTTTATTAAGTTTTTTGGATTATTATGATTATTATTATTATTATGATTATTATTATGATTATTATTATGATTATTATTATGATTATTATGATTATTATGATTATTATTATTATTATTATTATTATTATTATTATTATTATTATTATGATTATTATTATGATTATGATTATTATTATGATTATTATTATGATTATTATGATTATTATTATGATTATGATTATTATGATTATTATTATGATTATTATTATTATGATTATTATTATGATTATTATTATGATTATTATGATTATTATTATTATTATGATTATTATTATTATGATTATTATTATTATTATGATTGTTATTATGATTATTATTATTATTATGATTATTATTATTATGATTATTATTATTATTATTTATTGTGTGTGTATGCATTATGATTGTAATTGTGCAGTTAGCCTTGCGATAAGTGTGTGTGTAACCATTGCAACAAGAACCATCTAATTTACATCTGTGTTTGTTGCGTGTACAAACACATATATGTAAATTAGAATGCATCGCCGAGAAAAGAGTCAATCTTTCTCTAGATGCCCACAGAAGCATTAAGAAATATTAGAGAGTGATTGAATCAGCATAGAGCAAGAAGTGGCAAGAGAACTACTAAAAAAAGAGATGGATAACTTGTTCAGTTAAATATAAATAAGGGGCTAATTAGAACAATTAAAATAGAATCTTTTTCAAACATAACTCAATCCCAGAACTAAATTATTTTAGCATGTATTATCTGTTATAAAAGTATGTAGGAAAAAAAGCTTAGGGAAACAAACGTTGATAAATTCACATTTAGTATTATATATATATATATATATATATATATATATATATATATATATATATATATACACATACATACATACGAAGGGCGTTCAATAAGTAATGCCCCTGACCCACTTCAAGTTGTCTGATCTAGATGAAATTTTGCATGTGTAATGATTTATATATGTATGGGTTATGTTGCAAATATCAGCTCTGAGTTAATTGTGGTTTCTGATTTACAGGTGTTTGAACTGAGTCACGTGTGAAATGGAGCCAGTTGATGTTGCGCAGTGATCCGGTTTTTGTATTTGAAAGGACGCACACCAAAGAAGACTTTTGATGAAATGAAAGAAACTTATGGTGATGATGCCCCATTATATGACATTGTAAAACACTGACATTGTGAATTCAAACATGGGCTGATGTCTGTGGAAACAGCTGCCAGACCTGGTCGTCCCTCTTCTGCCATTGATTAGTACAGGGTCTGTGGAAACTATCATTCATGACCATTTGCATATGGATAAGGTGTCTGCCAGATGGATTTCCAGGTTGCTCACACTTTTCCAGAAGCAAGAACGTGCCGAATGATGAATTTGGAGATGTGCCAAGAAGATGAGTCAAAGTTTTTCAAAAGACTGATTACACAGGATTAAACTTGGGTCCATCACTATGATCCAGAGACCAAAGCCCAATCAATGCAGAGGAAGCACTTGGACTCACTACCTCCAAAGAAGGCAAGGGTGCAGCCCTACGCTGGCAAGGTCATGCTCACAGTCTTCTGGGACTAGGACGGAGTAGTGATGACAGATTTCCTGGCAAAGGGTACCACAATTACAGGAGCCTATTACGCTTCACTTTTGATGAAATTAAGAGAAGCTATCAAAATCAAGAGGCGGGGCAAGATCAGCAAAGGTATCCTTCTCCTGCAGATCAACGCTCTGGTCTACAACTCGCATGTCACCAGATCAGAAGCACGGGCATGTGGCTAGGAAATCCTCCCCCACCCCTCTTACTCTCCTGACCTTGCACCCTCTGACTTTCATCTCTTCCCAGCCATGAATCTGTTTTTGAAAGGAAAGCATTCTCCAGATGATGCAGCCTTGATTTCTGAAGTTACAACGTGGTTTGAGGACCAACCTGGGGTGTTCTACAAAAACAGTGTCCAGAGCTGCATCAAACGATGGGAGAAATGCATAACTCTGGAGAGTAGAGAAAGACTAATAACTGTGCCAAGCTGCATTAATCTACTGCCATGGGAAATGAGTCTGGGGCATTACTTATTGAACGCACCTCGTATATATATAATTACTATTTAACATAAAATGTTATAAGGAGATATCATTTTTTATGTGTTAATTTTCAGTATTTACTTCAACAATGTTCGATACGTAAATAGAGTTAGGTAGTAAGTTATGAAAATATATTTATGGCAATTAAGCTACACAGAGGCTCCCACGTTTCATCCCCGGGGGGAATCATTTTAGCCTGAGGATTCCCCCGGGGATGAAACACGAGAGCCTCTGTGTAGCTTAATTGCCATAAATATATTTTCATAACTTACTATATATAATATATATATATATATATATATCTATATCTGTTCAGCCATATCACAGCGCTTCAGTTTCACAGTGATATTCGAAACCAGTCTGCTTGGTCAACAGTCAGGTCTCTTATCCATCTATATAATAATAATATGCTAAGCATTTCATGTTCGTACGTACGTTATCACCTTTCACACATTAAAAAAATGAGATTGTTCGATCAGCAAAGATGGTGATTGATGATTAATCAGATGTTGCTAAGGAAAAAAATCCGACTTTAACCATTTTAAAATAAATTGTTCCAAAATCAAATTATATAATTCTCACAATTAATTATTTTTTATAGAAGAAAGAGTCCGATATTTCTTAATAGTATTAGTCCTGACAGACATTTATTATGTTAAAATGAATATTACAAGGATGGTGACAGGATTCTCCATGCTTACCTACAAAGAATGGCTTTAAAGACTAAATCTGTCCTCACTTGAACCGCGAAGGATGCGAGGAGACCTGATTCTGGCATACAGCATTATCAACAGGAATGTAAATCCACGTTTAGAGGAGTTTTTCACCCCACCACCTAATCATGGTCACCCGCAGAAGATGTACCATCGTCGCTTTCATCTCAACATTCTCTATTCGTGTTTCTGCTCCCAGTAACGGCCTGCTAGAGGAGGTTGTAATGATCCTACCATATCCACGTTTAAAGTCGCCTTGGAAAAACATTCAAACAGTATATAGATGTAATATCTTCTGTCTTTTTACATGGCTTGTTGCACTTTGCTATTTTTTTGCCAATAAAAATGATTGATTGATTATTATTAACAGTAAATTATACAAATTGATGTAGAAAGCACCATGGAATTTCCATGAGGACTTGCTTATAATAGATTAATGGCGTCGCACCGCAGTCCTTTTTAATCTCACTAATTTTATCTTAAATTTGTCCTCCTTCTACGGCCCATTGGTGTTGTTTTGTAAATTATGCAATAGACGGTTATCCTCTTATTGATTGTTTTGATTATTGGTCTTTTTCTTCTTTTTCAGCAGGAGGGCACAGACACTTGTAGTGCCCCCATGAGGATGGACAAAGAAGAAGAGGAAGACTTGACATTTGAATATCATGTTGTCTACAGTCCAAGTTATGGTGTGCCCGTTTTATATTTCAACATCTATCGACACGGTAGGTGTTTTGGTCAATTGCTTTCTTTGCGTACTTTTCGTCACACTTACGAATCGTATCAGAATCTCATTCAAAATCTGTCATCTTCATCAGACGATGAAGCAATATTTACATGTGTGTCATGCTAGATGCACAGTCGAAGAATAATAAACTGAAACACGGTATAAATGAAGATCAACTATAAGGCAAAAAATCACAACAAACAAACCATGTGGGAAGGATCGATAGTTCGTTTCTTAATTTAAGGCTTCTTCATGATTGGATTAGTGACTGGAGTGCAATAGCCAAACAATCTGATGAGATTTAAGACTGGTTCACTCAGTCAATGAAGACATAAGCACTGAAAATATCGAAATTTATCATAGTGTGATCAATAAAGGGCAATCGCCAATTCCTCCATCATCCAACAACCATGAGGTTGCTTTCACAGAAACTGAGAAGGCTGAACTGCTTGCCCGGCGGTTCGCCTCCAACTCAAACTTAGACCCCACAAACCACTCCCTCTCAAATTTCCCTTTGCGGACAGAAGCCACATATGATGATCTTAAAATCACTCCTTCTCATGTCTGTGATATCATGAAAAAACCTAGACACCTCCAAGGCGTGTGGGCCTGATCTCATCCCTGCTATACTAATAAAGAAATGCTCTGCTGAGCTAGCCCCTATTCTCTCCAAACTCTCCAACAAATGCCTTGCCGAATCTTGCTTCCCTGATAGCTGGAAATTTGCCTCTGTAGTACAAATATTCCAAAATTCTGGTGAGAGAATTAACTTACTTAATTATCGCTCCATCAGTCGCCTCCCTCTCTTCGCTAAAATCTTTTAGATCATTAATCAATCAAGCGCTAGTTCGCCACCGCGTAAATGCTAAACTTCTTTCTGACCATCAGTATAGATTTAGGTAAGCCTGCTCTACTGCGGATATCCAAACGATCATCTCTGTACACATATACCCTGCACTGGACAAGGTCTGGCATGAAGGTCTTCTCATGAAAATTAAATCATACAGTATTACTGGACGAATAATTAATACGACCAGATACTTCTTATACAAGAGAAAAATTCAGGTTGTCCTTGATGGCCGTACATCCAAAAAACATGATATTAATGAGGGTGTACCCCAGAGGTCGATCCTCGGACCTTTATTATTCCTGATGACGACCTCCCTGATGAAATTGTGTCCGAGATGAGTGTATTTGCTGATGACACCACACTCTATAACAATGTGGGGAAAAACGAATGTACACATATCGAAGCCAATTGCTGAAACCTTAGAAAATGACCTCCACTAACCCTAACCTATACCCTAAAAAATGACCTCCACTCTGTAGTGGAATGGGGACGTGAATGGATAGTAGCATTTAATGCTTCTTAAACTAAGCTTCTTTCCACTAACAATTACAAGAAACCTTCTCAACCATCGATTGCCATGGCTAACAACACTAAGAGTTAATCCTTCAAACTCTTCGGCTTAACATTTACAGGCAACATGCATTGGAACAAATACATAGAAGACATTGCTAAGTCTGCTGCAAAGAAGGTGGGCTCCCTCTACCGTGCAGGAAAACTACACACATCTGCCAGTATCCTGTATCTCTACAAAACCACCATTCGCCTGTGCATGGAGTATTGTTACCACATTTGGGCTGGTGCATTTACCAACAGTCTCTTCCTCTTAGACAGGGTGCAAAAAAAGTCTTCAATCTAATAGGTCCCGAACTGTCAACCAAGCTCTAACCCCTGTCCCATCACCGCAATATTGCATCCCTGTGCTTGTTTTACAAGTACTTTAATGAAATGTGCTCTGACGAACTGTAGCACTTATGCTCCCTTGATGTAAATACCATCGACTAACTCGATAAGCAGCAAAATCCCACCCCTTCACTGTAGAGGTTCTAGATGCGGAAAGCTTTCTACATTAATAGTTTCTTCCCTCGAACTGCTAGACTTTAGACTTCCCTCCCTGCTTCCCTTACTCTACTAACAAGCTGAAATTTAAATGTAATGGAAACAGACATCTCGCTGCTCAACTCCCTACATAGATTGTCCCTGTAGGTATGGTCCCTAATAGTAGCCCCTTATGTCCAAGTGGCAATGTGCCTTGGTTGGGGTGAATAAGAGTAAAAAAAAAAAAAAATAATGGAATAGATAAAAATGAAATCGTGACAATACAAAGAGTGCGTCGAGAACGCCATATTTTGCTTTGGGTGTGAGATTATGTATGTGAGATGATCATCAGGAGAATGTGGACTCGAACTTTTTGATAGAAACTGTTATGATGAAAATAGACATCTCTTATGAAAACATCTATTAAGATTTAAGATAGGCAAAAGTAGCTTGGGGAAGTGATGAATTATTAGTAGGAGAGAGAGTGTATAAAACCCAAGGAAAGAGACGTTTTTATTTTATTTTAGTGAAGAAAAAGAAGATTAGTAACAAAGAAGAGAGACAGAGAATATAACTTTCGATATTTTGCCTATTTCGGATGACACCACTCTAAACATGTTTATCTATCTTGGTTTTTACCTATCTTTTGTTCTTATTCTACATCTATCTGTCTGTTTATCTGTCTGTCTGTCTGTCTGTCTGTTGCCTGAATCTATTTTTGCTTTGCTGGCAGATATTTTCATAAAAAGAAATCGTCTTTAATAGCCAAAAACAAGTTTTCATTCGTCTGATCCCCCTCCTCCTCTCTAATGCCTGCACTCTGAAAAGAAAAAGAAGATGAAGATGAGGGGAGAAAAGGAGAAAAAGAATGAAAAAAAAAGAAGAAGCAGAAGAAGTGCTGATGAAAGGCCGGAGCTAACTAATAATTTGCAATCATAACAAGCCCGAATTAATTCTGTGAAATCGATAGTTATTTTCTGTGCCGTAATTTCTTGCCTCGACGTTCCGATTAATATTGCCGCCTTCGCTGTAACAAACTGATTAAACGCATGTTTGTCGCTTAATGAGACCACGTTATTCTTTAACGAAGAACAAACAGAAATGTAGGATTTCTTTTTCTTTGGGGAGCGGGGAAGGCAAGATTTTGCTAATGGCTCATTTGCCAATAAACCAGGATTAACATGGATGATCAGATGTCATTTACACACACATAATTATTTAATAAATAGTTTTAGATCGACAGAAAACATACATGTTTTGTCTTTGTAAAGATTCATCAGCGTAGATTTATACGAATGACGCACTTCGGTCGTGCAGCACAGATCTCAGTCACCAGTACCGTTTAAGATCCAACGGCTTAGTTGATGCACCCACCACAACAACTGTATGAATGAGAAGTATTTATTTTTATGATATGTCATTTTTCTCGCGCTTTCGACCTTCTTGGTCATCCTCAGGAGTTTTTTAATTATAAAGTAATAAAAAAAAAAATTTAAAAAAAAAACAAATAAAATATAATATAATATAAGACAAAAGTAAACATACAATAATAATCAACTCAACCACATCCCCTCTTTTTTTCTTTCCTTCATCCTTCAAGATATCTATAAAAACAATAACTCAAGTCTTCTCGTTTATAATTAAAAAATCCTAATCCTGAAGACGAACAAGAAGGTCAGAAGTGCCGAGAAATGGCCGAATTATGAACAATCGGCGAAATACTTTATACCGCCTGAAACCCAAAAGATTGCTCAACGACTCGAAAACCTTGAAAAGAAGTTATGGAAACTCAAAAATTCTGTGTTGTTCAACAAAGCCTGTTTGAGTAGTAACTTGCTGCCTAAATATATATATATATATATATATATATATATTTATTTGTATACTTAGGCCGCATTTCTTCATTGATGCATGTTTTATTAAACAACAGAGACAATTCCTGTTTGTTTCTTTTTTTGATCCATCTTTTCATGCTGACCGACTAATGATCTAATGCTGTTTGAGTGTGAACAGGAACTCGCCAAAACTGCTAATGTTTTCAATTCCCATGAGTCTTCATCTTTCGACTCCCACGAGTCTTCTTCAGGCACGTGAGGAGTTATGCAAACTAAAACTGGTGAATTTATTGAGAAACTCGATTAGAACTTTTTTTTTCTTTTTGATATATTTAAAATTATATATATATATATATATATATATATATATATAACTTTAAAACAACTAACTTATTAATAAGAAATAACCCAACGTTGGGAGACGGTTTACTAAAAACTAGTAATGCTGTATATGTGTTTAAATGCCTAATGGGAGAATGTGTCTCCAAAAACAACACATATATTGGTATGACTAGGACTAGTATCTCTCGTTGCCTTAAATGTCACCTCTCCTCCCTCCCATACCTTTATTTACCAGTACTTAGTAGAACATGACACCCCAAAAAAAGAATTCAGGGACACTGCCATCCTCGCTGTCCCACATTGCAACCTGCGCCTCCCCATAATTGAAGCCTTACTCATTTGAGCAAAAAAAGTTTTAATCGAGTTTCTCAATAAATTTGCCAGTTTTAGTTTGCATAACTCCTCGACCTGTTCTTGAACTTACTGTTTGAGGTTTGTGTGATGCCCATAGCCCACTCGGGAACGCTGATCACCTTGTGGTAATGATTTTTCACCCTAAAATCTTGTCCCAAAGCTGATGAGCCATTGCTTATTAAAAAATTAAAAAATCGGTATCGATTTTTCTTTTTTTAATAAAATATTATCGCATCTTTAACATGCTTTAAAAGGTATTTTATTTTACCTTACTCCTTGTTTTTAAATTTAATTTGGATGCTTTAAAAAAGGTATGAACTTTTAAAATATATACATATACCACGTGCATGCGTGATCTTGTACCGAAAGTGAGAAAAAAAACCCACCTCATAAATCGGTTGCACCAACTGAAACCGGCTGTCCAATAAAATCGGATCTACAAACTACACTGAAAAGGCCAATTCTATCTTGGCGAAATTTATCTGTTCTATAAACTAAAAATGAAAGTTTATAAAAAATTTTTTTTTTAAATCGGTATCGATTTTTCTTTTTTTAATCAAATATTATCACATCTTTAACATGCTTTAAAAGGTATTTTATTTGACCTTACTCCTTGTTTATATATATATATATATATATATATAATGTACATACAGAGTGGCTGAGAGATAACTGAAGGATTTTTAACTTGAATAGATTCTTTATTTTTTATGATACTTTAACAGAATTTTAACATATAACGAAGATAATGGATATTTGTTTGCAAAAAAGAACAAAAATGAAAAAGTTGGCAATGTCAACTGGCCTTCACGTTCCCCAGACTTGACGAGCACTGACTTTTTCTTTTGTGAATATCTCAAAGAAAAAGTTTACATCAAAAAACCTGAAACTCTACAGGAATTGAAGGAGAACATCAGGAATGAAGTCGTGGAATTAAATCATAATCTAGTGATCCTGCAATCCGTCAATGTTTTGGAAAGGGCACGAATTTCTGAAGCTGAAAATGGAAACCATTTAAAAGATTTTATCTCTCATGAATAAAATCTTTTTAATTTTTGTTCTTCCATTAGGGCACCATTAAAAATAAAGAATCTTTCAAGTTAAAAATCCCCTCAGTGACTTCTTGGCCACCCGGTATATATTACTAATGATGATGATGATGATGAATGGGTCACCAATTACATGACTTATGAAGGCCAAGAGGCCACTCGAGGATAAGGGTTAATGAGATTGTCAGTTGGACGATGAACAACACCATGAGAGGATTTAATTATTTAAGAGGACGGCTCAACAAGTATTTGTTAACATTGGACCGTGGTATTGCAGTCCACAGATGGGAAGTTCTAGGAAAGAAACTTTGTTCATGGAAGTTCTGTTTTACAATGAACATCTCTTCTGGGAGAAAGAGGCTGTAGGAAAGAGAAGAAATAATCCCCTACTAGATTGCAAAGTCGATTTTGTATTAAGGTAAGAAAGAATGCTCCCAGCGGCACCTCCCCAGAAATGGCTGCAGAATTCCATCCAAAGACGTATCTGGCTCTTATACAGATAGAAGATTGTGCCATTTTTTCAGTGACCTTAGCAACGGATTTGATGTAAACCTTTCATTTCAGGTCTAGGTTGAAAGTCAGTCTTAGGAGCTTATCAAAGCAGGGGATTTCTTCAAGGAGAGAGCCATTTATTTCAACTGGGGAAAAACAAGGACCTGAGCATGCTGGTGAAAGGAAAGAAGCTTAGTTTTTTTTCCCCATTGCACCCCATGATCCAGGTTGAAAGAGAGAGAGAGAGAGAGAGAGAGAGAGAGAGAGAGATCTTGGTCATTAATGTTCTTCAAAGTGCTGTCATATAGATAGTTATGCATCTCGATAGATGTCAACAAATGACCTCGGATGGTTGGAATAGAAGTCTTGCATCTGTTCAGTATCCTGTTCGTCATTTTCCAAAATTCACAAGAACCAAGCCTCTGCTCAGCAACTTTGACTCTAACAGATTGGGAATCGGACTCTTTCTCATTTTCTAACCCTAATTCTTTCTCATTTTCTATTACCACTTTGCAGCGGTTGCAGCCAGTTTTAAAAGCGACTTTCGTTTCCAGGCATCTATTCCCCAGATAAAGATTAAAATAATGATTTCTCAGGAATATCAGATATTCCTCAGAAAATAAGGAATAAAAGAGCATACATTATTAGCGTAATGAAAAGGAAGAACTGGCCGTCAAAATGATGAAGCAAATATTGACAGCCAACACTGATAGTGACGACCACCCATTCCATGAACTTGTAACCAAATTCAGTGATGATCTGATGCAGCCATGTGATGAAGGACCATCTCTTAACCCTCCAGGACAAATATCGAATTCAGAAACGGCAAGGTAAAATACGTCAGGAGAAGGAGATAGCAATGGCTAAAAAAGGTGCGAGGAATGAAAAGTCCTACAATGCATGCAGTTATCCAATTTGGAAGCTGGAGACCTGTTTAGATACACAATCAAGTTTACCATTACTTACGTCGAAGGGCAAAAACAGCTAGAGTTGTAGACGCAAATTGGTGTATGCATTGACGAAAGCAATCGTGTTACCTAGTGCAACTATCACTTTGTTTGAAAGAATAAACCCAGTTGTGGACACCCCGTACTACCCACACCACAGGTGGTGCCCCAGACACTGGATACGTAGGGCAACCCAACTGGGTCTGGACTTCACAACCCAACCAATGGACCATATCTGTTGATACAGACTGATATGCTGAACTACCGGGTGACAAAAAAAAACGGTCATCACCAAAAGTCGAATACCTTCCGAAATTTTATGTAGATCAACACAAAACTTCAACCACATTAGGTATAGCCTATGTAGCAGACATCCTTAAAGTTTCAAGTCTGTACTACAAAAACTTTTTTGTTTCACTGGTGCTCCAGTATGTGCTCCAAATGAGTTCCCCGGCACTGCAGGCACACTTGGATCCGGCGGGCAAAGTTCTCGATGACACTCCTGAATCTCTCTTTCAGGATCGCACTCTTATGGCTGCTGTGATTGCTGCCTTCAGGTCAGGGATGGTCTGGGGGTTGTTACCATACACCCTGTCCTTAAGGTACTCCCACAGATAAAAATCTGGGGGGTTTAAATCCGGTGAATGCACTAAGCACTCCAGATCACACCTGCGGTTGATCAGTCGGTCAGAGAAATGCTGCTATAGCCATGCCAATGATTCGTTTGAGGTGTGGAGGATGGCACCATCCTGCTGGAACCACTGGAGGACTCTGACGACCTCTCTTCTTCGACCAAGTGATGTCCAGAACTTGCCAAGCACTTGGACATATCACTCAGTGTTGATTGTCACAGACTGCTCGTTGTTGTCTTCGAACCAGAATGACCCAATGACGCCATGCTTGGATATGGTGACCCAGGCTGTGCACTTCACAGAGTGCAATGGCCTTTGGAGACAGAACTCAGGGAGAGAGGGTGCTACCCCAGAAAATGTTATTCTTAGAGTTAACGTGATCTGACAACAGAAAATGTGTCTCGTCTGAAAACTAGACATTGTCAAGGAAGTCTGGCACATCGTCAATCTTGTCGCAAAACCACTGGCACATTATCACTTGCTTCCTCATGTTGTCAGGTGTAAGCTTTTGTTTAATCTGTATCCTCTAAGGATACAAATGGAGATCTATGATCAACATTCTCCTCACAGACTCCCGATTGATTCCAAGCGCTTGACTTTGTTGATGCACAGACTTGCTTAGGCTGCGGACAACAGAGTCTCTGACTGCAGCAACATTGTGTGGTGTCCTTGATGATTTCGGTCGTCCAGAGTGTGATTGTCTGTTAGTATATTTACCATGAGTTCTGAACTTGTTGACCCATCTGTAGATCATTGAGTGGACAGGAAATTCACGACATCCGAACCGTTCTTTGAATTGCAATTGAGCTGCATGGATATACTTCAGCCGAAAATATGCCTCAACTATAAATGTTTTTTCCTCAGTAGTCCATGGCATCTCGAAGCTCAAATTTGGTAGACTCTTAGAACACTGATTCTACTTAGTAAATCTGAAAAATTAAAAGAATTGATTAATTATTTCAAAAGTTATTCAAGTTATTCAAGTCATGACCGTTTTTTTTTTGTGTATGATGTGTTCCCTATCATCTTGAACCCCAGGTAACATACCAAAAGAAATAATCCTGTAATAAAACATGAAAGCACAATATGAAAGATGATAAAGATGTATTTTATTTTTTATTAGTCATAAATAAAGGAAGATTTCACCCTCATAGTCAGAAGTTCTGATACTGCTACCCAAATCCCCTGGTAATAATTTTATAACATATTTGGATATTCACTAGTGAAAAATAGCCTTCCCTTCTCTCTTTTCTTTCATTATGTTGGCTGACAGGGGCATGGACAGCGGCACCGGGAGGCAGGGGGGTGGGTCAAGCTCCCCCACTTTTTTAATTGGGCCCCCCCACTTTACGGTCATCAATAATGAAGTCATCTATGTATGTGTTTAACCGGGCCCCCGCACTTTTTAGGGGAGCCCTCCCCCCCCCCACACTTTTATAACTGTCCCGCCGGTCCTGAGGGGTAAAGGTAAGACAGAATAAATGTTGTCTGTTGTGGTTGTAAACAACATTCGAATATGAATTACAGAACTAATTCACTGGCTCTTATTAGCACGCCATACTTAAAAGCAGAGGTTATGAGTTCGAACTCCACTCGAAGATAAATACGTTTACTCTGATTTTGACCTAAAATGAACTTAGCCATTTCATATTACAATATGAAGCAGATTTTTTAGTCATTGACGTTAATTTAAAAGAATCCACTTTGATAGGACATGTTAAAATTATTGTCCAGGGTGACCTCCAAAAATTATTGTCCAGGGTGACCCCAAAAAAATTATTGTCCAGGGTGACCCCAAAAAAATTATTGTCCAGGGTGACCCCCAAAAATTATTGTCCAGGGTGACCCCCAAAAATTATTTTCCAGGGTGATCCCCAAAAATTATTGTCCAGGATGACCCCCAAAAATTATTGTCCAGGGTGACCCCCAAAAATTATTGTCCAGGGTGATCCCCAAAAATTATTGTCCAGGGTGACCCCCAAAAATTATTGTCCAGGGTGACCCCCCAAAACTATTGTCCGGGTTACCCCAAAATACAACCCATGGAATAATTAATAAAATTCACAATCCTTTCTGCAATCCAATCATATTTGGTACAAATAAACTTCAGTCTATGACTGACTTGTCCACCAAGTTTTAGTCATGATTCTTCAACAGTCTTTGTTTTATCATTATATGCAGGGATACTTTTGTGATCGTATCATCAGTAGAAGGTATGATCCTGTATGAGCTTCATAATCACCGGAACATAACCCCACACATTTTTTGTATGGGGTTATCGTAAAAATAATGTCTAAAACAATCCCCAGACTATTCTTGGAGTGGAAAGGTTCATCACAGCCAAAATAAGGGCAGTGTCAAGAGTGTGTGTCAGAGTTATTGACAATTTTACAAGTCGTATCCAGGTGTGCTTATCATTGAACGGTGATAAAATAAAGACTGTTGGACATTCATGACTGAAACTTGGTGGACAAGTCAGGTATAGACTAAAGTTTATTTGTACCAAATATGGTTGGATTGCAGAGAGGATTGTGAATTTTATTAGCGATTCCATGAGTTGCATTTTGGGGGTAGACCATTTTATAATTAAGTATATGAAAAGCAATATGAAATTCCCGGGTGGTAGTGAGCGTTGGGAAATGTTGATGAGCCCGAACAAGCGCAACGCCTAGGACCCCTACTATGAGTTATTATGGTACTGGTTACTTTTTTAGTAAAATTCGATATTTTAACTAGAAATACCGATATAGAAATTATTGGTGTGGTCATCTTTATAGGTGAAGTGCATCAGTTTCATAAAATATAAACAAAGGAATAAAAAATTGATTAAAAAACGATATAATTTCTTCCACTCACAGTAGCAAGTTCGTTAGCTCATATGGTAGAGTAGAGTAACGGTGAGTTGTGACTGGCGTCCAGGTTTCGAATTTTGCTCACTACAACTAGCCATACTGATGAGTCGTGAAATTACGAAACAGCTGTCTGTGGATGACTTAATGGTTTCCACTTAGCATAAAGCAATAATCGTCTGTTAAAAATAGATTTCTCTCGGTTGCTGGTAGTGTGGTAAAAAATATGTAAACAAAGAAAGCACATATAACTTCTTCAACTGTCAGTAGCGAGTTTGTCAGCTCAATGGATGCGGTAATTGAGTACTGATCTCATTTGGATGTCATAAACCGTGTGGATACACTGGCTACGTCTAGCCACACGGATGAGTCGTAAAAAACGAAGCAGTTATCTGTGGATATATATATACAGGGTGGGCCAAAATAAGGGTCCTATCTTTAAATTTGAATAACTTGAATTTGAATATTTTTTACCACACTTCCACAAAATAAAAGTTAAACTCACCAAACTTTATGTGTGTGTAGACTGACCCTTCCGAGATTTTTTGAAATAAACAAAACAAATTTTAGCCGAAAAACACTTCTTAAAACTTACAAAAACTAAAGTATTGTTTTTTACATTGTTTTGAGTTTTTTAAGCAAAAATAATGTTTTCTAAATGAGGGTACGTTCCTTAGGGCTAATACGGCTCATGCTTGCTTCGGAAGGGGTCCTTTACTTATTCTTAAAAAAAAAAAAAAAAAATCAATAAATAAAAAAGTTATGAATTTTTAAAAATAGGACCCTTATTTTTGCCCACCCTGTATATGTATATATATATATATATATATATATATATATATATATATATATATATATATATATTCACTATCATTAGTGATAATTCGAGGCTCTCCATAAAAACGGTTTGATCACTCTGTGGTGCTAATAATGTTTATATAAACATCAAGAATTCATTTACTCGCGGCATGTTGCTGATAGCTTAGTGGTTAGAAATGTCGACTTGATTAAGAATAAGTGTTACAGAAAAACAACGAATGATCAAATTAAAAACAATATTTAAAAAGTGAAGTGCAATTGTATGTAACTCTAAGCTATTTTATTTACAGATAAGTCCGGCACAGTGTGCACACTGCCTCTTAATGTGCACATATAAGCTGTACATCATTCTCTCTCCACCCCCCTCTCCCCCTCTCTCTCTCCCCCTCTCTCTCTCCCCCCCTCTCTCTCTCATTCTCTAAAAAGAGAGAAAAAAAACTCTGTGTGTCTTCCGGGCTGATTTATCACTGCCACGGCTGCTCTTTGTGCTGCATCTCCAACTCATGCTTCTATGAAATTGGCGTAAGAATCGGGGGGGGGGGGGTACTATAAAAAGCGAGAGAAACAGAGAGAGAGAGAGATAATAAAAAAAAGTATATATATATATATATATATATATATATATATAATTAACTTGTTACAAATATCCAGGGGGTATGAATCCGAAGGAAGTTGAAACCGGGTTTATGAGAGTGCTCAATGAAAATTCAGAGCAAAATATATATTTTTGTTTTTATTCCATTAGTTGCGACAAAACAAGTTTCGTTTCATTGGTGCAAATAGCTACCAACTCATCGGGCTAAGCGATGGAATTCAAAATGCCACAGACAGATATATATATATATATATATATATTTTTTGATTTTATTCCATTAGTTGCGACAAAACAAGTTTCGTTTCATTGGTGCAAATAGCTACCAACTCATCGGGCTAAGCGATGGAATTCAAAATGCCACAGACAGATATATATATATATATATATATATTTTTTGATTTTATTCCATTAGTTGCGACAAAACAAGTTTCGTTTCATTGGTGCAAATAGCTACCAACTCATCGGGCTAAGCGATGGAATTCAAAATTCCATCGCTTAGCCCGATGAGTTGGTAGCTATTTGCACCAATGAAACGAAACTTGTTTTGTCGCAACTAATGGAATAAAATCAAAAAATATATATATATATATATATATATACTTTTTTTTATTATCTCTCTCTCTCTCTCTCTCTCTCTCTGTCTCTCTCGCTTTTTATAGTACCCCCCCCTATATATATATATATATCCAGGTAAAGTAGACGTCCACAGGATAAAATCCACAGAATTTCAACAGGGCTTATAAAAAAAGTGCTCAGTAGTAAATAGAGCTATTTATAATGCTTGTTTTAAATTTGACCCAGTGACCTCCTGGTTTTGAATTTGGCTTTTCCTTTTTTTCTCTTTTCATTCTTTCGCAATATGAACATCTGAGTGAAAGATCAGACTTTTCTCTGCCTGATGCGATCTTAGTTTCTAATAACTATTTATCGATAACATTGACATGCCAGTGTAGCGGCTTTTTGTACATGTCTGAATGAAAAATAATAATTATATATATATATATATATATATATATATATGATACTATAAAAAACAATAGGTTCACATCGATGTCGGTACAGTCAAGAAAACAGAGAGCAGGGAGGGAGTTCCAAAGGCTGGCAGCTCCAGAAATGAAGCTATTGGAGTAGAAGGCTCTCCTGCATCTGGGGACCTCTATAGTAGATGGATGGGATTTAGCTGATTGTTTACGTCGAGGAGACACTAGAGCAGGCAAATTCATCGGAGCACATTCCATTGAAGTACTTGTAAAACAAGCACAGGGATGCGATATTGCGGCAGTGGGAAAGGGGCTTGAGCTTTGTTGATAGTGAGGCACCTATTAGATTAGCGACTCTTTTTTGGACCCTGTCTAAGAGGAAGAGACTAGTGGTTGATGCACCAGCCCAGATGTGACAACAATACTCCATGCATGGGCGGATGGTGGCTTTGTAGAGATATAGGATACTGGCAAGTGTGAGAAGTTTTCTAGCATGGTAGAGGGAGCTCACCTTCCTTGCAGCAGCCTTGGCAGTATCTTCTATGTATTTGTTCCAATCCATGTTACCTAAGGTTGGGTGCTATTAGCCGTGGCAATCCGTGGTTGAAAAGGTTTCTTATAATTGTTAAAGGAAAGGAGCTTTTTCTTAGTAGCATTAAATGTCCCCACTCAACTGTATGCCATTTTTCTAAAGATTCAGTCATTGCCTTGGATCGGCCCTTGGAGAACACCCACATTAATGTAATGTTGTTTAGATGTATGGCCATTGAGGACAACTTGAATCTTTTTTTTTAGCTAAGAAGGATCTGATTATATTAAATATTCGTCCAGTAATACCGTATAAAATTTTCACCTACCTTGTTCAGTATATTCATTCAGAGATGACTGCTAGGATATCCGCAGTAGAATCCATACTGTCGGTCAGAAAGAAGTTTAGCATTAAGGAGGTGGTGGACTATCACTAGATTTATTAATGATTCAAAGATTTTTGTGAAAAGCTGACGGACGCTGATAGGGCGATAATTTTGCATGTCAGTTCTTTCACCAGAATTCTTAAACACTGGTACCACAGAGGCGATTTTCCAACTATCAGGGAAGCGTTGCAGAGTTTGGAGAGAATAAGGGCCAGTTCCACTAAGCATTTCTTTATTACTATAGAAGGGATAAAATCAAGTCCGCATGCTTTGGAGGTGTCAAGATTTTTTATGATATCCCGAACATGGGAAGGGGTGCTGATAAGATTATTGAGTGTGGGAGGGAGTAGTTTGTAGAGTCCAAGGTGGAGTTATAGACGAACCGCTGAGCATGCAGTCCAGCCTTATCAGTTGCCGTGAGAATGACATCATGGTTGTTGGATAGTGGAGGGAATTATTGATTGCCTATTACTACACCACACTATTATAGATTTTCCAGAAATGAAGAGTTCATAATTTTTTCGACTCAATGTGTTTTCTGGCCTTTCTGGTACACCTACACTTAGCTGCAGCTACTACACTCTTACAATGGTTAAAAGTTTTGTCTATTTGTAGGTGACTTATGGCGGTTGAATCAATGGAATGCTTGCTGCCTATGCGCAATAGAATCTGTACAGGTTGAAGTGAACCATTGTGAAGCGTTTGCTATAGAATTTCCGTACAGGGACATGTGCTTCTATGCATGCCTTGATTTATTGATCCATTCAGTTACCTCTTTTACACACTGATTAGCAGGGAGAGAAAACGTTTTACTTCCAATCAGCCCGTTTGTAGTATCTCATCATTTTGAGTAATGGCTCTTCCGCTTGGTGGCGAAAGTTTAGAGTGATATCACCCGTTATATCAAAGTGATCAACATTACTGAGTGGGCTATAGGCATCCGTCACATAAGCTTTGGGTAGCATAGTCAAGAATAGGTTGAGAAGTAAGGCTTTCTGATCCTCATGATCTGGGAGGTGGGTTGCGAAAGTGACTTTCATCATTTTTGTTTTTTGATAGAGTGGGTTGGGTAAAGTGGGTGTTTGTTAGATGTCAATAAGCTCACACAATTAGACTATTAGCCGACTCTCCATCTATAGAGTTGTGGCTTTGGGAAATCCTACCAGAGATAAGTGCAAAGTTCCATTTCCATGCGCAATATGACAATACAGTTATCCCGATATTATACAATTGTTGATAGAGCAGCCGCTCTTATCGCTACCTAAGAGTTAGGACTCCTGTACTACCAGTCGAAAACAGCAGCCAGAAAAGCTGTTAAACCTCTACCCTCAATCTGTCAGAACAAGAACAGCTCAGACTAGTCATGTGAAACTAAGTGACAAGAAAATGTCCCCAAGTTGCCCAGATAGAGAGAAATAGAGATGGATGGGATGGCGTTCATTGTCCTAGTCAGCAAACAAGGCCGAGCACTGGGTGTTTTTGAAGTTTCCCTCTGAAGATACCTCTGATCCTGGCTATTAGATGATGATCTGACTAGATCACCGGGAGGAATAATCCCTGGGTACTATGTCAGGTATTTCTGTGCCCCTTGCATGGAAAAAAAGATGAGAAAGAAGAAGAAACATTAAGTTTCTCTCTCTCTATATATATATATAGTAATTCAGTTAACGTGTGTATCTAGGGGTAAAAATCCGGAGAGTCTTTACTGTGTTTATATAATAGTGCTCAATAATAAATAGAGCTATTTACTTGTAATAAAAAGTTTTATTTATACAAAAATAGTTTGATTATGTATTCAGAACATGTTTCAGTTGTAGCTTTAATAAGCTCGACATCCTGAGGTCAACAATGCTTTCATTTTGTGGAATTGTTGGCCTGGGGATGAAACATGTTCTGAATGTGTAGCCAAGATTTTTATTACATTATTATTATCATTATATATATATATATATATATATATATATATATATATATATATATATATAGACCAGTTTTTTTTATTATATTCCAATAACCATGGTTTGTTTTATTACTTTTATTTTTATTTTTTTCACATTTCCAAAAATTTCAAATTTCTGTGAGATATATTTAACGGTCCGTTTCATTTGTTTTGTGCCAAACAACATTTGTATGTCAATATCGTCTCTGCAACACTACAAAATCATCAGAAAAAGTTCACAAATAATGAGAGTTCTTCGATTAGAGTGTCTTGAAAAACACCCACATCATACATCAATTTCATTTAAAATTTAAAATGAAACTGATGTATGATGTGGGTGTTTTTCAAGACACTCTAATCTAAGAACTCTTATTATTTGTGAACTTTTTCTGATGATTTTGTAGTGTTGCAGAGACGATATTGACATACAAATGTTTGGCACAAAACAAATGAAACGGACCGTTAAATATATCTAACAGAAATTTGGAATTTTTGGAAATGTGAAAAAAATAAAAATAAAAATAAAAATAAAAGTAATAAAACAGACCATGGTTATTGGAATATAATAAAAAAAACTGTTCTATATTTTGCCCTGTTATCAATAATTGACAAACATTGAGCTGAATCTTCAAAGGAGACTACAAAGTAAAAGGATCTGATGATATATGATAATACATATATTGTCTTTAATAATTATATATATATATATATATATATATATGAGAGAAAGAGGGGTTGGGTGAAGCTCATTCATTCATTTCGTGTGAATCAGATGATTCTATTATTGGCATTGGTTTCCCCGATATCTTTCAAGTTAGAATTATTTCTAGAAAGTCATCACGTGAAGGTTGCCAACATTCCTAACTTAAAGTGGTACTGTGGATCCGACTGGATTCGAACTTGTCCACTTAACCACCTTCACCCCCCCCCCCCCGAGTGAAGCTGAACTCCTAATAATTAAACAAACTGGTTAATTGAGAAACTTGTTAAAAACTTATTTAAATCGAGCGGAAATTCTTATCAATTTATTTAAATCGCTATTTACTATTAAAAATGTTGAAATTGCGGATTTGTGTTTGAAGATTCCGTGTGGGTAAATAAAAAAAAATCTTTACTAATACTTTAAATTTCTTAGGATTTTTTCGTAACAGGTTATAAAAGTGAAGAGTGAATTGAAAGCCTTGTTATCCATTCCAGATTGACAGATATTGAATTCGGTAAACGCGAAACGGTAAAGCGGGATCTTTCCAAAATTAGCACAATCTTTTATTTCTGACTTACGTTTTTATAATTTGCGTCTGAAAAACGGACGAGGTGTTTTTGACATAGTTTGGATCGAGGACTGTTTTTATTTCTTTTTTAATTCTTATTATTAGCCGGAGAGAGAGAGAGAGAGAGGGCCAGACAGTGAAGTTAAACAAAAAGAGAGAGAGGGTGAGAGAGAGACTGTAAACAGAAAGAGAAGTAGTGTGTAAGAGCGAAACAGAGACGGAGAGAGAGAGAGAGGGGGGAGGGGGCGGGGGGTAGTAAAGCAGCAGTACAACTAGACATCGAAGGGAGGGGTGGGTGGGCGTCAGGGTAAAGGAATCCGCAGTTTACCTGCCAGTTGTACTTTTAGAGACGCCGTGCGCCACCTCCTCTTCCTCTCCTCCTCCCCTTCGTCATCGTCAGAGCGAGGTAAACCTCAACTTAGCTTAGCAGCGCAGTTAAAAACACTTTTCCTATATAACCAATAGTTTCTCCCTTTCGTATAAGCCGTTCTTTTTTTTTTAAAGCCAAAATTTCATCCTGTTAAATAAAGCCCCCCACACCCCCACCGGAAAAAATAGTTTGCATCAAAACTTGAAAAATTAGTTCAGCCATTTCTCACATTTGAAAAAGACAAGAATTCGCCTTTCTCGGAGCGTTTAGTGATGTCTTCGTAAGTGGATTCGTTCTTCTCTCGACCATTTTTCGAAGAACTTAAGAAAAGAAAAAAAGAAAGAACTGGTGTTCCGAAGATGCGACGATTTGATTTGCACATTTAGTGATGAAAATGCTATTTTAAACTTAAGCATGGCAACACATTGTCACGGGACTACTTCCAAACAGACTACAGCGCGGTCGTCTTTAAGTCCAATGTAAACAAATACCCGTTGAGCTGTCTTGTTTTCAATCCCCTCATAATAGTTTATTTACCTTTGGGTTTTGTTGAAAATGTTTCTGTCGAACTAACTGGATTCGAACCCGGCACACACAGGTGTTCAGTCCGCGTCGTTAACCACTTAGCTACTGTTCCATCCCCTCATAGTATTGTTCACCATCCAACTAACAAACTCATTAACCCTTATCCTTGAGTGGCTTTTGGCCTTGGTAAGTGCTGACTCATTACTATAAAAAAGATGTACAAACAGACGGACAGAGACTCTTATAGATATATACTGATGCAACTAAAGACCCCATTTCAAAACTTGAGTGTGACAGACCGACAAACGGATATAACGTTCAACGATAGAAATGCTATTAGGAATTTAGGCGTGACAGACCAACTAAATTGCATTTCAAATTTGATGTGACAGACCGGTGAAAATGCTATTTTAAAAATATGGGTGTCAGTTAAAAAAATAACAATTCGAATAAAAAAAATACTTATATGAGATTCAGGAGTGGGAGAAGGAGTTTTTTGGATTCCTTAATTTTCCCACGCAACGACGGGACATGGGTCCCTCTACTAGACACTAAAATAATTTGAATCAGCTTTTATTATTAATGCAGAGCGGAGTTCACTACGAAGTACTATTTTATATAGTCACATTTTTATGATTATTTGTTGAGGTAAAACTTTATAGGGTTGAGAGAAAGATATTAGTTGAAGAACGTGAAATCGAAAATGTATTCAATCATTCATTATTTCTCTCACTGCGATCCCCACGTACATCCACGTGATTAAAACGCGCATGCATGTGTCTCACACTTGATTAGAGATTGGAAGTTATCATTTTTACTATATAAAAGTCAAAATTAAAATTGTCCATCTTAAATGGCACAGGTCAGCAGAGACAATGGAGTCGGTCCGAACCTAGTGGCACTTTATGGGGTGACAGCACTTTGGTCGAAAACAGGGTGACCCCGCCTCCACAACAAACAACTTATATTCTAATATATAGGATGACGCTCCCAACCCCCAAAAATGCCACCTATAAAATTGTTAAGAAAATTCACAATCATTTCTTCAATCCAACCATATTTGGTAAAAATAAGCTTCACTCTATTCCTGACTTGTCCACCAAGTTTCAGTTTTATAATGTCCAACAGTTTTTGTTTTCTTGCTGTTAAATGATATGTGGAGCCACTTTAGTGATCATCTCATCAGTCGGAGGTGTGATACTGAATGAGCTTCACATTTACCGGACCTTACCCACTAGGATTTTTATCTGTGAGTTTATCTCAAAGATAATCCTTATCAAACAATCCCCATACTATTCCTGGACTTAAAAGAGTCATCACAGACCAAATCAGGCCAGTGCCAAGAAAGGAGTGTGACGTCAGAATTATTGACAATTTTGCACATCCTATCCAGGTTTGTTTATCATTGACCAGTGATGAAACAAAGACTGTTGGACATTTACGACTAAAACTTGGTGGACAAGTCAAGAATAGACTGAAGTTTATTTGTATCAAATAGTTAGTTTGCATAAAAGATTATCAATTTTATGAACGATTCCATGGGTGGCGTTATTGGGGGGGGGGGAGTCGTGCAGATTTTATTTAGTCCGTTGCTTTTGATTTATGTCTTCGAAGCATTGTCCAGGGAGTTTCTTACGGGTTGTCTCAAATTAATGCTATATGCTGATGATTTCGTACTTGCCTGTGAAACAATGGAAGACCTACTTTTAAAGTTAAAGATTTGGAGGAATGCTATGGAAATTAAAGGTTTGAGAGTGAATGTTACCAAGTGATGATCGGTATTTGTTGGGTTGGAAAGATCCCACGAAAGAAGAAAGTTTCCCTGCTCAGTTTGCGGAAAGGGAGTCGGGTGCAGTTCAATCTTTTGTGGTACTTGTAAGCATTGGGTACACAAGAAGTGCAGTGGTATTACTGGTAGATAACCAGTTTATGTGCAAGAAGTACAAGACAATGGAGATGGATGAGGACTCAGATGTGGAGAAAGTATATCTGGATGGCGAAGCTATTAAGGTTGTTTAGAAGTTTTGTTACCTTGGTGATACAATTGGAACACAGAGTGGAGCAGGTGCTAGTGTGATTGCAAGAGTTAGGATTGGATGGAGTAAGTTCATGAAATTACTAATAAGCAGAGCTACTACTGTCGACCAGAGGAAGAGGCTAGCAGGCATGTGTACGCAGTGTGATGATGTATGAGAGTGAAACCTGGCCAGTGATGGTGGAGAACATGCATGTCATGAAGAGAAATGATATGAGAATAATACGATGGATGGGTAATGTGAGCTTGGCTTAATTCTGATGACCTAAGAGGAAGATTAACTCTGGACAGTAGAGGGAGATATGTGCAGAACAAGAGCATTCGATGATATGGCCACGCTGAAAGAATGGATGAGAGTTCTTTGGTTAGTAGATGTAGAACCGTTAAGGTAGCAGGTCCAACTCACAGGGGGGGGGGGAGGCGAAGGAAAATATGTGAGAAAATGATAAAAATGGACATGAGAGAAAGACAGATAAATAAAGACCCGTCAGAGATAGATTAGTTTAGAAGTCAATTTCTTAAAGCTGTCCAACACATGCCAGCATGTAAAACGGACGTTTAACGGATGATGATATATTAGAACTACCGGCCAATCTTGCTAAAATCTTTGAATTCTTAATCAATCTAGCGATAATCCGGCACTTAGTTAATGCTAAACTTCTTTCTGATCGTCGGTATTGATTTAGACAAGCACGATCTACTGCAGACATCCTAACGGTTATCTCTGAATGCATATATCATACACTGAACAAGGAAGGTGAAGCTAGGGCAGTAGCGCTGGATATATCCAAGGCCTTTGACAAGGTATGGCATAAAGGGCTTCTGCTGAAAATACGCTCATACGGTATTACTGGGCAATTACCTAATATAATTAGATCCTTCCTAACCAAAAGAAAGATCCAGGTTGTCCTCGATGGCCGTTCATCTAAGCAACATGACATAAATGCTGGTGTACCCCAGGGATCTATCCTTGGACCTTTATTGTTCCTGATCTTCATAAACGACCTCCCTAATGACATAGAGTCCGAGATAGGTATATTTGCTGACTACACCACGCTTTACTCTCGTCATGTGGGCAAAACGGACGCAACCATATCTGAGTCAATGGCTGAATCCTTTAGAAAATGATCTCCAGGCTGTAGTGGATTGGGGTCATAAATGGTTGGTAACTGTTCATACCGCAAACACAAATCCCATTTCCTTAAACAACTGCAAGAAACCTCTTCAACCATCGATTGCCATGGCAAATAACACCCTACCTGAGAGTTCAACATTCAAACTCCTCGGCCTAACATTCACAGGTAACATGAATTGAAACAAATACATTGAAGACATTGCCAAGGCTGCAGCAAAGAAGGTTGGCTCCCTCTACCGTGCTAGTAAACTCCTCACACCTGACATTATCCTGTATCTCTACAAAGCCACCATCCGATTATGAATGGAGTATTGTTGCCACATCTGGGCTGGTGCATCATCCACTCTTAGACAAAGTCCAAAAAAGAATCGCCAACCTAATAGGTCCCTCACTGTCAACCAAGCTCCAGTCCCTGTCCCATCATCGCAATGTAGCATCCTTGTGCTTGTTTTACAAATACTTCAATGGATTCTGCTCCGATGAACTAGCTGCTCTGATGCTCCTCTCGAAGTAAATACACTAGACTAACTCGACAATCAGTAAAATCCCATCCATTCACTGTGGAGTTCCCCAGATGCCAGAGAGCCTTCTACTCCAATAGCTTCTGGAACTCCCTCCCTGCCCCCTGTTTCCCCCGACTGTACTGACATGCAGAGGTTTAAAACTAATGTAAACAGACATCTCGCTACACAGCTCCCAACTTAGGATGACCCCCAAAACCTACACCCTAATTCTCAGTTGCCCCTTACGTCTACAGTGGCAACCTGCCTTGTTTGGAGTGAAATATGTTAAAAACAATTTTTTTAAAAGAATATAAGTTGTTTTTAAATCCCTTTTTTCTTCTTCCTGTGTCCTTACAAAACCTACTCAGTTGATGAATCATTGTCCTTCTTTTCAATTTTGTATCTTTTTTGCTTGGCTGTGGATGGGGCATCCTACCGGATGTCAAACATTCACCTGCTATTTTAGCGACTCCAACTTTATAAATTTATTTAAAATTTTTTACTTCAGTGTAAGTTCTCAGCAATCAAGGGGCCTTTTCCTGGGGCTAACACTTGATCTCTATATGAGATACATCTGAGTGTTCCATTAAAGTTCTCCTTTACCTCTCAAACGTTCAGTTAGTAAAGAAATGAGAAACATTAATTTTCCTCTCCCCAATTGATCAGTTAACTATGTTATAGTATATCTTTCTTGTGGTCTCTTGGTCTTAACGGATTCAAGGACAAGAATTCATCTAGTCTGGTGGAGTATCCAGCTTAGTGCTGTTACATGAGGTAACATCACTAGAAGATGCACAATTCCGCATATGAGCCAGTATGGGGTAGCCGTACCGAAGAGACTATAATTGTGCTGTGAATACCATGTTATTTTGAATATTTGATCAGGGTTTACTTGTAAGGTGAAGTATCCTCATGTCAGGTTGTCCTGACAAACCCCTGTACAGAGAGACAAAAACACTCAAGGATGGTATCTAGTAGGTCATCCAAACTTGTCCTTAATACAAGCAGGTTAGGGTTAGTCAGCACAAACTATGAGATCCAACAGATACTTTGTTATGGGATTAAATTAACAAGAGTCAGATACGTCCTAAGGTGGAGTACGGCTGCTTTTCTTGCCTTGACACAGTACAAAAGTAAATAAAAATATAAATGCCAAAAGTGTTGATATGCCGTTAAACCAAACCAATCGATGAATCGTTTAAAATAGGAATTGTGTGTGGGTTTTTTTCCATTAAAAAGACCCATATGAGTGTTGATATGATGTTAAACACACTGACCAAATTCCCACCCCTTCCTTGGCGCTTTTGCAGAAGCATTTTCATTTTGACTATTCCCTGGGAAGACACAAAAGCAGGTGGCCACATGGTTTTCTGGCCTCCACCACCCATCCCCACCCCCACCCCCACCCACCAATCAATGAACAGCTTACAAATGTACCTTGGCCTTACCTGCCTCCCTCACCTTGCCCTTTTGATGTCTCCCTGGGGTAAGAGTCAAACTACCCCCCCCCCCTTCTCAATCTAGGTATTTCAAAGGATTTAGCCTCCCTCCCCTCCACACACTTAATCTCAGCTAGTTCACCCTAACTTTGTCTTTTGTTTTCAAGCTGCTGATTTAAGGACAGAGAGAGAGAAAGAGAGAGAGAGGGAGAAAGAAAGAGAGAGAGAGAGAGAGAAAAGGAGGGGGTTGCCTGATTGTTTGTGTAAGACAATATGAATGATTCTTGAAATAAAAAAAAACAACTAAACTTCCGGGAGTCCAGAATATTCATCTACTAACCGACAGGTGACCCTTCACGTTACGGTTCGTCTAAATAAAACGTCATAAAATATCTCTTCCCCCCCCTCTCTTTCTCTCTCTCTCTTACTCTAATTTGATGGATGACGTCATTATTTTGTAAAGTCATTCACTGTGCACGGTTACCCCCCCCACTCTGTTTTAATGATTGCCATCATAATCCTTTGTGACGTCATCCAGGGACAAACAAACAAACAAGATCTACACAGTTCTAGTAGTATACTAGACCCACAGGTGTCTAGGCGGTTCGTCTAGATAATAAATGTCATAAAGGATCTTCCCCCATTTCTCTCTGGTTTGACAAATGTTGTCATCATTTGTGACGTCATCTACTTTGCACGGTTATCCTTCATCTTTTGATGGGTGATGTTATATTTTAGTGACGTCATTATTTTATTACGTCATTCTTTTGTGACGCCATCCACTGTGCATGGCTATCCCCGCTCTATTTTAATGGATGACCTCATCTTTTAGTGACGTCATCATTTATCCATTGTGCACGGGGCAAGCAAGCAGTTTTAGTAGTATATTTGCCCGCCCTTTCCACTGCAGCAAAGTTAGACATGGCGTCAGTTTATAGTGGGGAATCCAGCTCCCCTCAAAAGGGGACCCGTCAGCATTCCTTCAGTCGACCGGCAATAAACCAATCCCACCCTTGAATAATATATTCGAGAATATGTTATATATTAGGGAAGATATATTGGGGGAAAAACAGTTTAAAACAAAATATATATTAAAAAAAAAGAATTATGGAACTCGAGTTTTATTTCAGCCTGAACTAAAAACTTAATTCCCATAAAATTATTGTAAAGGAAAACTATTCTTATACCAAATGTGAGTTAATCAATGTTTGTTTCCCTCAAGCTTTTTTTTGGTGTAGTTTCATGACACAAAATACATGCTAAAATATACATTAGTTCTGGGATTGAGTTATGCTTGAAAAAAAACTTCTATTTTAATTGTTCTAATTAGCCGTAATTTGTAATTAATTGTCACGCCTCACTTCTTAGCTATCTATGTATTTCTCTCGGCCCTTCTTACTCTCTGTTGATTCAATTACCCTCTAATATTTCTTAATGTCTCTGTGAGCATTTAGAGAAAGAGTGACTCTTTTTTTGCAGCAGTATCTAATTTAAATACGTGGGTCTCTACACTCGACACACACGCATGTAAATTAGATGACAAAATAATCAGTCTTTTTACTTCAATATAAGAATAATAATTATTATTAATAATAATAATTATTATTAATAATAATAATTATTATTATTAATAATAATAATTATTATTAATAATAATAATAATTATTATTAATAATAATAATTATTATTATTATTAATAATAATAATAATTATTAATAATAATAATAATTATTAATAATAATAATTATTATTATTAATAATAATAATTATTATTATTAATAATAATAATTATTATTATTATTATTAATAATAATAATAATAATTATTAATAATAATAATAATTATTATTATTAATAATTATTATTATTAATAATAATAATAAGATTTTTTAAATAGTTGTTATGACTCAACGGGTCACAGATACGTCTAGTATAGTACTAAGATGGTGGTGGGGGTGAATGACATAAAAGAAGTGGTGAGAGGAATGAAACAATGTAAATAATTGAGAGAGAGAAAGAGAGGGGGAGATGAAAAGAGGGTGCATAGATAGAAACATTCTTTCTATATGAAAATTTAGAACTGGACGTTATCTAAAAAGAGTGAAAAAAAAAAAAATTAACCAACAAAGATTTTAATTAATCGGACCATTTGTGGATGAAATACGCACGCTTTAATGATTCTACGCAATTAGTAAATAAATTTGTTATGATATCTTAATAATGTCGTAGTGCAATGAAAATTGAATCATAGTGGTTAGAAATATAAAAGATATGACTTCTCTTGATATGTCATGTTTCACGCTCAGGTGGAGAAACTGAATGGAAAGAAGAGAAGACGAAGGGTACAACAAAACAAACCCAAGAGACAGCGTTTACGTCGTATCACTCGAACTGTCGCACACCACGACTCAATAGATTTTCCACTTTCCTTCCTTCATCCATCGTCACCTATCGTACTCTGATTTGTAACTGATTTTCCAGCATGATTAAATAATTAAACATTACGAAATCCACCGTCATCGTCTCTCTAAGCTACATGCCCTCCTGATCTCCAAGATCACTATTACATAAATACGTCACGCAAACAGGACGGTGGTCACACTTCTCTATTGCCCGTCAATTGCGGGTTGCTACTGCCTTCATGTCTCCTTCTTCGCAGGCCCCTTGTCTGATTCATTTCCCAACGTATTTAGCACTCTTCTTACATGAAAATTGTCTCCCGTCATCTCCATCAATCGAGATATTGTTTTTCGACTGCACCCATTTTACTATTCGCCTTTCACATTTTGTAGTGTAATAACCCCCCTCCCCCATCCCGCTCTAGGTTTTACGCAGATAATATCGTAAATTTTGTTTTTGTCTTCTGTTTTGGAGCACTATTTGCGATGCCTCTACACATAAGTAAAAATTACTTTTGGACGAGAAGTTGTATCAGAATATAGTTTCGAGTGGTATTATCATGCCTCCTTTCTGCCATGGTCTTCCTAGTTCAGTGGTGTTGTTCCACAATGACATTTCCAGCCGGCCTATATGCAGTCTTAAAATAACTTCTTACATTCCACCCATCAAACATCTTACACAAAGGCTCTGATCAGAAAGCCATGCTATGAGGCACATAGTTTACCAACTGATATTGCCAGTTTCTTTGCCACTTTTACCTGCAAATAAGCAGTCTTTAAGTCTGTGATAGAAGATCCTCCCCCGCCGCCTATTCCTTTTATTTCATCGCCTCAATTATGACCCATTTGCCACCCATTTATTTAATTCTCTGAAGTTCGTCATTAACCTGACTTTGTGTTTCATCATCTACACTCCAGTTATTAGTTATCACTCCAGTTATTAGCTATCACACTCCAGTTAATAGTTATCACACTCCAGTTATTAGTTATCACACTCCAGTTATTAGCTATCACACTCCAGTTATTAGTTATCACACTCCAGTTATTAGTTATCACACTCCAGTTATTAGCTATCACACTCCAGTTATTAGTTATCACACTCCAGTTATTAGCTATCACACTCCAGTTATTAGTTATCACACTCCAGTTATTAGCTATCACACTCCAGTTATTAGCTATCACACTCCAGTTATTAGTTATCACACTCCAGTTATTAGCTATCACACTCCAGTTATTAGTTATCACACTCCAGTTATTAGTTATCACACTCCAGTTATTAGCTATCACACTCCAGTTATTAGCTATCACACTCCAGTTATTAGTTATCACACTCCAGTTATTAGTTATCACACTCCAGTTATTAGCTATCACACTCCAGTTATTAGTTATCACACTCCAGTTATTAGCTATCACACTCCAGTTATTAGTTATCACACTCCAGTTATTAGCTATCACACTCCAGTTATTAGCTATCACACTCCAGTTATTAGTTATCACACTCCAGTTATTAGCTATCACACTCCAGTTATTAGTTATCACACTCCAGTTATTAGCTATCACACTCCAGTTATTAGCTATCACACTCCAGTTATTAGCTATCACACTCCAGTTATTAGCTATCACACTCCAGTTATTAGTTATCACACTCCAGTTATTAGCTATCACACTCCAGTTATTAGCTATCACACTCCAGTTATTAGTTATCACACTCCAGTTATTAGCTATCACACTCCAGTTATTAGCTATCACACTTCAGCCTTCACCTTTTTTTCTTAAAGTGAAAAAAAATACCTTCCTATATTCACTTCTTGTTCAAATTCTGATTTCTCCTTCTCCCTTTTAGATACGTTCGAGCAGGTGTAGTGGAACTGATAATAAAAAAATGAAAATACACTGCCTGTTACAAGGATTGAAATCACAGCCTTCAGATTCAGACACTTTTGTGTAGACAGACATCCGAGACGACGAAATGAGCCGTGACCTGTTATGCAAATGATTCGTTTTGCTGACCAATCAATGACATCTTGGGCTCGATACAAGCAGATGTATTTCTTCTATTCAGTCAGTTCAGCTACTAACATGCTGCTCAGTTCTAGTCAAGTTCTGAATGCCATCATAATCCTTTGTGACGTCATCCAATATGCATGGGGACAAACAAATAAACAAGATCTACAGAGTTCTAGTTAAGGCAGTCCTCATTGAAGACTTGGAATTCCTGGTCCATTCGTTTGTCGAAATTCAACTCAGTCAAAGCCTGGTTGACCTCTGTCTTTCTGTAGATCCCATTTGCTGTCCCGTGAGAGTTAAGGTCAGGGTGAAAGCAATACACTGATCCAGTTTTATTTACTACATGCTAGGTTTCTCAAAACAGAGGTCCATCCCGTCCAACACAATCGAACAGTCAAACTATTGCCATTGAAGTCTGCTGAGAAATGTTCATCTTTGATCATTCTCAAATTCTGTACTGTCTTTCTACACAGTTGCTGCACAGGCAATGCTTACAAATTCTTCTCCACTCTCATTGTGTGTAACACCCCAGAGGCGACAGATTACGTCCATGTCTACCGCAACATCCATGTCCATTGATGGCACTGTCAATAGGCATCACGCTAACCTCCAACTGTACTTCACACACCAACATCTCCACATCACTATTTCCTTTTAACTTTACTTCTCTCCTGTCTACTTGTTGCATGACGATGAACCGATTATTTGATTCCAGACCGTAACAAAATATCTCTCGTCGTAATTGCTCAATGAATAGTGATGTCTCCGTTTCTCTCTTTCTTCTTAATAACAGTGGTTGTAAAAGTTATTAATATTCAATTCAATTCAATTAATATATATATATATATATATTCAATTAATTTGGCAAAAAATAAAACAAGCATGTTTCAGTTGCCATATAGGGAAAGAGTGGTAGAAATTTACACAGAAGAGGATACAGTAGCCCAGCACCTGTTCAAATTTAGCTTGAATTGTTGTGTTGTTGGCACATTTGGGTTGGTTGGTTGGTTGTTTTACAGCATATCAAGCCTTTTTGGCTTATTTAATGCCACATCCGGTCATTTTGGTAGAGGTTATTATGTTTCAAGTTCTTTGTATCTTCAAATATTTATTCATAGTGTTTGGTTTAATTGGGTAATATATGTATGTCCTATATGAAGTCTGGCTACTACAACCTCTTCTCTTCTTGCCTTTCTGTAGCCTAAGGGCCACTCAGCAATAGTTTGCCAAATATTGTGTAATTTATTACTTTGGTATTCATCCCAAGATTCTTGTCATTTTTCTTTGATTAACCTGTTTATAGAAAGTCGAAGATTAGTGTATGGAATTCTAGTATTGGTAAATATCATGTTCAGCGATTCTTTTGCTGCTCTATCCGCTTTTTCGTTTCTACAAATGCCAATATGATTCGGTATCCAACATAATTTAATTTTACACTGATTCTCGTTGGGAGACTATTCCAAGGTCCAGGGATCCTGATTGAGTAGACGACTCTCCTCTGGTTCAATCGAAATCTGTGGTGAAATAGTTTCTTGTGGTGTCCGCATAGACCTCTTTCTGACGTAGGAGTCAATAATAGGTCCTGAGGTATATCGTAATGACCCTTGATGAGATTGTAGGCCAAAATGAGATCACCGCGTAATCGTCAGCGCTCAAGGGAGAAAAGGTTAAGTTTCTTGAGTCGCCTTTCATAGGGCAGATCCCATAGACCCTGCACCATTCGAGTAGCCAGTCTTTGAACTCTCCGCAGGTGATGGATATCACGTATTAGATATGGAGCAGAGGCCTGGACAACATGCTCTAACAGTGGTCTGACGAGGGAGACATAAAGTGAGAGAAATATTTCTGAAGTGAGTTCGCAGAAAAAACGTGCCAATGACAAAACACAATCATTTGGAGTTGTATTTCAGGGTTTATCTTTTTCTTTCCCAATCTACAGTGTACATCATAATACCCTGTCGGTCTCCCTCATCCCCAACAGAAGCAGCTGTTCCAAACACCAACCGATCTCTCTCTCTGTCTCTGTCTCTGTCTGTCTCGCGCATTCTAGAAAAAAGAGAAAGATTTAAGCAGCTTATCTGCCAGGTGTCACTCGACTTCCTGTCTGTTACGTCATTATCTGTCACGTCGCCATAATATTAATATTTTAAGTTCTAATAGAATTTCCCACTGCTTTTCTTAATTTAACCGTCTGCGAAAAATACCATTTTTAACATCAGTTTTACACACCTGCCGCCAATCCTCTACACACCACCCTCATGCTACCACCTATATTCACCAATTTCACGATTACTAGTGATATAGGACACTCCATACACCCCACCCTTTCTTCCACCCGAATCAAGATCGTTGGTCATGATCTGTGTGGCATTTGAAGAGATTATTAGGTATTGGGGGTTCAGGCATTATACCAGACTTAATTTAATTAATCTGGTTGTTTCTAACGTATCAACACTAATAGACGAGGCAGGCAAATGATTTTTTCCCGAAAAATCCAAAACGATATATTCCAACCACTCTAGTTACTCGGCCAACGATATGCAAATAATAAAAAAGAAAAAAAAATGTCTTCGAACTGCTTGAAAAAAGATACCCCCCTCCCGTCAAATTCCTTCGTCAAATAAGGTGACTCTTCTCCCACTAAAGTCATTCGTAGGCCAGGCGCGCCAAGCCAGACCCGATATTTCCCCATGGCACCGACGAAAAGATAAGCACTTTTTTATTTATTTTTATTTTTCTCTTTTCTTACTTTTTTGGCCACTCACATATTATTTTTCTCTAAATTCTAATGTGTATTATCTGAATGTACTTCATTTTGTGTTTGACTTAAATGTGTTTAATTATTGATATATACTGTTTTATTGCCTATCTATTAATTTCCCACTGAAGAAATTCTTTAAATCCCACGCTGGCCTAAAGTCTTTCTCTTATTTGTACTTACTTGTGAGAGAGAAACCTATCACCAACTTTCCGTTCCCTCAGCAGTATACAGTGAACTTATATCTACACACACACACACACACACACACACACACACACACACACACACACACACACACACACATATATATATATATATATATATATATATATAGGTTAGCGACGTTGGATTTGAGTTGAAAAAACTTGTAATCCAGGGTTTCGAATCGCATGACCGGTAGTGAATAGTCATATTTCTATGCTGATGAGTCCAGATTAAAAAAGGACGAAACGTATACGTACATAGATAATAAACAATAACAAATATATATATATATATATATATATATATATGGAAGTCTTTTTTCTTTTTACTTGCGGGGGCTCGGAAATACCCGACTAGTACACGGGCACAGGCTATTTTCCCCTCTCTGTGTGTTGGACCTGTAAAACCTTGTCAGGCCATCCATCTAAGAGAAGGAAATCTCTGACAATAAAACCTTGCTACCAACTATTTACACCATTGCGGAGGAAGGCCTCCTTAGTCCTGATCGACAACCTTCCTAGAGTTGGAATCTCAAACAAAATATCCGGTTTGCAAACCTACAATTGCTTAAGGAGTAGATAGGTTCTGCCTATTGCCGGCCCTTGCACTCCTTCTTTGTCTATTAGCCAGGCGCAGAGGTACCAGCGCTGGGACACCTCAAAGACACTCAGTGCCTAGCCTTGTTTCCTTACTAGGACAATGAACGCCGTTTCTCTTTCTCTCTATTTGGGCAACTTGGGTAAAGTTTTTTCATCACTAAGTCTTACATGACCAGTCTGGGTCGACTTGTTCCGACAGGTTGAGGGTACAGGTTAGATAGCTTGTCTGGCTGCTGTTTCCAACTGACAAGACAGGAGCCCAAACTCTTGGGTAGCGCCAAGAACGGCTGCTCTATCATCAGTTGCATAATACCGTGGGTGGTTGTATGTGCCATGTCGCGCCTGGAAAGGTACCCTGTAGTCATCTCTGGTGGGCTTTCCCGAGGCCACAACCCCCATGGACCAGGTCGCGACTAATGGACTGGTTGTGTGAGCTTATTGGCACCAAACAGGCACCCACCTTGTCCAACCCACTCTATGACTAAACAAACATGACATTACAAAAAAATCAAATCAAACCTAAACCAGACACCCTAAAAAACACCTTCGCCTCCGCCCTTGAGGCTCGCATTCACAAATATCCGGGGACTTAGAACCAACATCAACGACGTAGAAACCTTTCTCCTGACAAACTCCCCGGATATCCTAGCACTAAGTGAAACGAACCTTCAATCCTCAATCTCCTCTCACCACTTTGACATGATTGACTACCTCCCACTCTACCGTAAAGACTCTGACAAACATATGCACAGACTAGGAGTTTATGTTTGGAACATCCTCCCCCTGACTAGAGAACATAGGTTAGAATCGGATGACCAAGACTACATGTGCTGTAGATTGACTTTACATCACAGCGTTAGTTACTTATATTTCTTATACCGTTCCCCTTCGACCCAGGATTGTACCCTGCTAAACTCTGTCTCTGAAAGCATAGATAGAGCACTCTCACTTGACTCGAATGCCCAGATACATGTATTTGGGGATTTTAATGCACACCACCGCGACTGGTTGGGATTCTCCAGCCTTACTGACGCAGCCGGTAACTCTACGTATAATTTCTGCTTAGCTCACTCCCTCTCTCAGACTGTCGATTTCCTGACCCGCATCCCCGATCGAGTAGGCCAGCAAGCCTGACTTCTAGACCTCTTCTTGACCTCAATGCCCGAGGTGTGTGTGACGAAAACTCATAGCCCACTCGGGAATGCTGATCACATTGTGCTAATGATTCATATCACCCTAAAAGGTTGTCCAAAAGCTGATGAGCTGTTGCTCAAAATAACGAGATCCTACGAGCAGGCTGATTTTGAGTCAATCAGAGATCCCATCAGTGATGCCCCATGGAGGGAAACCTTCTCACTCCCTGCTGACCAGTGTGCAAATGAGTTAACTGAATGGGTCAAAGCAGGCATTGAAGCCTATGTCTCCATGCGGAAATTCTTTAGCAAGCCCCACTCTCCCCAATGGTTCACCTCGGAATGTGCAGCTGCCATTGCTAAGAGGCAGCAAGCATTCCGTAAATTTGGCTGCCATAAGTCAGTTACTAATAGACAAAAATTTATAGAGTCAAGAAATAATTGTAAGGCCGTGATAGGTGAAGCAAAGAGAAGGTATACTGAGTTAACAAAAAAACACATTCAGTCACAGAAACTAGGTACTCGCGATTTCTGGAAAATCTACAATAGTGTGGTGAACAATGGTCAATCAACGCCTCTAACTCCATTTTGGACTCAGAAAACCATTCCCTCCCTAAATTCCCATTGCGGACCGAAGCCACACTTGATAACCTGGTCATCACCCCATCCCAGGTTAGAAACATCATAAAAAACCTTGACACCTCCAAAGCTTGTGGGCCTGATCTTATACCTGTAATAGTAATAAAGAAATGCACTGCTGAACTGGTCCCTGTCCTCTACAATAAATGCCTAGCTGAATCTTGCTGACCTGATAGCTGGAAAATTGCCTCTGTGATACCAGTCTACAAGAATTCTGGGAATAGAACCGATCCTCAGAACTACCGCCCAATCAGTCTACTGCCGATCTTTGCTAAAATCTTTGAATCCTTAATCAATCTAGCGATAGTAAGGAACTTAGCTAATGCTAAACTTCTTTCTGACCGCCAGTATGGATTTAGACAAGCACGATCTACTGCAGACATCCTAACGGTCATCTCTAAATGCATGTATCATACACTCGACAAGGCAGGTAAAGCTATGGCAGTAGCACTTGATATATCTAAAGCCTTTGATAAGGTATGGCATAAAGGGCTTCTCCTGAAAATACGCTCATATGATATTACTGGGCAAATACTTAATATAATTAGATCCTTCCTAACCAAAAGAAAGACCCAGGTTGTCGTTGATGGCCGTTCATCTAAGCAACATGACATAAATGCTGGTGTACCCCAGGGATCTATCCTTGGACCTTTATTGTTCCTGATCTTCATAAACGATCTCCTTGATGACATTGAGTCTGAGATTGTTTTTTTTGCTAACGACATCACGCTTTACTCTCGTCATGTGGGCAAAACGGATGCGACCATATCTGAGGCAATGGCTGAATCCTTAGAAAATGACCTCCAGTCTGTAGTGGATTGGGGTCATAAATGGTTGGTAACTTTTAATGCCGCAAAGACAAAGCTCCTTTCCTTCAATAACTACAAGAAACCCCTCCAACCACCAATTGTCATGGCAAATAACACCCTACCTGAGAGTTCAACATTCAAACTCCTTGGCCTAACCATTCACAGGTAACATGAATTGGAACAAATACATTGAAGACATTGCCACGGCTGCCGCAAAGAAAGTGGGCTCCCTCTACCGTGCTAGTAAACTCCTCACACCTGACATTATCCTGTATATCTACAAAGCCACCATCCGCCCATGCATGGAGTATTGTTGCCACATCTGGGCTGGTGCATCATCTACTAGTCTCTCCCTCCTTGACAAGGTCCAACAAAGAGTCGCCACTTTAATAGGTCTTTCACTGTCCACCAAGCTCAGCCCCTGCCCCATCGCCGCAATGTAGCATCCTTGTGCTTGTTTTACAAATACTTCAATGGATTATGTTCCAATGAATTGGCTACTCTGGTGCCCCCTCGACGTAAATTTGCTAGACCGACTCAACAATCCGCAAAATCCCATCCATTCACTGTGGAGTTCCCCAGATGCTAGAGAGCCTTCTACTCCAATAGCGTCTTTCCTCATGCTGCCGGCCTCTGGAACTCCCTCCCTGCCCCCCGTTTCCCCGACAGTACCGACATGCAGAGATTTAAAACTAATGTAAACAGACATCTAGCTGCACAGCTCCCAACTTAGAATAACACCCAAAACCTACTCCCTAATTCTCAGTAGCCCCTTACGTCTACAATGGCGTCCTGTCTTGTTTGGGGTGAAATTTAAAAAAAAAATTAAAAAATGGCCGATCATACTTTCTGAAAATAACCGAAGACGAGAATCAAATTATTTTTGTTGTCTTTTCTTTCGAATAATTTTTTTTCTTCTTTTTTTCATCTTTCGTTTTTATTCAATAGTTTTTTTTTGTTTTTTTTTCCAAAGAGCAGACGCCGAAAAAAAATTGACTCTCATCTTCGATTATTTTCAGAAAGTGTGTCTGGATATCTTGTCTCAGCAAGTTCAAAGGATTGTATACAGATTGAAATTTTAACATACAATAAACATCACTTTAAAATACTTAAAAACACAAAAAAAAATGATCCAGTAACTTTTATTGTCTTTGGTGACGGTTATTTGTTGACTATTTGTGTTTTGTTTTTTGTTTCACCCCTTTTTTGTTCTGTTGGAAATTGTTAACGATCCCTCAACGTTATATCATACACTGATTTAATGTCAATTTTGAAGCAAAGACAGGACTTATTGAGTGATGTGTTATTATGTTTAAATAACCGTGAATAAAGGAATATAATTTGGAATTAACGACCTGGAAAGAAGGTGCTCATATAGTTGCGTCATCCAATGTCAATGGGCTGCCATAACTAATTCTACCTTCACTCATGATGTTGTTATTATTATTATTATTATTATTATTATTATTATTATTATTATTATTATTATTATACAGGGCACTTGTTGTCCTCGTTACTGTCGGAGTAGTTAGTCATTTATTGTTCGTCGGGGGGGGGGTAAATATTGGCCAGCCTTTTAGTGATTAGGGGAGGGGAGTTAGGGCGAGAAGAAGTGAGAGACAAACACCTGGGAATTTAGGGAAGGCTGGGTGAGAAGACATGCATGGGGTTGGGGGGACGTTTGTGTCTGACATGTGAAGACTTAAAAAGAATAACCCAGAAAAGCCCACTTGCAGGTAGATGAGAATGAGGCGACACCTGGCGCTTGATGGTCATGAAAATAACCTCACTGTATTTTTGCTCAGGTTTTTACAATGGCTTAGACGTACCCACGAGAACTCCCTTAAGTTAAGATGCGAGGGGTCACGTACGTAGGTAGTGCTCTCTCTCTCTCTCTCTCTCTCCCCTTCTCTCTCCCTCTCATATATATATATATATATATATATATATATATGAGACTAAAAACATACTTTTAGAGAATTGAACCTATAGTGAAATGGTTTAAGCTCAATATACGAGATAGAGCAATTATAAGGATAAATGAAGGAAGAGAGATAAAGATGTACGGATGAAAAATCTATTTCATCTTCGATTGTTCAATGCAAGATGTACTCAATAAAAAAACATGTTTATTTTTCTTTCTTTAAGGCAGGCTTTTCAAAGATTAAAATCTTATCATCAGAGGAATTACATAGATGGATAAGTTGACAGGGGAATAGCCAAAATTCAACATTTGAAAAATTTAAGAAATAATATCAAGTAATGGAAAGTAAAAGTGTGTGCATAAAAAGGTTATCAAAATATAGAGTCTGTCCACTTGGTGAATGTCCGTCGACAAAGTGTCCGGTGACGAAAAATTTAAAAATGGAAAAAGAAATTTCTTGGAGACTGCGAACTAACACCAGCATGCAAACTCTCCCCTTACCCTATAGTCCTCCACATCTCAACTCCTTGTACTAAACGACACCTTAAATAACATCCCCTACACTACCCCCCCCCCCCCCGGCTAACTTACAATAACCTTGATCTAACCCCTCAAACTCTCTTATCTTCTCCACTTAACAACTCCAACTTAAGCTACAAATAACACAAATACCACAATAACAATCCCATACAAAATTTTTTTATATATATATATATATATATATATATATATATATATATAGGGTGGGCCAAAATAAGGGTCCTATCTTTAAATTTGAATAACTTGAATTTGAATAACTTCCACAAAATAAAAGTTAAACTCACCAAACTTTATGTGTGTGTAGACTGACCCTTCCGAGATTTTTTGAAATAAACAAAACAAATTTTAGCCGAAAAACACTTCTTAAAACTTACAAAAACTAAAGTATTGTTTTTTACACTGTTTTGAGTTATTTAAGCAAAAATAATGTTTTCTAAATGAGGGTACGTTCCTTAGGGCTAATACGGCTCATGCTTGCTTCGGAAGGGGTCCTTTACTTATTCTAAAAAAAAAAAAAAAAAAAAATCAATAAATAAAAAAGTTATGAATTTTTAAAAATAGGACCCTTATTTTTGCCCACCCTGTATATATATACCACCCGAATTTAGGGTTAGTAGTAGGAAGGAGGCATGTTTTTTTATTACTTTTAACAATGACATATTTTATACTAAAGATTTTGAAGCATCAGTTGGAGATCTTTAATGATTCAAAGCCACCATAACATTTACCTTTTTTTTTTTTCTTTTTTTTTTCCTCTCAATCGTTTCCTCCAACTGAAATAAGTTTTTTCCCCTCATATCTCATTCGACTTTTAGTTTTTAATTTACCATTCTGACGTTTCCTCTAAGAGGGTCAGACGAACAGGCCTTAAGGTAATTTTAACAATTTTCCTTTTTTTTCCACTCGTCTGTTTCATTGATTACAATACTGCTTCCTCTAATATATATATATATATATATATATATATATATATATATATATTATATATAATATTATTATTATAAGCCCCTTCCAAGTAAAATTGAAAGTTGAGCACTGTCGGAAAGATTAAAAATAAACATTCACCTAAAAGCTTCAGTGCAATACTCCGATCCTGTCGGTCGTTGAGTGCTATCGAATGTTTAGATGTCAACACTCGCCGCTTTCAGTGTAAACATCACTTAATTTCCCCGTAATTACGTGACAATCCCTCGTGGCCTAATGGAACTAGGTGAGCGCTTACAGATTCAAGATGTATCTGTGAACGGGGTTCGCGCCTTATGACTGTCTGAGATTGTTATTTCCCTGCGCTCATGAGAGCAATAAGCTCGAAACGACGTTGTACGTAGGTAAAAATATTTTTTAAGATATTAAAAATAATTTAATATTGTTATATATATATATATATATATATATATATATATATATATATATATGAGAGAGAGAGAGAGAGATATGTTTTATAGACATATACTTTGCTTTACATGCCATCAAAATTTTTAAATCTCTTTAAGTAAAAGCCGTATTTTTAAAAATGTATGACAAACTGCTTGGTTTTAACTAAATAGAATGCATATACAGTGTACCCCTGATATAAGAGACCCGGATATAAGAGAAATTTTCTCTGGTCCCAAATCAGAGACCGTGTTAATGTATATAAATTAGACCCGGATATAAGAGAAAACCGGATATAAGAGAGATTTTCTCTGGTCGCGTCCTCCCTGATATAAGAGAGTTCGTTTTGAGTGACAGTGTGATGTGGTAAATCAGACACCCTCTACCTTATGATTTTGCTTTGTGTGTCTAAGGGTAGCGCCGCCCGCTTTTTTGCCGACTTTGCTTTTCGTTGCATTTATCTGGACAGCATTTTCACTTTACCCACTGTTCTGTTGAGTCAGAAGTTTGTTTGTTAATTTTGCCACTGAAAACCGTTTGCTTGCGATCATTGCGATTAGTGATGTTGGTGTCGGCGTCTCAACGAAAAACTGTGAGCATTTCTGAACAGTTGAAGCTCATTGACAATGTCAAAGTGAAGAAACTCAAACTGGCCAACAATTACGGAATCCGTTATTCAACAGCAGCAAAAATTCTCAAGAAAGAAGACGATCTCAGGTCTTGCATACAAATGAATGGAAATACTAATTGCAAAGAAAGCCCCAATCTGTGCACAAGGACGTTTACGAAGCACTTACACAATGATTTACGCAAGCAGGTGCTCATGGAGCTACCGTCACCGATCACGTGATTAAGCAGAAAGCATCACAACTGGCTGTAAATTTTGAAGTTGATTTTGAACCGAGCAATGGCTGGCTCATGCGCTGGAAGCAGGCCAATAACGTTTCCTTCAAAAAATTTAACGGCGAATTAACGTCGGCAGATCACGTTTCTGCCAACGAATGGATGACAAACGTTTTGCCGCAACTTTTTTGGGGATATGATCCAAAAGATGTTTAGAACTGTGATGAAACAGGACTTTTCTACAAAGCCATGCCATCTGGATCTTTGCAATTTGCCGGTAACGAACATTCAAATGGGACAAAAGTTCACAAAGACAGATTCACAATGCTTCAGTTTACAAACATGGACGGCAGTGAAAAGCAAGCTGTAGTTGTTGGTAAGTTGGCAAAACTACGCTGCTTTAAAAATGTCAAAACTCTGCCGTTTTCTTACTTCGCTAATTGTAAAGCCTGGATGACTAGTCAGCTGTTTACTGACGTTATGAAAACGCTTAATCGAAAAATGATTGCTCAAAATCGAAAGATTATTGTATTTTTGGACAATGCAACTTGTCAGAACTTACTGCCGGGTACAAATCTGTCAAACATCAAATTGTCGCTCATGCCACCAAACACCACCAGTCTCATTCAACCTTTGGATCAAGGCATCATTCGTTCATTCAAAGCATATTATCGTCGGGAACTTGTTCGAATGCAAATCACAGCGATCGATGCTACATCGCCAGTGCCGCTGTCCGGAGTGGCCAAGCAGATCAGTTTTGAAGGCCATACACATGATGAAACGAGAACTTTTCATGGTCAAACCGTCAACAATTCAAAATTGTTTTAAATTGAATCAAGTGGAAGAAATACTCGGCGAAAATGATCAAGTTTCTCCACCATCTTGTATGGAGCAAACAGATTTTGACGAATTTATCAGCTTCGACGACAGTACATAATGTTATGGAGAACTGACTGACACGGACTTCACACGTGGTATAAAATCGGATAGTCAAGATTTTGACAAAGATGATGATGCTGAAAGCGTAAGTTCTGAAGTTTCTAAAAGTGACAAACCAGAGCCAAATTCTCTGGCTGCATTGAATGCGCTTGAAACTTTGACAGCCTACTTTGAAGCAAAAAGCAGTAATCCTGATAGCGCATTGAAAATGATTTACAGACTGTATAAAAGTGTTTGTGATGTTAACAAAGAGATTTCTGTACAATAAAAAATGACTGACTTTTTTAAGAAAAAGTAATTTTTGACTGAATTATTTGTGAAAACTGATTGAAAATGTATTTTTGTCTGTGTTTTTGTGTTTTTTATGTCTATAACTGTTAAATAAACTAGTGTTCTGTACGCAAAAAGTGTTATATGAAGTGTTCCCATACTTACCTAAACAAAATAGACCAGACCCGGATATAAGAGACTTCTTTTCTGGTCCCGACAGCTCTCTTATATCCGGGTATAAGTGCATAACTAGCTGCATCTACCCGGCAATCTGTTTTACTTTTCGTTTTTTAAAGTATGCCGTTATTTTTCTCAAAATATTAGTGTTTTGTTCGAATCAACGAGGAGTAACTCTATGGACAAATACAGAGTGGCAGCTCTGTTTTTAAGACGGCGACCATTTGAACGCAATTCTGACCTGGACAAAGTATTTTCTGGAAGGAATTGTATCAAATTACCTATTTTGCTTCGGAACAACATGCTGCAACGATCCACAAGAAACCACTAGAAACACCTTTCTGAAGAGTATTCTCAGGCAACATAGAAGATACAAGTCTGCTGCAAGGAAGGTGGGCTCCCTCTACCGTGCTAGAAAATCTCTCACACTGGCCAGTATTATATATTTCTATAAAGCTATCATTCGTCCATGCATGGAGCATTGTTGCCACATCTTGGACAGAGTGCAACAAATAATTTCTAACCTAATTGGTCCCGCACTGTCTGCCAAGCTGCAGTCCCTGTCACATCGCCGTAGAGTTGCATCCCTGTGCTTGTTTTACAAATATATCCTCAGAATGTGCTCCGATAAACTTACAGCACTTGTACCCAATGAAAATATCTCGACTAGCAGCAAAATCGCACCCCTTCATTGTAGAGATCCCTAGATGCTGAAGAATTTTCTACTCTAATAGCTTCTTTCCTCGGAACACTTACCTTTGGAATTCCCTCCTTATTCCCTGTTTTCCCGACCGTACCACCACACACAAATTTAAATCTACTATGAACAAACATTTTGCTGCCCAGCTCCCCACTAAGGTTGCCTCCCCTCCCTATAAATCTGGCCACTATCACCGTAGCCCTTACGTTTCAGTGGCACTTGTTTGGGGTGAACAAAAGTTTAAAAAAACAACAAAAAAATAACAGACTGACAATCAGAATCAGATAGGGATTTTGTAGGAAAGAAGACCGACTTTACTTTGTATATTAGACTAGCTGTACCGACCCGGCGCTGCCCGGGAGCCATTACGTTCACATTTCTTTTGCAAATGTTTCTATGTTCTATAACAACGCGGGTTATGTTATGCTCAGTATCTAAGTTAAAAGTGAACCTGCTTATGATTTAATAAGAACGAAAAAAAGACGTAACTAAGAAAACAAATGCAAAGGTCAATAATCCATCAGTGTCTAAATTATAAATGAGGAATAAGGAAACGTAACTGTTAGTGCAACTTGAATGGGGGGGGGTAAGAAATGATAACTCTTACTTATTTTACTTGATGGGTTTTTCTTTTAAGGTGATTATTTAAGAATTTCTCTATATTAGAAAACTGCTAGATTGAATTAAGTATTTTAAAGATAAATTCTAGCAAAGTATGTTAGTTTATTGCCAATAACACGGTACAGAAATAACAAATAAAATTTGACGAGTCAGAATTAAAGTTTTGTCAGCTTAAATGCTATTTAGGTCCAACTGAAAAAATCCGGCCAACATTGTTTCAAATATTATAGAGAATCGTCAAACTATGTCCGTGCTTTTGGGTCCTTTTCACAGATATGAATTCAATTTTTCTTACTAAATGAAATAGCAGGGTAGACTGGATTTGCAGCAGTTATCTCCCCCTCTCAAACATAATTGCACCGGTTTGCCAGTAGGCGTCGCTTTTCACCGTCAGGTGGCGCTGGAGGACAATCACTGAGTTATCTGCCTTTCTTGATTATATAAACCGGTGCACAACGTCAGCCAGGTTTCTTTTCCAGTTTCGGCCACGGCAGACAGTAGTCATCAGAGACGCTGCTCGTCTCCTTGTCTGACCCACAAAATCACACGTGTTCAAATTCATAAATACGTTTTTCTCAGTCAGAGATTTTTTTTCACACACGCATTCATATTTTTAAAGAGACAATTTCTTCTCCAGAACATTTTATTTTCACACAATTTCTTTATTGAACATATTTTCCCATGTGCGTTTCAATCATATCAACTCCACACACATTCATCATTCCACATACACACTGTATAAGTATTAATGTACTCCGTTTCATTGTCGTTACACACGTTCAATAAACGCTTTATTTAAACAACCTATTACTTGTGAATTATTATTTTGCCTTGCATGTGACATTGCTTGTATTATGAACATGTAACTGGGATTTCCTCTAAAATCTCGACAGACTCTCAGATCTTGGTAGAACAGCTAGTCTAGAAGCAGGGAAATACTGAATTAACACTTTCACTGTAACGCACACACACTGTGCATCTGTGACAATTCATTACTTTCCTGTTGGGGAGAGTGGATCATTTCTTTGCAATGAACAATCTATTTAAAGCAAATTCGTGTGTGGAGTGCGTCCGATGATTCAGTTTGCCAGCGTCGTGATCGAGAGGTGGCGTAGATATATTGTAATATATTGCACTCTTTGAGAAATTCCATGACGAAATTATGGAAATAATCTGTGTAGTTTTGTAGCAGACCTTCTACAATTTTCTTCTTTCTTTCTTTTTTCCTTGTTGTTGTGCTTTTTTTTTTTTTGGTACGAAAAATAGATATTGAAAGAGTAAAAATGACGTCGGCTCCCGTTCTAAAATGTCTGCTTTTAAAACTAAGCGTATCGTCGTCTTGTGAAAAAAGGCCTTTCTTTCTGGCATTTTAGAGCAGTACGGCGGTGGTAGGGGTAGTGGGTAGAGCCCGACCCTGCTACCTCTTCCTTCTCCTCTCACACCCGCATCGTCTTAGTCTCCGCCGGTTTCTGCAGGTGACCTTCACCCTTCCTCCCACCCCGGCGTTCCCCCCCCCCTCATCACGTCCCCCACTGCCACCACCACCACCGCCACCTTCCTATAACCCCATCCCTACCACCCAACAGCGCGCACCGACTCTTACCAGCCTTTTGTTTTTGGTTCTTTTGTTTTTGCTTTTTAGTTTTGTTTTATTTTCTCTCTCTCCTTTACTTCTTTCTTTCTTCTTTCTTTCGTTTTTAACATTATGTGCGTGTGTTATTTTTTATATGTGAAGGAGAAATTATATATATATATACAGTTCACACACACACACACACGTTCTCGCTTGCGTGTGTGTGTGTGTGTGTGTGTGAACTATTTAAATCGTTTTGGGCTTGCACCGACTGGCAGTGAGATAGTGGGTAGTGCTTCCTGCTTCACACACTCATATAGAACAGGGAAGTATATATATATATATATATATATATATATATATATATATATATATAGGCAAGGAATATAGACGTTTGTGACATTTTTTTTGGGGGGGGGGCGGGGATGAAATTGAAAAGTGTTTAAAGTTATAATTCCATAAATCTACTAAGCCGGCTTTCATCCACACTCATCAGAGTTAATACGTGGAAGTAAAATTCAAATTAAAGCTTAAAATATCGAGTGAACACTTTTCAATTTCATCCCCCTCCCCCCCCCCAAAAAAAAATGTCACAAACGTCTTAATAAATTTTGTACCACTAATAATTATATATATATATATATATATATATATATATAATGGCGTGTGCATAAGTGTATGTGATTCTGCGTGCATTTGCCGAGAAAGAAATGCTCAATCTGGGGTCCGCCGAGGGCGCCCTCAACCACCGATAGAGATACCCGCTTCAGGCGTCGTTACGGCAAGATCCAGGGGTAAGAAGACTGATATAACATCTGCGACGACTGTTGCTTCCAATTGTGTAGACTTGCTCTTCTTTTTGCATCAGGATGTCAGTCGCTTATAAAGTAGGATTGGTTTTGTACAAAGGCATTTCTCACTTAAAAAAGCTTCATGCACAGACATTACTTGAAAACTTAGAATATTTTCATGAGACAGTGGCAGATAGTCAAGCGATGGCGATGTTCTAACACGTATACATTTTTACTTTGTCGTCGTCTTCAGGCCAAAATATTAAAAGTGAAACAGGTTTATCTTTTTAATATTTTGGCTCATCGAAGCATCAACCTGTCGTAGGCTTTCGCTGAAACATGTGTGCTCATATGTAGCCAGAAATGTTTGTAGACCTAAAGTTATGCTAAATAAATACACCGCTCTATTTATTATTGAGCACTATTATATGAACACAGTAAACTTCATAGGAGTGTGTATACAATCTTTATGAACAAAACTACACCTGGAATACTATATATATATAAAACAGTTTTTCATGGTAAACAACTGATGATCCCTTAAAATAGTGTTAGAAACTAATATAATAACTGTAAAAAATAAATTGACTTACATGAGTGATTTTCCACTGGAAGACTTGAGACTATAAGTTTTTGTTTTTTTTGTTTTTTTTTATATATATATTTTTTTTTTATATAGTTTTAATGGTTGAGAAACTTCCGAGACTATATATATATATATATATATATATATATATATATATATATATATATAAAACATAGATCTTGGGTTAACTTTTTTACATGATCATTTATTTGTGCTCCAAGAATTCAACATAACAACAGTTTGTGTACGATCGTTTCTGAGACGATATATCTTTATTAATATCGGATAACTTCATCAGCACAGGGTATACACACCAATATATATATATACAGGGTGGGCCAAAATAAGGGTCCTATCTTTAAATTTGAATAACTTGAATTTGAATAACTTCCACAAAATAAAAGTTAGACTCACCAAACTTTATGTGTGTGTAGACTGACCCTTCCGAGATTTTTTGAAATAAACAAAACAAATTTTAGCCGAAAAACACTTCTTAAAACTTACAAAAACTAAAGTATTGTTTTTTACACTGTTTTGAGTTTTTTAAGCAAAAATAATATTTTCTAAATGAGGGTACGTTCCTTAGGGCTAATACGGCTCATGCTTGCTTCGGAAGGGGTCCTTTAAAAAAAATCAATAAATAAAAAAGTTATGAATTTTTAAAAATAGGACCCTTATTTTTGCCCACCCTGTATATATATATATATATATATATATATATATATATATATGTTAATTAATCAAGCTCAAATATATTAATAAACTGAACATAAAGCCAATATTTTCAAGAGTGCTCACTATCAAGTAGTGCATTTATAAAAGTAAATATACATTATTAGTCTACACCAAATAGCCGACGTTTTGATGATATTACATCTTTTCACAGACTGACTAAAAGTGAAAAAAGGGAAACTCGCATTAATATCGTCACCAGAAAACAACCGGACTTGAAGAGAAAAGAAAGAATCAAATCCACTCCAAGGTCGCGTCAGCAAAAATCGGTCACTGGCCGTTAACCCTTCAAAATTGCATTAATGAACGAACGAACGCCCCTCTCCCTCTCTATATAGCTATCATTCTGAAAAAAAAAACAGGCATGTGTATGTGTGTACTGTATATATAAAGATATGTACGTGATATAGCTAGACACAAACAGTGGACTTGTATGTCATAACTGCAACAAGACTTGTAAAAGTAAGTCGAGGCTGCTGAGCCATCTGCGTGCCTACAACTGCACATTGTAATCTTGTAGGGATGGTCTTCTTCTGTAAAGAAGTGGCAATCAGCATATATATATATATATATATATATATATATAAACAGTTTCTTACATTCCAAGGGCCAAGATTTTATTCATCTTATGAATCATTTTTGCAAAACAAACAGTTTTGCTACAATTACGGTTCCGTTTCGTTCACCAGAAGACCAACCAACATTTGTATATCAGTATCGGATTTTTCTTCTATGGACTCATCAGAAAGCCCCCCCTCCCCCGAAGTTCTCAATCAGAAAAAATATATAGCGATGCAACAAAACAAATGTCTGAAAAATATATATCTATAAGGTAATAAGCAAAATACAAACTACATAAAATAACAAGAATTAGCACAGGTTTAAGTTTGATATTTCTTTTCATTTACGAAACTTTGTCAAGAAACCATTTCATTGAAAAGACTCAAGTAGACATACACAAAGTTGCAGTAGTGGTAGGAAGAAAGAAAGTCCCAAAGCCACACTGGGTAAAGAAAGGGATAGTGTCAAGGTGGGAGAAAATAGTGTTGGCAGTAGTCTATCGTTGAGTGTATGTTTATAGAGGATTGGTTGGTGGTGTATCAGAGGGTAAGGAGGAATGTTATGGTGGGTGGTAGGGTAGTTTGTGAAATGTGAAGTGGTGGAGGAAGATTCTTAAAAAAGCAGTAGAATTGTTTAAGTGGTATAGGGAGAAGAAATGGGTGAGGAGAGTGAATGTAACGGAAAGTAGGAAGAGTATTTTAATGTAAGGGATGTGTAAACATGTGTTAAATATTTTTCACTGTGTCTGGTGAGATTTTAAAAATTCCAGTTTGGTCGATCTGATTTTCTGATTGGAATATTAGGCTAGCTTCTATAAATTATCTTAATTTAATATCATATACATGTTTGACTATCAAAGATTTGTAGAGATTAAATTTATAGTTGAAAATTAACATATATAAGACGAAAGTGTTACTAGTGTCGCCTAATTTTATGATTCTATTGTGTGCATAAATTCTTTTGGGGGTAGGGGACGTTGAGTTTCACCAATGTATACATTGTTACAAAGAATTGTGTCAATATCTGTCTGTGGGATAGTGTTTTCATGTTTGCTAAAAAATCTTTTTAATTATCAGTGAGCTGGAATGTATGGTTCTAAAACCATATTTGGATAATGCTATGTAAAGATTGTTGTTGTGCATGTTAGTAAGTAAAGTGATGAGTCTGGCGGTCGGAGAGGCGAGATTAATTGGTCTTATTGTTTAGTTGTGAAAGATGCAGGGTGCTTTTTGTTTAGCATTTAAAATGAAATATTTCAGGTATTTTAGAGTTTTTAGTAAGTTTCTGGGGATGATTCTATTTTTTTTGTATTAGTCTGATAAATATTGATGGCTACAAATTTTAAGGTCTCTAAGCTATAGACCTATTATCAGGCTTTGATTATGTAGTGATGATGGTGAGGATAGTAGTGCATGCAGTCGTATTTATCGGTTTTCTTTGTTGGTTATATTGTTGTTTTTTTGAATCAGACTATCTAGAAACAGTAGAGAATTGTTAAATTCTATTTCAAAAGTCATTTTATGGTGACTTTAACGTTATTTGCAGCTAAGTTGGAGATCACTTTCTAAGGATTCAGCCATTGCCTCGGATATGTAAGCATCCATTTTGCCCACATGACAAGAGTTTTTGGTGATGTTTTGAAATTTCAGTTTTTTTGTTGATAGTTTTTAGGTCTGTGGATTCCTAGGTAATGTGGCCACTAAAAATGTGTGTAAAACATATATATATATATATATATATATATATATATATATATATATCAGTAAACAATTGTATGCTAAATTCCAATGACCAAATCTTTATTCATTTTTTCTTGCCGAATTTCAAAATAATTGAATGAAACTTGACAATTTTGATTTCCTCAATGTTCTTCTTTTATATTTTTCAGCCATTTGGCATTTCTGTTGTGGCCTTGTGCCTTTCCCATATCTTACTACAGAAGTTTTTTGTTTCTTTTGGGTCTGCTTATTCTGTTTTTGTTCTTCCTCATTTATGCTTGGATAAAACTGTCTTTCATTGTTTTAAAAAATCCTATTTTGTTTGTACTGTTCTAATTTGTATCTGCATCGTCTAAATTTTCCCCTTTTTTCTGCTATTTTTTGTTTTAGTTCTTCATGTTTCTTATTTAGTCTTTCTTTGTTAGTCCTATTTCCCTTCTTCTATCGTTTTCTGTTCTTATTCATCCTATGTACGGTTTTAGCTACTTGTCGAAGTTTGGTGATCTGGGTTACCAGTATGATTGCCCATCCAGGCTTTGTCGGTTCATTCTTTTGGCCAGTTTTTTAAATGAAGGAAGAGAACCGTTTTGAGGTTGACGGTTTGGATTTTCGATTTTTTCTGAGTTCAATTTGATTAGAGAAAAAAGTTCACCGAGGAAGCTTTTTGAAAACATATCTTGAGTTTATTAATTATCAAAAAAGAAAGTGCGTTTTGGAATGGGCAGAAACAATTGTATGAATAAATATGTGTTTTTAAAAAATAAATTTGGAACATTTATTAAGTTATTATATATTTTGAGATCTAGTAATATAAACACTATTGAGCTCTTAACCCATTATTTGTGTGAATTTAGAGGAATTTCACACATAAATATATATATATATATATATATATATACGTATATATGTCTGCACATGATTGTGTGTATATATTCAAAAAATGCTTATTTGAATATTTCATTCAAAGTATGACATCATTATAGAATAACAAGAGGAGTGTATAGCCATGAAACTGTTGTGACTTTAAAATTAACTATTTATCATTGTTAGACGGGAGGGTGAAAAATAGGTATGTATACGAGGCCTGTCTAAAATGTATCCGACCTTAGGCAAGAAAAAATATTTCAAATATGTGATAGAGTTGGGGCCCTAATCCCCTTCAAAGTAGGCCCCTTTGTGCTTGCACACACTTAGCCCACCAATCCATCCACTGCCGGAAACACATCTGGAAGTCTTCTTTTGGAATCATGTTCATCTCCGCCGTCATGTTAGATTCAGCAGGTGTTTGGAGAAGATGCGATGTGTAACACAAATTAAGGAGTGGTTCAACCGATTCAAAAATGGCCGCACAGCAGCGGAGAGTGACCAGTGTTCTGGCAGGCCCCCAAACTGCTCAAAGTGCAGCTGTTGTTGAGAGGGTGCAGAAAAAAAAAATATGCGGAACGGCAGAGATGAACACCATTCCTGAACCAGTGTAGACTTAAAATCCTATTATTTTAAAACTAATGTGGGGGGCACAAAAACAATTCATGCTTCTAAACATACATTTCGTTTTTGTGCAAACAAGGGGCTCCAGAGAAAAGAAAGTAAAAGCAAAAACAAACAGGAAAAGGTCATGTGATGAACCCCTAACTACGACTGCACAGTTGACCTCTGAATCAGAACCGTTCTTGTTTATGTGAAACAACGACCTTAGGAGCCAGTCATCCACACTATAAACAGAGCTGGATGACACCATATATATGTGTGTGTATATATATATATGTATTGTGTGGAAATTAAAAAAAAATTTTTTTTAACACCTGCGGGGGCTAGGAAATACCCGACTAGTACACGGGCGCAGGCTATCGTTACCCCTCTCAGAGTGTTGGACCCGTAAGACCTTGTAAGGCCATCCATCTAAGAGAATGAAATCTCTGACAAAAAAACCTCACTACCAGCTACTTACGCCATGGCAGTAAACCGTTGGGGAGGGAGGCCTCCTTAGTCCTGATCGACAACCTTACTAGAGTTGGAATCTCGAACAAAATATCCGGTTTGCAAGCCTACAATTGCTTAAGGAGTAGATAGGTTCTGCCTATCGCCGGCCCTTGTACTCCTTCTTTGTTTGTTAGCCAGGCGCAGAGGTACCAGCGCTGGGACGCCTCTAAACACTTAGTGCCTAGCCTTGTTTCCTTACTAGGACAATGAACACCGTTCTCTTTCTCTCTATTTGGGCAACTTGGGGAAAGTTTTTTTCGTTACTAAGTCTTACATGACCAGTCTGGGTCTCTCTTGTTCCGACAGGTTGAGGGTACAGGTTAGACAGCTTGTCTGGCTGCTGTTTCCGACTGACAGGAAGGAGCCCAAACTCTTGGGTAGCGCCAAGAACGGCTACTCCATCATCAGTTGCATAATACCGTGGGTAGTTGTATGTGCCATGTCGTGCATGGAAAGGGACACTGCAATTATCTCTGGTGGGCTTTCCCGATGCCACAACCCCAATGGACCAGGTCGTGACTAATGGACTGGTTGTGTGAGCTTATTGGCACCAAACAAGTACCCACCTTGGCCAACCCACTCTATAATCAAACCAAACATGTCATTACAAAGAAATAAAAGCAAACCTAAACCAGACACCCAACAAAAAACACTTTCGCCTCCGCCCTTGAGGCTCGCATTCACAAATATCCGAGGAATAGAACCAACATCAACGACGTAGAAACCTTTCTCCTGACAAACTCCCCGGATATCCTAGCTCTTAGTGAAACTAACCTTCAATCCTCAATCTCCTCTCACCACTTTGATATGACTGACTACCTCCCACTCTACCGTAAAGACTCTGACAAACATATGCACGGGTTAGGAGTTTATGTTCGGAACACCCTCCCCCTGTCGATTTTCCGACCCGCATCCCACATCGAGTAGACCAGCAAGCCTCACTTCTAGACCTCTTCTAGACCTCAATGCCAGAGGCTTGTGTGACGAAAGCTCATAGCCCACTCGGGAATGCTGATCACGTTGTGCTAATGATACATATCACCCTAAAAAGTCGTCCAAAAGCTGATGAACCGTTGCTCAAAACAACAAGATACTACGAGCAGGCTGATTTTGAGTCAATCAGAGATCACATCAGTGACGCCCCATGGAGGGAAACCTTTTCACTACCTGCCAACCAGTGTGCAAACGAATTAACTGAATGGGTCAAAGCAGGCATTGAAGCCTATGTCCCCATGCGAAAATTCTTTAGCAAGCCCCACTCTCCCCAATGGTTCATCTTGGAATGTGCAGCTGCCATTTCTGAGAGGCAACAAGCATTGTGTAAGTCAGCTACTAATAGACATAAATTTATAGAGTCAAGAAATAATTGCAAGGCCGTGATAGGCGAAGAAAAGAGAAGGTATAATGAGTTGACAAAAAAACGCATCCAGTCACAGAAACTAGGTACTCGCGATTTCTGGAAAATCTACAATAGTGTAGTGAGTAATTGTCAATCAACGATTCCCCCACTATCAAACCACAATGATGTCATTTGCACGGCCACTGATGAGGCTGAACTACTTGCCCAGCGTTTCGCTTCTAACTCTACTTTAGACTCAGATAACCACCCCCTCCCTGAATTCTCTTTGCGGACCGAAGTCACACTTGATAACCTGGTCATCACCCCATCCCAGGTCAGAGACATCATAAAAAACCTGGACACCTCTAAAGCTTATGGGCCTGATCTTATACCTGTAATAGTAATAAAGAAATGTTCTGCTGAACTAGCCCCTGTCCTCTCCAAACTCTACAATAAATGCCTAGCCGAATCTTGCTTCCCCGATAGCTGGAAAATTGCCTCTGTTGTACCAGTCTACAAGAGTTCTGGGAATAGAACCGACCCTCAGAACTACCGTCCAATCAGTCTACTGCTGATCTTTGCCAAAATCTTTGAATCCTTAATCAATCTAGCGATAGTACGGCACTTAGTTAATGCTAAACTTCTATCTGACCGCCAGTATGGATTTAGACAAGCACAATCTACTGCAGACATCTTAACGGTCATCTCTGAATGCATGTATCATACACTTGACAAGGCAGGTAAAGCTAGGGCAGAAGCGCTTGATATATCCAAGGCCTTTGACAAGGTATGGCATAAAGGGCTTCTCCTGAAAATACGCTCATACGGTATTACTGGGCAACTACTTAATATAATTAGATCCTTCCTAAACAAAAGAAAAATCCAGGTTGTCCTCAATGGCCGCTCATCCAAGCAATATGACATAAATGCTGGTGTACCCCAGGAATCTATCCTTGGACCTTTGTCGTTCCTGATCTATATAAACGATCTCCCTGATGACATAGAGTCGGAGATTGGTTTATTTGCTGACGACACCACACTTTACTCTCGCCATGTTGGCAAAATAGACGTGATCATATCCGAGGCAATGGCTGAATCTTTAGAAAATGACCTCCAGGCTGTAGTGGATTGGGGTCATAAATGGTTGGTAACTTTTAATGTCGCAAAGACAAAGCTCCTTTCCTTCAACAACTACAAGAAGCCTCACCAACCACCAATTGCCATGGCAAATAACACCCTACCTGAGAGTTCATCATTCAAACTCCTCGGCCTAACCTTCACAGGTAATATGAATTGGAACAAATACATTGAAGACATTGCCAAGGCTGCTGCAAAGAAGGTTGGCTCTCTCTACCGTGCTAGTAAACTCCTCACACCTGACATTATCCTGTATCTCTACAAAGACACCATCCGCCCATGTATGGAGTATTGTTGTCACATCTGGGCTGGTGCATCATCTACTAGTCTCTCCCTCCTTGACAAGGTCCAAAAAAGAGTCGCCAACCTAATAGATCCCTCACTGTCAGCCAAGCTCCAGTCCCTGTCCCATCGCTGCAATGTAGCATCCTTATGTTTGTTTTACAAATACTTCAATGGATTATGCTCCGATGAATTGGCTACTCTGGTGCCCCCTAGACGTAAATTTGTTAGACTAACTCGACAATCAACTAAATCTCATTCATTCACTGTGGAGGTCCCCAGATGCCGGAGAGCCTTCTACTCAAATAGCTTCTTTCCTCGTGCTGCTGGCCTCTGGAACTCCCTTCCTGCCCCCTGTTTCCCCGACAGTACTGACATGCAGAAATTTAAAACTAATTTAAACAAACATCTCGCTGCCCAGATCCCAATTTAGGCTGACCCCCCCCCCAACCTTCTCCCCTTTTCTTTTTCTCAGTAGCCCCTTACGACTACAGTGGCGGCCTGCCTTGTTTGGGGTGAACCATGTTAAAAAAAAAAAAAAAAAGAGGACATTATTTAACCGACAGACGAGTGTAAACAAGATCAGAGCAACAATGATGCCATATATACTGTATCCACGAACAGCCAAGTTCACACGAGGCAAATAACGGACATCTATAGAATTCTTTGTGATTAATAGAAAATCAGTGTTTGATTTTGATTCGTCAATTTTTTGGGTTGATCATTGGTATCCATTCTTAAGAACAAAAAAATGTATTTCGATTCAATTTCGTTCAATAAATATTTCATCATCCTTGGAACAGTGTTCAAATGAACACTTTTCAATAATGACCTACATAGAAGCATCAACATCTCTCTGTCGTTAAGCCAGTACAATAGCTCAGTTGGGAGAGGCTCAGATTGAAGATCTAAAGGTCCCTATATTGACATAATTCTTTTTTCTTAAATGTTTACATTCCTCACCGTAGACATTGAAACAAAATTTCCTTAAACAACAAATACTTATAATTTTATAAAAAAAATGGTTGAATTAATAATATAATAGGCAAACGATACTGTACGAATGATATTTTGTAAAACGAAATGGTTTAGTTTAACAAAACAAAATGACGATTTTTTTTCGACCCCTCGGGATTAATACCATCAAAATGAGGAGGAAGAAAAGAAAAATAAACTATAATATATTGATATAGTTTTTTCTCCTTTTTTTCTTCCTCCTCATCTTGATGGTATTAATCCCGAGAGGTCGAAAAAAATCGTTAACAAATAAACTTAAGTCTATACCTGCCTTGTCCACCAAGTTTCAGTTATGAATGTCCAACAGTCTTTGTTTTACTAAATGGGGGGGGCGATATTTTCACATCTAAAATGATCGTTTAAAATTTTAATCCTCTTGATAAGCGGTATCGTAAAAATTGTAAACAAACGAATGAATTAATTTAAAAAACGATATAATTTATTCCACTTAGAGTAGCAGGTTTGCTTGTTTAGATGGTAAGGCACCAATGTTTAAAGTTGTGAGTGAGTTCCGAATCCGAGGGTTGATGTGCTTGCTATGTCTAGCCACACTGACGAGTCATAAAATGACGAAAAAGCTGTCTGTGGATAACTACATAATATATATATATATATATATATATAGAGAGAGAGAGAGAGAGAGAGAAATAAAAAATTCACATACACATTGCAACTGTCAGCATTTATAAATGCTAACAGTTGCAATGTGTTTGTAAATTTTTTCTTTCTATATTCTATTCTTGCTCTATTTTCTACATTGAGCTCTTTTACTCGGATTTCTTACCAAAATGATTCACTTTAACACTATATATATATAACATCTATTAATAATGGAGATTATGTATCTGTCTGTCTGAAGCCGAAACTCCAGAGTAATATTACTATTTACTTAGTCCGCCAGCTTCTTTATATACTACTACAAAAACCGCCGTAAACACTATGTGCATTTCTCAATTTACATAATTAATTGCTTTTAAACTTCTAATGAATTAGTATTCACAAATATACACTCATAATTGTTTTCTTCAGATTTCCACATGTATTTACGCTATTTTGCTCGTTAATAATATTACTTATAAATTATAATTATTTCTTTTATTATTTATATATAGATATGAAATGAGTTACGTAGTTAATTTATCTATTGCAAAACTGATTGAACAGCCGGCGTTATTCCATTGAATTGAATTGGTTATCTCCCTCTGATTATTCAGTATGGACACAAGACAGGCGTGTTATTTAAAATGTAAACAAAATGCTGGCATTTACTGTGTTACTTTTACTCTGATTTTTTTTATTAAAACGTTCTGAGTTTGTTTATTTTCTTAATCTTATTAGCCATTATGTTTTAAAACACAAATTCACTGAATCAAATTGTTTAATTAAAATAATAATTGATTTAAAAATTACTATTTAAAAACACACAGACACATTATAATGAATTTAGTTTAGGTAAACTTTTTCTTTAAAAAACTATTCGTGTTTACTGCATTTGATTTTTTAATAGTTTTATTTTAGGTAAACATTTTCTTCCGATTTGAAAAAACTTCCAATATTATCATTTTTTCACGGCCTCAACTGCGTTTATGATTTCGTTTTTACCTTTTACGCTGTTAAGCTTTTATTTACAAACTGTTTTTATTATTCCATGTTTTATTTATTAAAATAAAAGATGTGATTTTTTATTCTTTTCTGTCAATAAACACACTAACACATTGTACTGGAAAACTATATAACTGATTTTAAAATCAAATTGTTTAATTAAAAAAGGTCATTAAACAAACACATACACATTCTAACGAATTTAATTTAGGTAAACTTTCTTTCTGAGAGCATTTACATAACTAATCATGTTCACTGTATTTGATTTTTTGGTGCTTTTTCACTGTAGGACCCGCGCTAACTTTGACCCCATCGTTAGATTTAGGGTCATGGTCAAAGTTAGTGCGGGTCCTACAGTAAAAAATATCGATTTTTTAATTGTTTTATTTTAGGTACACCTTTTTTTCGATTTGAAAAATACTGTTCGCTGTATTTAGTTTTTTAAATTGTTGATTTTAACAATTTTATTGAATCAAATTGTTTAATTAAAATAATAATTGATTTAAAAATTACTATTTAAAAAAAACACACACATTCTAATGAATTTAATTTAGGTAAACTTCTTCTCGAGAGCTTTAAATGCTCTCGAGAAGAAGTTTACCTAAATTAAATCGTGTTCACTGTATTTGATTTTTTTACTGTTTTTTTTTTCTTTTTCTTTTTAATTAAAAATATTTATATGTATGGGGAGGATAAAAACAAAATTGGGGGGGGGGGGGCGGTCAAAATAAAAAAAAAATTTTTCTTTTCTTAACTAAAAATATTTCTATGTATGGGGGAGGGTAAACAAAAATCGGGGTGGGGTCGAAATTTTTTTTTTCTTTATTTTCAACTAAAAATATTCTTGGTCATAAACAAAGAAAATCAATGTCTAACCACCCAAGAAATATGACTGGGGCTCCATCGGTTTACGCGTGAGCGTTCATTTCTGATGCGGCAGCCTAGCAAAAATATGCGACCGGAGGAAGCATATTTTTGCTAGTAATAATAATATGCCTTTAGCTTCTGTTTCAATATCTCTATTTACAAATGGTTTTTGCGTGTTACACCAAGGGAGGTAATTCAGTATTTATCCAAGTGGACACAAGCACCATTAGCAGCTGACTGAAATATTAGTATTGTTTGTAATGCAAAAAGACAACAGATATTGTGGTTCAGTCATAAATGTCTAACAGCATTCACTAATATGGGCCCACTTTGTTGATAATCTTATGAGAAGGAGGTTTGATCCTGACTGGGCTTCACACTCACCGGACCATAACCCACTCACCAACCCAGATTTTTATCTGTTGGGTAATCTCAAAGATAATGTCTATCAAAACAATCACCAAATAATTCCTGAACTGAAAACGACCATCACAGATCAAATCAGGGCAGTACCAAAAGGAGAAATGTGTCTGACTTATTGTCAATATTGCACGCCTTATCAAGGTATGTTTAGAATTGAATGGCGATAAATCAAAGGCTGTTGGACGTTCATGATTTAAATTGGGGGACAAGTCATGCATAGACTAAATTATATTTGTACGATCTTTTCATATAAGTAACTTATCTGTCAGGATTTATCAAAACGTGTGCCTTTGTTCATTGAAAGCATTTAGAAAAAAAAAAAAAAAATATATGTTTTTAAGATAAATAAATAATTTATTTTTAAAAACAATAATCTGCGTTGTGAAGGTTTTCTAAATATTTTATAAAAAAATATTCTCTTTATCTCTGCCATTTCGCCAACGCTCCTAATGTGTGAAATTTTCAAATAACTTTCCACGTACCACGTGATACACACGACTTATAAACATTTCGTCCATAACATCGAGACGAATTCATCCTTACTGCTTGTCTCAGTCGGGGTGGAAAAAAAAAAAAATGAAGAAGAAAAAAAAGAAATATGCTTATTCTTCTGAAGATGGTGATTTTATTACCGAAAGCGCTCAAGTTCAAAAAAAAAAAAAATATATGTTTTTAAGATAAATAAATAATTTATTTTTAAAAACAATAATCTGCGTTGTGAAGGTTTTCTAAATATTTTATAAAAAAATATTCTCTTTATCTCTGCCATTTCGCCAACGCTCCTAATGTGTGAAATTTTCAAATAACTTTCCACGTACCACGTGATACACACGACTTATAAACATTTCGTCCATAACATCGAGACGAATTCATCCTTACTGCTTGTCTCAGTCGGGGTGGAAAAAAAAAAAAAATGAAGAAGAAAAAAAAGAAATATGCTTATTCTTCTGAAGATGGTGATTTTATTACCGAAAGCGCTCAAGTTCAAAAAAAAAAAAAATATATGTTTTTAAGATAAATAAATAATTTATTTTTAAAAACAATAATCTGCGTTGTGAAGGTTTTCTAAATATTTTATAAAAAAATATTCTCTTTATCTCTGCCATTTCGCCAACGCTCCTAATGTGTGAAATTTTCAAATAACTTTCCACGTACCACGTGATACACACGACTTATAAACATTTCGTCCATAACATCGAGACGAATTCATCCTTACTGCTTGTCTCAGTCGGGGTGGAAAAAAAAAAAAATGAAGAAGAAAAAAAAGAAATATGCTTATTCTTCTGAAGATGGTGATTTTATTACCGAAAGCGCTCAAGTTCAAAAAAAAAAAAAATATATGTTTTTAAGATAAATAAATAATTTATTTTTAAAAACAATAATCTGCGTTGTGAAGGTTTTCTAAATATTTTATAAAAAAATATTCTCTTTATCTCTGCCATTTCGCCAACGCTCCTAATGTGTGAAATTTTCAAATAACTTTCCACGTACCACGTGATACACACGACTTATAAACATTTCGTCCATAACATCGAGACGAATTCATCCTTACTGCTTGTCTCAGTCGGGGTGGAAAAAAAAAAAAATGAAGAAGAAAAAAAAGAAATATGCTTATTCTTCTGAAGATGGTGATTTTATTACCGAAAGCGCTCAAGTTCAAAAAAAAAAAAAATATATGTTTTTAAGATAAATAAATAATTTATTTTTAAAAACAATAATCTGCGTTGTGAAGGTTTTCTAAATATTTTATAAAAAAATATTCTCTTTATCTCTGCCATTTCGCCAACGCTCCTAATGTGTGAAATTTTCAAATAACTTTCCACGTACCACGTGATACACACGACTTATAAACATTTCGTCCATAACATCGAGACGAATTCATCCTTACTGCTTGTCTCAGTCGGGGTGAAAAAAAAAAAAATGAAGAAGAAAAAAAAGAAATATGCTTATTCTTCTGAAGATGGTGATTTTATTACCGAAAGCGCTCAAGTTCAAAAAAAAAAAAAATATATGTTTTTAAGATAAATAAATAATTTATTTTTAAAAACAATAATCTGCGTTGTGAAGGTTTTCTAAATATTTTATAAAAAAATATTCTCTTTATCTCTGCCATTTCGCCAACGCTCCTAATGTGTGAAATTTTCAAATAACTTTCCACGTACCACGTGATACACACGACTTATAAACATTTCGTCCATAACATCGAGACGAATTCATCCTTACTGCTTGTCTCAGTCGGGGTGGAAAAAAAAAAAAATGAAGAAGAAAAAAAAGAAATATGCTTATTCTTCTGAAGATGGTGATTTTATTACCGAAAGCGCTCAAGTTCAAAAAAAAAAAAAATATATGTTTTTAAGATAAATAAATAATTTATTTTTAAAAACAATAATCTGCGTTGTGAAGGTTTTCTAAATATTTTATAAAAAAATATTCTCTTTATCTCTGCCATTTCGCCAACGCTCCTAATGTGTGAAATTTTCAAAAACTATATATTGATGTCGCTGATCTGAACTATTGAATAAGTTTTTGGCCAACATTTCTTGTCTGCTTTTGTGGTGTCTTAATTGTCTTTATTCCGACAAAGGTGATGAGTCTGCGAGCTGAAATAAAACGACTGTAAATAAAATAGACAAGACATTTTTGTCTTTTAAACAAAATATACTTTCTTATATTATTCCATCTGTTCAAATTATAATAGGTTTCTCGAGTACCTTTTTCTCAACATCGTCCGTGTTGAAACCAGCCGCAATTTAAATCAGTTCATCATAGTCAGCTTGTGAATGAAGCCTTTTTGTGACGTGTCCGTGTGTTGGCAGCGTCAGCTTAAAAACTGAATCCCGATGCTCAGAAGGGGCCTGTCACTCAAAAACATCACCTCACTGCATCAATACTCCGCATTGGTACAAGCCATCATGGCTGTTTAACCTTTTAAAGTTTTCATAGCAAGCTGTCATTGTGCTCCTGAACTTTCTTCTATCCTCTCTAAATTATTCAATCTCTGTTTGTCTAAGTCCTGTTTCCCTTCTTGTTGGAAGGAGTCCTCTGTTGTCCCTATCTTTAAAAATGCTGGTGATCAGTCTGACCCAACTAAGTATCGTCCGGTTAGTCTCCACTCTGTTATTAGCAAAGTTTTGAAAGGTGGGTAAACGGCAAGCTTGTTCATTTTCTGGAAAGTCTGGACCTCTTTAGTGATGTTCAGTATGACTATCGTGGTTTCCGTTCAACTGCTGATCTTTTAACCATTGTAGCTGAGCAGATCTGTCGGTTTATGGATAATTCAGGGGAGGGTAAAGCCATTGCATTTGACATTTCAAAGGTGTTCGACAGAGTGTGGAATTCTGGTCTCCTACACAAACTTCAGGGTTATGGTGGTGAAGTTCTTGACATTATTAGGTCTTTACTTTTTGATCAAAGCTTGTGAGTAACTTTGGACGGTGTCTCTTCATTTTTTTTCCTATTAATGCTGGTGTTCTATTCTAGGCTTTACACATGGTAATCATGTCACTCTTTATTCTGGTGTTGCATCTCGCCCATCTTCCTCGAATCAGTCGAAATATGCAGCTGATCTAGAAGTTGACCTGGGTTCAGTTGTAAATTGGTATACAAAATGGCTTGTTTCATTCAATCCTCTTAAGACTCAGCTCGTGTCTTTCAATCATAGGCATGTCATTTTTCTTCCTCAGATCCTCATTGATGTCTCTACTCTTGAAGAGAAATCGACTCTGAAACTTCTTAATCTTTCTCTCTCATCAAATCTTTCTTGGAGTTCATACATTAGATCCATTGCTCTTTTTGCTTCTCGTAAAGTCGGTTCCATCTATCGCTCCAAACACTTACTCACATCTGAGGCTATTCTCTATCTCTACAAATCTACCATCAGACCATGTATGGCGTACTGTTGTCATATTTTGGCTGGTGAATCTCTGTCCCATTTGAGGGTTCTTGATAAGGTGCAGAAACGTATCTGTAATTTGATTCGCCCTACCCTTTGTTATTCTCTACGCCCTCTCTCTCACAAATGTGATGTTGCTAGTCTCAGTCTTTTCTATAAATACTATTATGGCATGTGTTCTTCAGAATTATGTGATCTATTCACAACTTATTTTGTTCTAGTTCGTTTGACTCGTTGGTCTAGTGGTCTCCATCAATTCGCTGTTTTGATACCTCATTATAATACAGCTTCCATTTCCAGTAGCTTCTTTCCAAGAACTGCGGGCTTGTGGAACTTTCTTCAAGCTGACTGTTTTCCTCCTACCTATAGCCTCGGTCTTTTCAAGACTAAGGCTAATAGCCATCTCCTGTCTCTGTGATAATCATATTTTGTTCTTCATAGCTCCTTACATCAAGTGGCTTCATGCCTTGTCTGAAGCGATTTCCATAAAAAAAATTCTTTTTAAATTGGACAATGAAACTTCTTTTTCAAACATAACTCAATCTAAGAATTGAGGAATATTTTAACATGTATTTTGTGTGATGAAACTATATAGTAATAATGTTTTAAAGAAACACATGTTGATTAACTTAGCTTTAGTAGAATAATGGATAAATGGATAAATAATGGATGAATAAGAGAAAGCATTAAATAACTCCCAAAAGGGTTGATATGCTGCAAAACAAAGAAAAATGTGTTCCGGCCTTAAATAATCAAAAAAGGGTTGAGCTTCCCGTAGGTGGAACGCATTACAACAAAACTGCTTCCCCACGGACTACAACATGGCCATCTTCAAATCCAATGTCTAATAAAATTTCTTGAGAAAAAGAGGGATAAATAAAGACTTGGGCAAAGATAGGTTAGTTTGGAAGTCAATTTCTTAAAGTTGTCCAATACATGCCAGCATGTTTAATGGACGTTAAACCGATGATGATGATGATGATAATGATGATGATGATGAAATAACAACTGAGGAAATCCGTTTATGTCAAATCGCCAGAGCAAAAGGACAAAAAAAAGAAAAGAAAATAAGATTCGATATCCATAGACAGATATTCAACATTGGAATTTATCAGTTATCATGCTACTATGTTTGTTTTCTTTTAATTGATGCTCATGTTTGCATGGGTAATACCATTAAATAAACGATTCATTTAGTCCACGAGGCTGGGAATAAACAAAATAAGACTCACATTGTGCGAGTCTCATTTTTTACATTGTGGATTTATTTGTTTATTTCCCAACCCCGTGAACTCAATCATTTATTTAATGGTAGTATGAGGGGGGCAAGACGGTAGCTCTGGCTATCCAAATTGGGGAGGCATTCAATCCTATTTAAACTATCTCTTTTTCCCATAATATTTCTCAGTACTAGGACTTATACTTGAGTCTTTGGGGCATACAATCAAGAGGTTGGCCCTGGGCATCACCAAACCCCTGCATACCACTGTATCCATGCAAACATTAACAAAAAAATAAAACAAAAAAGAACAATGTGATACACACTATAAATATTTCAACATTCTCTATTTTAGAAAGAGCCATTGCACAAGTTAACTCAGGTTTGATGAACTTTTGGTATAGAAACTGCCAAAAGAATTTTCTCAAGAATCTTATATGGAAAAATAAAATAAAATATTGAAGACTGACAATCTTTTAGCTCTCTACCTTTCTCTTTCTCTCTATCCCTCTCTCTCTTTCTTCTTTTTCGCGACTTTCGTAATTCTTGAAACCAAATAAATGCCGTTGTTGCTATGGAAACGGCAAATACCTGAGACTGATAGCATTAGACTACGAGAAACGCATTGAACAAAACGACTGCGTTGAGGACACCGCCTGCAGCAAATAATTTTTCGCAAACGAACAAGAGAAAAGCCATTCTTACGACTCCCAGCCAGTAACTCAGATCACAGAGTTTGTAAGCAAACGTAAAAGAATTTTAATCGCCGCTTCACCCCCACCCACTCCCGAACTCTGCCCATAAACCCTACCCCTTCCAGTTTCAATATACCTTGCCCCATGTTGACGGCGCAGGTGCTTCTGCTTTCTATTAAGACAGGGATCACATTTTACATAACTTGAAGTAGTCAACTGATCCCTCACTTTATTTTCTGTAATTCATGTCAAAACTCTCAAGTGGTGCCCGATTTGCTTAGCGTGCACAGTGATGCCGAGTTCGATTTCTATCGGATTCATTGTGATCGTTTATGCAATAAAACTGGTGGAAAAGGCATGAACGCACAATTCCTTCCCAGCTAGGAATGAAAATAGCAAGTTGCCATGAGACAGAAAAACCAATTACAATAGTGATTCGGCATTAAACAACCCCTAAAAGGTTGATATGCCACAAAACAGTCAAAAAGAAAGACAAAACAACCAATGAATCGTTGGTACTTTCACAGATTAGGACTCACACTAACTTTGACCCTTACCCTAACTTTGACCCTAACCCTGACCATAACCCTCACTCTAACGACGGTGTCAAAGTTAGCGTGGGTCCTAATCTGTGAAAGCACTGAATCGTTTCCAATAGGTATTGCTTCCCAGTATAAAATAATCCCAAAAGGGTTGTACTTTTCGCATGTGGAACACGTAACCACTGAACTGCTTCCCTGCAGACTACAACATGGTCATCTTCAAATCCAACATCAACAAATACAAACTTTCCCCCATAAGTAATCAAACTTTGTTCATTCAATTCATCATTTTCAATCCTCTCATAATATTCTTCATCATTCGATGTGAAATTTGACCAAACCCAACACGTCAGGTCAGAGGACTTGCTATATTTTCCCACATAAAGGTCATCCTACAGACGAATCGGTTATACTGGTATGGTCATGTGAAGCGCTCATTCTCCTGGATAAACCATTGAAGAAGCATGGATGTCTTAAATCGCAGGAAGGTTGACTGGCCAAGGAAAACTTGGAAACAAGTTATTAGACAAGAACGCACAGAGTGGAGACAGTCGATATGCTAAACCATGAGTGAACTTGGGAAATATCAGAAAACGTCTGATATCTAAAAAGTGACGTTAAATGAATAGAGACGATTAAACTGACAATCCATCCATCTTGTTGACCCTTATCCTCGAGTGGCCTTCATAAGTGGTGACTCATAAGTAAACATAAAAATATGCCGTAAACAGAAACCAAAATAAAACAAGTAAAGCATGAGTTGTCTCCCCTGCGATCACTACTCCTTGATTAAATGTAAAAAAAAACCCATTAATAACAACTTCTGTGGTTGAAAAGGGGGGAGGCAAAGTTAATGAGTGTTCTTTTAGATATTTGTCAAATTTATTGCTTATTTGAGGACCATTTTTTCAATCCTCCTTGGAGAGGGGCGGGGGCGAACCAGAGTTTTCTTAGAATTGCGAGTACTCGTCTCATTTAAGCAATCATGAATATTAACTTTATCGTGCATTCTAAGCAAAACCTAAGGAAGTGAATTTTAGATTTTTGAAAAACATGCCATTTAGGAGCATTTTAACTCCTGATGGGTGAAACTAGAGTTTTCCCCAAATTTCTGGCTCGGTTAATTTTCCGTTTTTATGGTTTGTAAACGAATGAACTAATTTTGTTTGATTATTTGTTTGTTTGTTTTGTTTTACGGCATATAAACTTTTTTCAGGTTATTTAATGCCGAATCAATTGTATTTTTTAAAAAGTTTTTTTGAAGAAAAATTTTTTTTTTTAAATAAATAAATATCTTGAAAAATTCGTTAAACTTTTTTTTTAAACATATTTTTCCCCAATTAATTTAATACCAAATCAAGTTTCTGAAGAACACATGCCATAATAGTATTTATAGAAAAGACTGAGACTAGCAACATCACATTTGTGAGAGAGAGGGCGTAGAAAATAACAACGGGTAGGGCGAATCAAAATACAGATACGTTTCTGCACCTTATCAAGAACCCTCAAATGGGACAGAGATTCACCAGCCCAAATATGACAACAGTACTCCATACATGGTCTTATTGTAGATTTGTAGAGATAGAGAATAGTCTCAGGTGTGAGAAAGTGTTTGGAGCGATAGAGAAGTAGAAAAAGCAATGGATCTAATGTATGAACCCCAAGAAAGATTTGATGAGAGAGAAAGATTAAGAAGTTTCAGAGTCGATTTCTCTTCAAGAGTAGAGACATCAATGAGAATCTGAGGAAGAAAAATGACATGCCTATGATTGAAAGACACGAGCTGAGTCTTATGAGGATTAAATGAAACAAGCCATTTTGTATACGAATTTACAACTGAACCCAGGTCAACTTTTAGATCAGCTGCATATTTCGACTGATCCGAGGAAGATGGGCGAGACGCAACACCAGAATAAAGAGTGATATGATCGGCATAGATGTTAATTTTCTGAACAATATTCTTTGGAAGATCATTTATATAGAGAAGAAACAGTGTTAAGCCTAGAATAGAGCCCTGGGGAACACCAGCATTAATAGGAAAAAAAATGAAGAGACACCGTCCAAAGTTACTCACAAGCTTTGATCAAAAAGTAAAAACCTAATAATGTCAAGAACTTCACCACCATAACCCTGAAGTTTGTGTAGGAGACCAGAATGCCACACTCTGTCGAACACCTTTGAAATGTCAAATGCAATGGCTTTACCCTCCCCTGAATTATCCATAAACCGACAGATCTGCTCAGCTACAATGGTTAAAAGATCAGCAGTTGAACGGAAACCACGATAGTCATACTGAACATCACTAAAGAGGTCCAGACTTTCCAGAAAATGAACAAACTTGCCGTTTACCCACCTTTCAAAACTTTGCTAATAACAGAGAGGAGACTAACCGGACGATACTTAGTTGGGTCAGACTGATCACCAGCATTTTTAAAGATAGGGACAACAGAGGACTCCTTCCAACAAGAAGGGAAACAGGACTTAGACAAACAGAGATTGAATAATTTAGAGAGGATAGAAGAAAGTTCAGAAGCACAACGCTTGAGAACAACAACAGGAATTGAATCAGGACCGGAAGCCTTAGACTGGTCAAGATCAGAAAGAACCTGAGCAACTATCTTTGGAGTGATAATAACAGAATCAAGAAATTGATCAGTTTTTGAAGGAAAATCAGGAAGAACAGCACCCGAATCATCAAGAGAAGAATTGTTAGCAAAAAGATGAATAGTTTTCCCCCATATTTTTAAAAACTTAACAGCTTTATTTACTACATACTTAAATCTGTTTTGTAGTCATTTATGGCAAATATTGATTTGTGTTGTTAAAAAAGTAAAAATTCTACCTCTGATCGATTTTAATATTTGATCCTGATCGATATTTTATTTTTGATTAGTCATAAATCAAAGAAGGGGGAGGAGGTTTTACTCTCACACTCAGATTTACTACTGCTGTCACCCATGAACAGCGGGAATAACTGTAATAATAGACAATCTTTCGAGATTCACTAGTTAAAACAGGAATGCTTACGATATTAATTGACAAAAATGGACCTTTGATCTGTCTATGTCAGCTTTCAGATAAACAATTGTATTTGTTTACTGCTGGGTAATAAAAAAAGAAATATTGCATTATTTATTTCTTAAATTTACTTGTCATTTATAAGTTTAAGATATAAAAAATCGAAAATATTCATGCATTTAAAAAGAAAAAAGGAAACAAAAAAAAATTAAAAAGACTCCCGGGCAACGCTGCGTATGTACTACGAGTGTTTAATAAGGAAGGTTGTTTTAATTAGCTATTAATTTTTTTTCTTTTTAATCAAATATCAGTGAAGAAAAGTTTTTAGTAATGGAGTCAGATTTGGTTGATTGACTTTATCCATTAGAATCACGTTTCTTCTTATCCTCCCTCTCTTCTTCTTCTTTTTCTTCTTCTTCTTCTTCTTCTTCGTGATTCATTTTTTTAGCTTTGTTGCTCTTAATCTTCTTCGAATTTAAATCACATGAGGATTGCGAATCTTTATCCTCGAGCCTTGAGTGTCGTCATTTGGTACGCCTCAGTGGAAAATATTCTCTTGCAGACAAAAAAAAAAAAAAAAGAAATAATGGCTGAGTGTCTACGAGACTTCGAGTTGCATCACCATTGGTTGATTTGAAGAACGAATACGATTGGTCCTTTTTCGACTAATCGCAGTGCAGACTGGGATTTTATGATCATTTTGGGTCAAGTGTTTTTGAAAATAGATTATCATTGTCTGTTTTTATCTATGTCTCTGCCCCCCTCTGCTCTCTCTCTTTCTCTCTCCCTCTCTCTCTCTCTTTCTCTCTATTCTTTTATATATCCTCCACATTAATCCTTGTGCGTTTGTATCAACCGATTCTCTTTTCATATATATACGAGAAAAATACCTGCCTCAGGACGGGTAAAATTAATGCCCTGAACAGAACAGTTTTACACCACTTTTATGTCCTCTTGCGATTATTAGAATCAAGATGTAATGATACTGAACCTTATGTCTAGAATCCTTATTCTAATTTGAATCAAAATCCATTACATAATTTTGATTCTAGAAATTGTCTCAAGTTTAAGGCTTAAGGTGTCATAAAAAGAAACCGAAATTCAAGGAATCTTGCTTCATTGTTGTCTAATGACTATGGAGCAAATTTAATGCAAATCTGAAATATTTGAATTTTTAAATGGGAGGTTGTGCCCATATTATGCTCCCTTAAAAACTCTTTAATATACTTCAAGGAAACTGAAATTTGTGGAGTATTTATTAATTGATGTCGAATAGTTTTTGTTAAAATTTCACAAGTATAAGAATTTTCACAAAGGGCTCCCATCCTTATTTTACCCCCTTTGCATGAAACAAAATTCAAATAAATATAGCCCACATTTAGACCTCTTACGCCTAGCAGCTGGGTTCCAAAATTCATAAAGATGGGTTAATTAGTTTAGGAGTGAATCTTGTACATAAAAATATATGAACATACCTAACCTTATAAAGATACATACACATATATATATATATATATATATATATATATATAGTTAGCTATGAAAATATATTTATCGCAATTAAGCTACACAGAGGCTCCTGCGTTTCATCCCCGGGTGGAATCTTTAGGCTAAAATGCATGGAGTTAGTTTTGCCGGGTGTTTTTATATACACGGCTAGTTAGTTAACCAATCAGATTCTTTGTTGTTCTCTTAGCCAATCGTTGGACTTCCCACGAACAAAGATCTGGTTAGTTTTAACGCCTATATCCTGTTCTATTGTTCTGTTTTCTATAGAGCCTCTGTGTAGCTTAATTGCCATACATATATTTTCATAGCTTACTACCTATCTCTACTTACGTATCGAGCACTGTTGAAGTAAATACTGAAAATTGATACATCAAAAATATTTCCTTATAAAATTTTATGTGGATACATGAAATAGCAATATATATATATATTTAATATATATATTAAATTCCCGAAACAGTTTTTCATGGTAAACAACTGATGATCCCTTAAAATAGTGTTAGAAACAAACTAATATAATAACTGTAAAAAATAAATTGACTTACATGAGTGATTTTCCACTGGAAGACTTGGGACTATAAGTTTTTTTGTTTTTTTTGTTTTTTAATATAGTTTTAATGGTTGAGAAACTTCTGAGACTATATATATATATGTATATATATATATATATATATATATATATATATATATAATAAAATGCTTCAGCTTTAATAGTTTCATCAGAAGTGTGTAATAGGTCATCAAACAAGATGATGAAACCCGAAGAAATGAGAGTTATCTACCCATATTTATTTATTTTCAAGTTATAAACATATTTCATCTTATTTACTGCCATTTTCAATTATTCGATAACTAAGAATTAATTAATTTTTTAGTCTACATTTTTTTACTTATTTACTTTTGTTTTGTATTGATTGATATTTGATCCCTAATCGACAATTTGGCTTTTCTTGTTTTATATACTGTATTTATTTTTCAGACTTTTTGAGATGAGGTTTGATAATTTGTACTATTTGGATTATTCGAACTACTGTTATTCCCGTGCTCGACAAGATGCACCTGAACAAGGTCGGAGGTTACATCGGCTGAAACGTTGTGAAATTAACATCCAAGTTCGAATAATCCAAAAAATATAAATTGTTTTTATGGTTAATTATTTGGACAATTGTTTTCTTCACTTACGTGGCAGCAAAACAAGCAGTTATATTCTTGTTTTTTGTTTAATAAATTAATTTGGTTTTTGAAGTTTATGATTTGATATTTTTACGCTAAGTACTATTTACAGTTTCTAATGCAAGGAGGAGATAATTGTAAAATTTCCCAATTGATACTTTTTTTTTGTTTTTTTGTTTCATATCAACCCCCTTTTCGGGTTATTTAATTCCAAAGTACAATATCTATTTGTTTTATGGCAGGTCAACCCTCTTTTGGCGTTATTTAATGTTAAATACTCCCTTGACCTCTCCGCTGGATCCAGCCCTGAATTTGGTAACTTCAAAGTATCGACTCCGTTGAATCCATTTTCTTCTTTTGTTTGCATTTTTTCCGTTTTAGTTGTCCCTTACCAAAAATAGAAAGCCTATATTTAACGCGGTGCCCTGTTTCAGCATGGAACTATTGATTCCAGTTTTTGCAGACCGAGGTTGATTTAGATGGAGAAGGCTAGTCACTTTCACCATTTCAAATTTCTCTATAGCTGTTTCTGCTTCGTGGAACAGCCTACCAATGGTAGTGACAATGTCTATCATATCCAGGGCTTTAAAGTTACCTTGGACAAACCATTCAGATGGCATGTAGATGTAGTACACATCTTCTGACTGTCCATTTACATGGCTTGTTGCGCTTTGCTATTTTTTGCTAATAAATTTGATTTGATTTGAAATCGAGCATGCAGAAACACAAATGGTTGGATGGGTTGGAAAAGAGGGATTTCGGTGTGGTACGGGTGGGTAGAGACGAACACCTTGCCCAAGGGTGTCTAAGTCAGTTTAGTGTCAATTAAAGGTCTATTTAACCTATAGATAGGACTTTGAAAGATACTACAACTCCGGGTAAGAGTAAAACCTGGGAGTAATTATAATTAAGAGGTAACTCCACACTCCCCAAAGCTCCCCAATTGGGGTCTTACCACCAGACGTTTTTCAGGATCATACTTACGACCAGCTTATTTTTTTTATTTCTATTTTTTATGGCAGTCGTTCCAGACAAAGCATGAAGCTACTTGATGTAAAGAGCTAAAAAAAAATACTTCAAGGTCAAAAACTATGGATAGATTCCAACCCAGAAAACAGCAATTCTTCCCCCTTTGTCAGAAACAGTGCTCATAGAATCTGAGAACTAAAGAACAAAATAAGGGAAGCGAGAGTTACAAGGCTGCCGAAAGTATTCCTTTAGATGAGGAGATATGATCACTGTTGAAGCAGGAACTTTTTGAGCAAGTTGTTAAACCGTTGCTCAATTATGATAAGTAATGATAAATAAAAAATAATAACGAATAAAATTATTGTGTAGAGTGCTCAGGTGCTCTACAACTTATCAGAAGTTCATGCATAGTACATAAGACAATGTACAATTGTAACAGTGTATCAGTCATTATATACATGGTTGCATGGGTATGGAGGGGGGGGGACACTAGGTGGAGTTTTAGTAAATTTCAGAAAGTATGAGGGTGTTAAAGGATTCAGTGTCTTGGCAGTCATGAGAGCTGTGCTATTTTCTGACTTTTAGGCATGTCCACGTGTGTTAGACACATGGAGATTAAACAGGTGCTCCGAGTTGTTGTTGGTGAGATAGTTAATAATTTTGTGGGTGTTTACCAAGTCAGTTGTTAGACTGGGGCATCAAGTACCATTTTTTGAGTCTTAGGTATGAACCCACTCTAACCATTATGCAAAATAGACATCGTTAACTGCAATTAATTAACACGGTTGATTATGATAATTTGTTCTTTATTTATCATCATCATCATCATCATGAAGACGGATGGTGGTGAAGTGGATATCGACACAGACTGGTGAACTGGGCGTGCTAAGTTCAAATCCAGTCAGTTCCATCATACAACTTTCATTTATAGATGTTGACAACCTTCACGTGGTCCCTCCTGTAAGTTTTGATTCTAGAAAGAATTTGGGAAACCAATGCTAACAAAAGAACCGAGCCGCCCCCAAAAAAGTCGTACGATGCTGATTCATACGAATTTACATCTTTTTGTTACTTTCATTTCAGATGGCAGCCTCTTGAGTTTGTCCGACGTTTGGTCATTGGTTCCCGCACATTACAAAGACCGACTGCAAAATGAGAGATGGAGTTTCATCACGCAACAGGTAAAGTCTCACTTTGATAGCGATCCATCCATTCTAAACCCAAGAAATTATATCAGCAATTAATATTCACGTCTTTTCAAACAAAACATATACAACAATGGCAGTAAAATCCATGCGTTCTCAAACTGCCAGCAACATAGTGTTACATTGTAGTCTGATCTTGTGCCAAACTTAAACAAGGGAATGGTTTTAATAAAGGTCAAAGATCAAACGAGATATTTGTACAGTTAAATAATAAAGGGTTTTCCATTTTAAAGTATGCATGAGAGGAACATTTTTTATATAAGGGTAATAACCAGGGTACAAACCATGAAAGTTATTTGTTTTTTAACCGAAAAATGATTGAAAAAATTCACCAGAAATTATCGAATAACCCGATCTTAATGAAGTTTTTAATATGTATTAACAAATTAATGTTAATATAAAACATTTATTTCATATAAAACATTTATTTTAGGTCATTTAAATTAGTTTACTCCTTTATTTCAAGGGCAAAATACTATTATAGCCATACTTGAAACTTAGTGACCACCTTTATACACAGACAACATCCTGAAGGTGTGAATGGAAATAATTATAGTACAAAATCGGAAATTTAAATGTAAAAAAAATTAAGAGAACTTTATATACTAAATGTCACAAACAGTCACCGGTGACTGTGACATCGGTATGTAAGTGTTAATCAACCGATACTTGCTTACAGATTTGTTTATTTGATTGCATTCTAAATGTTTTTTTATCATTTTGAGACTATTACCACATCTTCTTTTCGAGTGAATTTTATAAACAGATTTCTGAATCTATGTTTTCAGATCTTATTCCAGTTATTACAAAATGAAATAATAATAAATCTTATATATATATATATATATATATATATATACATATATATATATATATATTTAAATTCCCGAAACAGTTTTTCATGGTAAACAACTGATGATCCCTTAAAATAGTGTTAGAAATAAACTAATATAATAACTGTAAAAAATAAATTGACTTACATGAGTGATTTTCCACTGGAAGACTTGGGACTATAATTTTTTTTTTTTTTTTTTTTTTAATATAGTTTTAATGGTTGAGAAACTTCCGAGACTATATATATATATATATATATATATATATATATATATATATATATATATATGTGTGTGTGTGTCTAAAGAAGCTTTGAGTAATTGTTAAATTATATTTTTATATTTTACTTACTTACAACGTTATTTCAAGCTTTCGGATCTCATCAACGTAGGGAAATAACAATCTCAGATGGTCAGAGTGCAACCCCGGTTCACAGAGACACCTTGAATCTGTAAGCGTTCACTTAGTCCCTTAGGCCGCGAGGGGTTGTCACGTGATAACGGAGCAATTAAATGATATTTCCACTGAAAGCGGCGAGTATAAATATCAAAACATCTGATAGAACTCGACGACAGAGTCAGAGCATTGCACTGAAGCTGTAGGTGAATGTTTATTTTTAATCTGTCCAATAGTTTTCTACTTTTAATTTGAAACACAAAAAAAAACAAGGCCGTATAAAAAGCAACATTTATTTTTATCTCAAAGAAGTACGACCTCGACTTATGAACAATTGATGAAATGGCCATAATTCTTTGGAATAAAAAGACAATTTTGCTTTTGTGTTTTTTTGTTGGAAAATATCTCAATTTTTATATGTATATATATATATATATATGATAATTATGGAATTAATAATCCAACGTAATAAAAAATGAAAACCAAATTTTTCATATATTCATCGATGATTGATTTGTAGAAAAACATAGTCTATGACATGGAAAGAATGTTTTTATTCTTTTTTTTAAAAATAAAACATAGACGTTTCAACTTCAAAATATGTGGTGCGTTTATGAAGTGGAATGAATATTTTTCTTAAATATCGATGTCATGTACAAAGTTTTGTTGGGAATGTGGTGTTAAATAGCTAGCATGGATCAAAACATAACTTAATGTTTGGCAAATATAAGTTTGCTGATTAGAGGAGATAAATTGTAGAAGCCATTATTCTAACACGAAAAAAGAATAAAAACATAATTTACACATCATAAATGCACCACATATTTTAAAATTTTGACTTCTATCCTCTCTCTTCAGATTGATCATGAAGAACTCTTGGAATAAAGACGAAACGTCGATGAACATATAAGCAATTTTCATTTTTTTCTTTTTTCATTTATATATATATATATATATATATATATATATATATAGTAAGTCATGAAAATATATTTATGGCAATTAAGCTGCACAGAGGCTTCCGCGTTTCATCCCGGGGGAATTGTCAGGCTAAAATGTATGGAGTTAGTCATATATATATATTACATTTTGAATCTGAGATGATATATATAATTATTTCCACAATCAGACAATGCCGCAACCCACACAAAGAACATATCCGAACTCAGGTTTCGAATCCTGAGTTCGGATATGGTCTACTGATGAGCCCAAAGGAGGGTCAAACTTATTCTAGAACTTTCGCTTTGTGGCTTTCATGGTTTGTGTAAGTTACAGCGTTGTCTGATTGTGAAAATAATTATATATATATATATATATATATATATATATATCGCATGTCAGGGCATAAGAGCTATGTCGGTGAATTGTTAAAAAGATGAAATATAAAATAAAAATTGTATCTATTAAACTACATTTAGGATAGTTTTATCTGTTTAAAAATTGTTATAAAAACTTTTGGGAAGGTTAATCTGTTCATAAACTGTTAAAAATGTTTTTTTTTTAATTTTCATCTGCTAAAAACTGTTAAAAAATTTTTTTTATTTTCATCTGCTAAAAACTGTTAAAAATGTTTTTTAAATTTTCATCTGCTAAAAACTGTTAAAAATGTTTTAATTTTCATCTACTAAAAACTGTTAAAATGTTTTTTTTAATTTTCATCTGCTAAAAACTGTTAAAAATGTTTTTTTTAATTTTCATCTGCTAAAACTGTTAAAAATGTTTTTTTTTTAATTTTCATCTGCTAAAAACTGTTAAAAAATTTTTTTTATTTTCATCTGCTAAAAACTGTTAAAAATGTTTTTTAAATTTTCATCTGCTAAAAACTGTTAAAAATGTTTTAATTTTCATCTACTAAAAACTGTGAAAATGTTTTTTTTAATTTTCATCTGCTAAAAACTGTTAAAAATGTTTTTTTTAATTTTCATCTGCTAAAAACTGTTATAAATGTTTTTTAATTTGCATCTGCTAAAAACTGTTATAAATGTTTTTTTTTAAATTTTCATCTGCTAAAAACTGTTAAAAATGTTTTTTTAAATTTTCATCTGCTAAAAACTGTTATAAATGTTGTTTTTTTTAAATTTTCATCTGTTAAAAACTGTTATGGATGTTTTTTTGTTCATCTGTTTAGAAACTGCTATAAAAATGTTTGTTTTGCATTAAGAAACATTTTTTTGGTTTTATCTGTTAAGATGCAAGTTATTTTCTAATAGATTTTGTTCTGTTCAGGGAATTACTTTTACCTGTCCTGGGACCGGTACTCTTCTGACATATATATATATATATGTATATATATATATGTGTGTGCATGTTTCGGTGACAATCGTATTCCAGATCTAGCCTCATCAGGCCACAACTGATAGAGAAGACTGAAAACAAATTTATACTAAAATATAGCTCTACTTATTATTGAACACTATTACATAAACACAGTAGCTTCGTAGGATTAATCTGTATGAACAAAAACCCACAAACACTATATATATATATATATATATATATATTGAGGTCAATTTTTCAGTATTTATTTTTTGTTCAACTTTTACTACATTGGATTATTTTTGGTCGTCTTGAAAGAAATGTCTGCCCTTTCAGTTGTGATGACTGGCAATTAATGTATGAGTGAGCTAGGTTAACTTTTAATTGCTTTTAATCTGAATGTAATTATGTGGGCCGAGTAAGGCAACAGGATTTGAGTTGGCAAAGCACTTGAACCCAGGGTTGGGCCCTCATTAACCCTGACCTCGTAACCTCAGCCTTCAGACAGCAGGAATGTCTGTACCCCCAAAATTCAACAGGAAACAAAACTTGCCGTAAATAAACTGCCCCCCCCCCACGCCCTCCCTGGAAATTTATCATGCACTTCAAGTTAAAAACAGGGAAAATCCCATGTAAAATCACTCGGCGAGGGTGGATAGGGCTGAGGATGGTGAGCAGTGTAACGGAAGTGGAATATGGACATTGTTTACGTACGTTTGACTGTTTTCCTCATCTTTGTTGTTTTGCTGTTTTCAGTTGCATTATGGCGAAGCTTGAATTCATATTTGTTTGCCAAACACTGTTCATCATCATCATCATCATCATCATCATCATCATCATCATTATCATTATCATCATCATAATCATCATCATCATAATAATAATCATTATCATCATCATCATAATAATAATCATTATCATCATCATAATAATAATCATCATCATCATTATTATCATCATAATAATAATCATCATCATCAGCATCATCATCAGCAGCAACATCAGCATTCATCATTAAACGTTTACTCTGTATCTTGCAGAATAGGATCTTCTTCATTGATTAGCTTGTCGTTTTCATATCAGAATACAACTCTAAGCACTTATCTTCAAGTATATATATTTGAACTTCTGATGTTTAAATAATAAATATTACCGGTTTTTTTTTATCTATTGATGAAAAGAGTTTGTCTTTGAAAATCCATGGATTAAGGATATGAAACTCCTTGCTTTGAATTTCTGATGTATCTATACACATTTTATTCTCATCTTTCATCTCTTGAATTGAGTGCTCTATTCAATATATTGAGCTTTATATTATCACGAGAAATGATACATCGCTTATCTTTAATTTAATATTAATATGTATATATATATAATAAGAGTTTTTAAAAAGGTTTAAGGCAATGCGAAGATCCGGGTTGCTGGAAGCTGTGAAGAACAAAAACAGAACAAAACCGAAATAAGTCGGATATAGATCGAAAGGTTTGTTTATTTTTCTAGACAGCAAGGGTGTTAGTTTGTAATGTCCGGATTGTCAAGAATCAATTTGATATTTCGAGAGATTTTTTTTTTTTTTTTCTTCTTCCTCTCCTTGTCAAAAATAAATAAAAGAAAAATCCCGGGTACCGAGAAAATGCCAGGAGCGCTGGGGGGTTAAACCGGAAGTGTTCAGAGTAAAGTATTCAGAGGAAAACTAAATAGATTCATTTTATTTATTTATTTTTTTTTTTTTTAAATATATATATATATATATACACCCATATATATATGTAATTGTCTGTTGTTTCTATTTATTTAATTTTTATTTTTATTTATATGTTTAATATTATTGTTATTTGTTTTTGTTTTTTGTTTTTTTGTTTTTTTTTTTTTGTTTTTTTTTTTTCCGTATATAAAACGTAGTTATTACTTATAGTATATATGTTTGTCAACAGGCTGATTCCGGCATTAGATTTTAAATGTGTGTTGATAGCTAATTATTTGTTGTCGGTGCAGTATATTAAAATTTAGTTATGTCTGGTTAAGTTTAATCCTTATTTATTGGTTTTAATTTATCTCTTAAATGCCTATTGTTTTAGTTATGGAAAGTTTGCTGGTTAAGGGGAGACAAATCTCTTATTTTTGGTATTCTGTTATTCTGTTAATTGGCTTTGTATGTTGAATTTATTTAACTAAAGTAATGGTCAATTCTTAGTATAACGGATATGATTTGTGCAAATAGTGTTTATTATGGGGGGGGGGGTTATTATCTGGGGATGGGTTCGGGGGGGGGGGTAGGTTATATGATGAAGGTAGAATTTAATTCATGTCTTTGATTCAAAAATGGGCTAAGTTTGGAAATGAGAATAGCTTCCATCAGTCTTAGGTCGCCTAGGTTCCTGGTCGAGGCTAAAATGGAAACTTTTATGTCTTGTTGTGTAGTATTGCATGAGGAAGTATGTTTGAAGAAGGAAGATATATTTGTATTCATGTGTTCTTTTATACGTTGGTGTAATTGTCTTGTAGTATATCCAATATAGGAGTGGTTACAAATAGTGCATGATATATTGTATACACAGTTAGTGCGGTGGCATAGTCCAGTGGTAGGAATGGGACAATTGGCTAGTGAGCATGGTTCTTGGGTGCGTGTAGTGCGTTTTTTGGAAAGGTGTTGGCGTAAGGTGGTGCCGGTGTGGGTGAGTTGAATGTCTAGTTTTTCTTTATGTATTGCACTGCGGATGGCATTAGTGATTCTGTCGTTAAAGAAAGGTAGTTTTAGGAAGCATGTGTTGGAGAGTGTGTTGTGTCTGCGTGGTCTGGTCTTGCTGAGGTGGGTTATTGTGGAAGTGGGGTAGCCGTTGGTGATTAGGGTTTGATGGAAGTCTTTGGTGTGTTTAATTTTATTGGCAGTAGATGAGCATTTATTTTGTATGCGGGTAATTTCATTACGGGCATAGTCTAGTTTGGCTTTAAGGGGCAGGGCAGATTTAAAATGAACAAATAGGTTTTTACAGGCAGGTTTTCTGTAGAAGTTGGTCTGTATAGAACCGTCTTCTGTGATTTTGAGGTTGAAATCGAGGAGAGATAGTGAGCCGGAGTCGCTAGGGTGTTCAATAGTAAATTTTATATGGGGGTCGGTGTTGTTGAAAGTGTCGAAAATGCTGATAGCTTCTTCACGAGATGAGGTGAGGACAAGAATGTCATCTATGTATCTAGTGAAGAAGATATGTGAGTGGCAGGTGTTGAGGGCTTGTTGCTCGAGTCTGTCCATGTAGGATATGGCTAAGAGGCCAGACAGGCTAGAACCCATGGGAAGACCAGTAATCTGTTTAAATATGTGGTGTTGGAAGGTAAAATATGTATTGTTAATGATAATGTCTAGGAGTTGGTATATATATGTATCATATATATATATACCAACTCCTAGACATATATATATATATCTTTCTAACGTGAATATAAATTTGTGAGTTTGTAAGTGTGAAGTTGCTAAGAACAGATTGGCTGACCACGTGGATGTGCCATGTTTGAATTCAGTCGGTTCTATAACACCACTTTCACTTATCGATGTTGGCAACCTTCAAATGGTCCCTCCTTTAAATACCTGATTCTAGAAAGAACCGGGTCAACCAATGACAGCAAAAGATTGTGAATTTAATTAATGATTCCATGAATGGCATTTTGTGGAGGAGGGGAAGCGGGGGTCACCCTGTATAAATTACTTAGCCGTAAAATACTTTAACAGTTAAAAGATGAATTTGTTATGATTTGCCCAAAGCACAAAGTTATTCAGGTATCATTGACAATATTGCTGTGACATAGAAGGGATTTGAAGTTAGATATCAGTTGCAGTTTAAACGTTAGTGAAGACATAAATGTTGGACACATGTCTCTATCTTCTTTGATTGGTCGCCTGTTTTTTAATGTCGCACGTGTCTGGCTGTCAAATTGGGATGTGATCACCACAAATCATACATGAATCTGATTCTTCTAAAAAAAAACTTTGCATTGACAAAGACTGTTGGACATTCATAACTGAAACTTGGTGGAGATGTCAGGCATTTTATAAACAATTCCATGGGGGAGAGGTCACTCTTTGTTGGGTGACTCTCTACACATGGTGATCCACAGGAATTGACTCTCGCTTTAACTTTCTCGAGATGCAAACTCAAAACGTCCACCGCATTTCCTTAAAAACCCACGGTCTTATACGATAGCCTTCAACGCTCAAATCTCGTGGCTGCTCTGTCGAGGCTGGGGACAGAGTTACCCCCACATTTGATCTTCTCTATTTTTTCAGCCCTTTAAAAAATATTTCTTTAAAAAAGGGTCTTTTTCATTCTCTATTCTAATTAATCAATCGAGGTAACATTTCAACCAATGGAATCGGGTATCATTTGAGTTCCAAATTGCAAACAGAAGATGATGAGCCAAGATTTGACATGACTTGTCATAACACGACTCAAATCCAGACTCTTTCATTATTCTCACCAACCAACTCCACCACTGCCACTGTTGTTGTGTGCTGAACTCAGTATTCGGAAAATTGATAACTGCTATCATTTTACTGCAACCATAAGTTTATCTTCGTTCGGCTCTGAATAAGGTAAAACCATGGATAATATGTTTTTTATGTCCGATCTATCTGATGCTGGAGTAGAAAGGGTTTGATGAAATTTTTCTTCTGTTTTCGAACATGCGTTTTACTCTGATCAGTTGACCGTTTAAATCAATTCGGCACCGTTTGTGTACTGTAAGTTTTTCAAAGGTCTGTCTTATATTGTTTTAGTTTTCAATTGCATCTTCACCAGCTTGGTACAAGACCGCCGGCTCTGAACGTTTATCTCATTGTATACATTCTATAACACTGTACGAACGACTAGAGTTCTCTCCCTTTGAGGATAAATTATTTTAAAGGCTAGAGTTATTCCCCTTTGTCTTAGAAGCCCTGATAACAAAAGATGAATCCCCCAAATCTTGTTGCATACACAAGATCTTGCAGCAACTCTGATGGAGATTAACACTAGAATTCGTACTCAGTCGCTTGTTTAGTATCCTACAGATGTTGCATTTCAACCTTGTGTCATACATGCTGAAAACCAAGTTGCCATCATTATTACAAAACACACATGAAAGTTCACAATTGTTATCCATACTTTTTTAGCTGCTTGTTCCTGGATGCATCCCCTTCATGGTCTCCTTAGACTGACGGCCTGTCATCCTGAAATCAAAACTCCTTATTTACATTTTCAAAAGAACAAAAATGATGGAAGACAGAGGAGGTTTATTCGACTTGATCTTGATTCCAAATAACTGACAAGTGCGAAGATAGAGAGAGATCGATAGAAACTGTTTAATCATATTCTGTCAGTGCATTTTAATTCAACATGTTCAACTGCTTCTCCCTCTCCCTTTGAGCTATGTGATGTCATATCTGCTTTTATCAATTCCCAAAGTCTAGCAATCCTAACCTGCAGTTCAGCAAGTTGACTCCGGCTGACCATTCATTTCCTGTTTATCTCAACCCACCGGTTTAAATACTAGTGGGTTCACTTGCTCAATATTTAACATAGATATGACCAGCCTTTGGGCACGTTACCTTACAGAAAAGACGCCATCAGAAAATATAAGTTTTTGTCTCTGTGTTTATCGCCCACATTCTTTACCTTCTTATGCATAACTTGTGCATTTTATCTGTATGGAAACAATGTGTTTAATTATATGTTTAATCTATTAATAAATGTTATGTCTTATTCCCTACAGATTTTTACTGTCTTTTATTTGTGATGTATGCGTTACTGCCAAAGTAACACACGATCATTATTGGCAACTTCATGCGTCTGCAAAGAATTCATTAAAAGTTTCTACCTATGTGCTGCTTATAGTGATAAAATATAATATAAAATATTCTTAGTTTTCAGTGCCACACACAGACACATCATAGCACACACATACAGATTGCCATAAAAAAAACTATCGATGACAAAGTAATCGAGAAAGAGGCAAACTTTACTTTATATATTAGATAACATTTTTGTTTTTTTTACTGTAATATTGAAATCTTACAATTTTTTTTCTTTCTCTCATTTTTCATTGGCCGTTACTCGACCCTTCAGGAACACCCAATTGTTGGACGTCCGTACTTTTACCTCCACCCGTGCCACACAGCTAATCTCATGAAACAAGTTGGATTATCAGAAGCGAATAAACAGTAAGTGTCATGGATACGATCACAGAATATGAAATGCCCTTTATAAATCTGCCCCTTAAAAATCTGGCCCCTAATTACACTAGCTCCTCACGTTTCAGTGACAACGTGTTTGGGGTTAGTAAAAGTTTAACACAAAATAATTATCGGATCTATTGTTTGGTTGTTATCAGGTCGTTACGGTGATCACATAGTTTCCGCGACCAATTTAATTTTATGAAATAAACAACATGCAGCAGTTAAAAAATTGTATTCTTTTAAAGATGATGACACACCAAAAAGTTGAAACGGAGAATGGTTAATATGAAGTGAAAGGAAATCTATTTAAAACAATTAAAATATTTCTGGGATATTTAAACTGGATGAAAACATATTAAAACTAATTTCTATTCGCTGCATCTTGACCATTCACTGTTCCAACTGTTTAGTGTACAGAAATTGTTGAACATAGTGACCAAAAATAGTTAGACTTAGTGGACAGAAATTGTTAGACTTAGTGAACAAAAATTTTTAGACTTAGTGGACAGAAATTGTTAGACTTAGTGAACAGAAATTTTAAGACTTAGTGAACAGAAATTGTAAGATTAGAAGACAGAAATGTTAAGACTTAGTGGACAAAAATTGTTAGACTTAGTTGGCAGAAATTGTTAGACTAAGTGGACAGAAATTGTAAGACTAAGTGGACAGAAAGTGTTAGACTAAGTGGACAGAAATTGTTAAATTAAGTGGACAGAGATTGTTAGACTAAATGGACAGAAATTGTTAGACTAAGTGGACAGAAATTGTTAGACTAAGTGGACAGAAATTGTTGGACTAAGTGGACAGAAATTGTTGGACTAAGTAGACAGAAATTGTTGGACTAAGTGGACAGAAATTGTTGGACTAAGTGGACAGAAATTGTTGGACTAAGTGGACAGAAATTGTTGGACTAAGTAGACAGAAATTGTTGGACTAAGTGGACAGAAATTGTTGGACTAAGTGGACAGAAATTGTTGGACTAAGTGGACAGAAATTGTTGGACTAAGTGGACAGAAATTGTTGGACTAAGTGGACAGAAATTGTTGGACTAAGTGGACAGAAATTGTTGGACTAAGTGGACAGAAATTGTTGGACTAAGTGGACAGAAATTGTTGGACTAAGTGGACAGAAATTGTTGGACTAAGTGGACAGAAATTGTTGGATTAAGTGGACAGAAATTGTTGGACTAAGGAGACAGAAATCGTTAGACTTTGTAGACAGAAATTGTTGAACTTAGTAGACAGAAGTTGTTAGACTTAGTTGACAGAAATTGTTAGACTTAGTTGACAGAAATTGTTTAACTTAGTTGACAGAAATTGTTGAACAAAGTAGACAGCGATTGTAAAACTTAGTGGACAGAAATTGTTAGATTTAGTGAACAGAAATTGTTAGACTTTGTAGACAGAAATTGTTATACTTTGGGGACAGAAATTGTTAGACTTTGTGGAGAGAAATTTATAGACTTAGTGGACAGCAATTGTTAGATTTAGTTGACAGAAATTGTAAGACTTAGTTGACAGAAATTGTAAGACTTAGTTGAAAGAAATAGTTAGACTTAGTTGACAGAAATAGTTAGACTTAGTTGACAGAAATAGTTAGACTTAGTAGAAAGAAATTTGTACACTTAGTGGACAGAAATTGTAAAACTTAGTGGACAGAAGTTGTTACACTTAGTGGACAGAAATTGTTTTTTTTAGTGGACATGAATTGTTGAATATAGTAGACAGAAATTGTTGAACTTAGGTGACAGAAATTGTTAGACGTAGTTGACAGAAATTGTTGAACTTAGTGGACAAAATTTGTTGAACTCAGTGGATAGAAATTGTTATAGTAAGTCGACAGAAATTGTAAGACTTAGTTGACAGAAATTGTTGAACTTAGTAGACAGAAATTGTTCAACTTAGTGGACAGCCAAACTTTAAATCTTATAGACATAAATTGTTAGATTTTGTTGACAGAACTTGTTAGATTCATTGGACAGAAATTATAAGACTTTATGGACATAAAGTGTTAGACTTAGTGGATAAAATTTGTTAGACTTATTGGACAGAAATTGTTACACTTAGTTCACAGAAATTGTTTGACGTAATTGACAGAAATTGTTAGATTACTGGACAGAAATTGTTGGACTTACTGGACAGAAATTGTTAGACTTAGTGAACAGAAATTGTTAGACTTAGTGGACAGTAATTGTTAGACTTAGTAAACAGCAAAATTGTGAAACTTATAGACTAAAATTTTTAGACTTAGTGGACAGCAAAATTGTAAAACTTAATAGACAGAAATTGTTTTACTAAGTGGACGGAAATTGTTAGAAGTTGTGGATATATGTTGTCAGATATAGTAGACAGAAATTCTTTTACTTAGTGGACAGAAATTGTTAGACTTATTTAACAGAAATTGTTAGACTTAGTAGACAGAAATTGTTCAACTTAGTTGACAGAAATGTTTTGATGTAGTGGACAGAAATTGTTAGACTTACTGGACAGAAATCGTTGGACTTAATAGATAGAAATTGTTAGACTTAATAGATAGAAATTGTTAGACTTAGTGGACAGAAATTGTTAGACGTTATGGACAGAAATTGTTATACTTCGAGGACAGAAATTGTTAGACTTAGTGGACAGAAATTGTTGGATTTAGTGGAACGAAATTCTTAGACTTAGTTGACAGAAATTGTTAGACTTAGTGGGCAGAAATTGTTAAAATTAGTGCACAGAAATTGTTGAACTTAGTAGACAGAAATTGTTGAACTTTGTAGACATAAATTGTTAGACTTAGTGGACACAAATTATTGGACATTGTGAGAAGAAATTGTTGAACTTAGTAGACAGAAATGTTTGAACTTAGTGGATAGAAATTGTTGAACTTAGGTGACAGAAATTTTTAGACTTAGTGGACAGAAATTGCTCGACTTAGTGGACAAGAAATTGTTAGACATAGTGGACAAGAAATTGTTAGACATAGTGGACAGAAAATGTTAGACATAGTGGACAGAAATTGTTAGACTTAGTGAACAGAAGTAGTTGAAGTTAATAGACAGAAATTGTAAGACTTAGTGGACAGAAATTGTCGGACTTATTTGGTAGAAATTGTTTAACTTAGTAGACAGAAATTGTTGAACTTAGCAGACAGAAATTGTTGAACTTAGTAGACAGAAATTGTTGAACTTAGTAGAGAGAAATTGTTAGACTTAGGGACAGAAATGGTTGAACTTAGTGGACAGAAACTTTTAGACTTAGTGGACAGAAATTGCTTGACTTAGTGGACAGAAATTGTTGAACTTAGTGGACAGAAATTGTTAGACTTAGTGGACAAGAAATTGTTAGACATAGTGGACAGAAATTGTAATATTTAATGGACAGAAATTGTTAGACTTAGTGGACAGAAATAGTTGAAGTTAGTAGACAGAAATTGTTAGACTTAGTGGACAAAAATTGTTTGACTTAGTGGACAGAAATTTTTAGACCTAATGGACAGAAATTGTTAGCCTTAGGGGACAGAAATAGTTTAAGTTAGTAGACAGAAATTTTTACACTTAGTTGACAGAAATTGTTAAACTTAGTGCACAGAAATTGTTTAACTTAGTGGACAGAAATTTTTAGACTTAGTGGACAAGAAATTGTTAGACATAGTGGACAGAAATAGTAATATTTAATGGACAGAAATTGTTAGACTTAGTGGACAAGAAATTGTTAGACATAGTGGACAGAAATTGTAATATTTAATGGACAGAAATTGTTAAACTTAGTGGACAGAAATAGTTGAAGTTAGTGAACAGAAATTGTTCGACTTAATGGACAGAAATTTTTAGACTTAGTGGACAGAAATTGTTAAACTTAATGGACAGAAATTGTTGAACTTAGTGGACAGAAATTGTTAAACTTAGTGGACAGAAATTGTAATATTTAATGGACAGAAATTTTTAGACTTAGTGGACAGAAATTGTTGAACTTAGTGGACAGAAATTGTTAAACTTAGTGGACAGAAATTGTTAAACTTAGTGGACAGAAATTGTTGAACTTAGTGGACAGAAATTGTTAAACTTAATGGACAGAAATTGTTGAACTTAGTGGACAGAAATTGTTAAACTTAGTGGACAGAAATTGTTAAACTTAGTGGACAGAAATTGTTCATAAGCGCCTTCAATAGCATATTTAAACATGTTTTTTTTATATGACCGAGGCGCTTCCTAATTTTTTTTTCTTTTATTAACTATTCATGGGAGAGGGTAAAACAATTTTTTTAGAGAGGGGGTCAAATTATAATTTTTCTTTTTTTAACTAAAAATATTCTTATGTATGGGGGAGGGTAAACAGAATGTTTGGGTGGGGATATAACATTTTTTTTTCTTTTTTGAACTGAAAATATTACCTTGTATGGGGGAGGGTAAAAAATTTTTTTTGGGGTGGGTGGGTAATTTTTTAATTTTTTATTTCGAACTGAAAATATTACTATGTGTTGTGGTTGCAAGGTTGAACAATAATTAGTGAGGAATACAATGAAGACGCAAACAACAAGGAGAATGCAATAATAAGTGTATTAAAGAAAAGGTATAGTTACAGTATGTACAAATGAAGGTGTCGAGTCAGAGAGTCTTGGTGGGAGGACATGTACGCTCACTGGCATCCTTTACATTTATTTATTGTTGCTGCTATGTCAGTGTCCATGTTACGTCAGTAACTTCTCATTAACGACTTCATTCGATTTATCCCCGGATGTCCCGTATGGAAATATCTTAACATCCTATTCTGCAATGTTTTGGGTATTACCACTCTCTCACTGTACAGTAACACATCGTTACATATGGAGAAAACTTCCTGCACCTTTGTGTCCGTTATAATTTTCTCTTTTATGTCCTTTATGTATTCGTCTTTCTCGGCTTCCCTTTTAATGTCCGACAAAGTTACGGGTAGTTCCTTAATGATGTTTGCTACCATATTTTTTACTTCAACATTTGTCCGAATTGCTGCAATGACTGATTCTTCCAGATTGTGTTTCTGTGGTATCAGTCTTGACAGTCCATCCGCATGGCAAATCTTTTTTGATGCTAGATGTTGTAGCTGGAAATCGTAATTAAGTAAGATTGTACCCCAGCGCAGCAATCTATTTGCGGTGTATACCGGCAATCCTTTTTTTGATCCATAGATCGTGACTAACGGTTTATGGTCGGTTTCAAGTAAGAATTTTCTACCATATAAATATCGGTGAAATTTAGTCACGGAAAAGATTATGCGCTCTTTATTTTGTCAAAAGCGGTTTGACATTCTTGCGTCCAGTTCCAAGGTGTATCCTTTTTAAGCAGATTATTTAAGGGGGCTCGCAAGTTATGCATTCCTTCAATAAAAGATTGATAATAATTTGCGAGTCCTAAGAAACTCTGCAAGGTTGTTACGTTATCAGGTGCTGGCATATTTTTTATTGCCGCAGATCTGTCTGGGTCTGGACGTCGTCCATGTTTGTTTATTATGTGTCCAAGATACTTAATCTCGCTCATACAAAAGTCACATTTACTTGCTTTTACTTTAAAGCCGAATTCTTGTATTCGAGTAAATACTTGTTTAAAATGTTCCTTATGTTCTTGTAGGGATTTGCTCCTGACAACAATGTCGTCCAGGTATGCACATGCGCACTCAATACCACTTAGCATGGTGTCCATCGCTTGCTGAAAAATGGCAGGCGCTACTTTGATGCCAAAGGGCAATCGGTTGTATTTGAATAATCCCTTATGCGTATTGATGCATAGTATTTTTGAGCAATTTTCTCGACCGGTATTTGCAAATATGCGTTGCTCAAGTCTATCTTAGAGAAGATATTACCACCATTTAACTTCGTGAATATTTCCTCTGGGCTTGGTAGAGGGTAATGGTGATCTTTTAATAGGGAGTTGACCCCGGTCGAAAAATCTGCGCACACTCTAACTTCGTCATTCTTTTTCTTTATGTATACGGTGGGGGCTGCCCACTCGCTGTGTTCTATTTTTGATAGAATTCCTGTCTGTTCCAATCTATCTAATTCTTTATTAATCTTTTCCAACCCAGCGAACGGAACGTTTCGCTTTTTTCTAAAAATTGGGCTGGCGTTTTCTTTAAGTTCAAACAAGGCCATGAATTTATTACAGCGACCTAAGTTAGTCGTGAATGCTTCAGGAAATAATTCTTTTAAATCGTCTTTTATATTTACTGTTGTTGGAGAAGAACATTCTATTTTTTTACAGAATGTATTGATTGGCTTATCCCATAGTCCAAATTTCTCAATTAAATCTATTCCAAACAGATTTTCACTATTTTTCAGTACGAATATTTTTAATTTCTTCGTAATCCCGTTTAATTTTATCGGAAGGACAACTTCTCCTTCAAATTTTATACCACCACCAGTTACCGTCTGAGCTGATTTACTCGTTTTCATCATGGTTGTTTTTTTACCCAACTTTTTCCATGTATTCAGGTTTATAATAGAAATATCGGAGCCGGAGTCGAGTTGTAACTTTATTGGTGTTTTAAATATTTCCACTTTTACGTATTTTCGCCGATCTTTGTCTAATTTTGTATTTGATTTTGTTTGCTGTACTCTCTTTCTGGTGTAATCTTTATATCTGCAGCAATCGCTTTTGTGTCCCACCTTCTTACAAATGTAGCATTTTTTCTTCTTATAAGGACAATCTGATTCCCAATGCTTTTCTGCACATCTCTTACAGTTATATCTAGGAAGAGGCTTGTTATATTCTGTCCTATATTTATGGTTATTAGGATTGTAATATCCCGTTCCATTTTGATTGCTTTTCTTTGTAAAGTTCTTGGTTGGTGTGTATGGTTTTCTAACTTTTCTTACATATGCCACTCCGGATTCTTCTATATTTTTTAAATCCTTTTTTAGTGTAATGGCCCTTTCACAGTCCTCTGCTAGTTTCTGGAGGGTTAAATCTTGCTCAGATTCCAGCTTAGACAACACTCGTCTGCGTATTTCTGCATTTTTCGTGGAAACTAACCCTTGTGCGAAGATTAGACATTTAAAATCTTCTACCGTTAGTTCCGCAAGCTTAAAATTATCGCAGTTTTTATTGACAACTGATGCGTATGTCAAATAATCTTGGTTGTCCATCTTTCTTAGATTCATGCACAGCCATCTTTTATGAAAAAGAGATACATTTGGATTAAATAATTCTTTTAGTAAGTTCACAGCTTCCATGAACTCTAATTCCACAGTTTTTTTAGGTAATATGTAATCTATGAATTTGCTGTGTTCTGATGTACCCAATTTCCTGAGTAAGAGGCTCACTTTCTGGCTATTTGGCCAATTTTTGCAGTCCAGTTGAAAGACATCCTCGTATCTTGTATAGTATGCTTCAAAAATCTTTCCTTCCTCCGGCACATAATTAAATGTGTCCATACTATTAAAGATAGTTGTATGGGAGAAATTAACACTGTCGAAATTTTCTCGATTACTCTTTAGTAGTTTCAGTGTTTTAGCAAAACGTTCATTTTGTCTTTCCTCGTGGTCAGCTTGTGCCTGTAAAAATTGCATGAACATTTTTGATAAGTCTTCCATTTTTTTTTTTTTTTCGTAACGTTTTACTGTATTATCCGTTATCCAGTGACAACTTAAAAAAAAAAAAAATCCTTTCCTTGAGCTTTAATTTCTAGCTATGGTATTTCCTTTTAGTACCGCCGCCAAACAAATTATTAATTAAAAGATTCCTTTAGTTGTTGTTTTGCTAACGGGGAGCAGTAATTAGAATCCACTGGTGAACTTTTTTTTTCGTAGGTTACTTCCTTGCTTTTCGTAATACGAGTCTGACCTGTCGTTTTTGCGACAGAACAAAATCCGCTTTTCGTTTGCAAGTTGGTCCTTTAGTAATACAAAACAGATTTGTCGTTTAGCGACAAAACAATAATTCACTTTTACATTCGTTTGCAAGTCGAATTCCCAGTAAATTGTCGCTTTTGCCACGTTTGAGTTTTTTTTCTTTTTCACTAAAGTTGAAACTTTTCTTTAGTGTAAAATCCGTTTGCTCGTCAACACTTTGCATTGTACTTTTTTTTTTTTAATAGTTCTTCGTCAAACTGTTATATTTGACGCTTCATATCTCGTCGCCAACTGTTGTGGTTGCAAGGTTGAACAATAATTAGTAAGGAATACAATGAAGACGCAAACAACAAGGAGAATGCAATAATAAGTGTATTAAAGAAAAGGTATAGTTACAGTATGTACAAATGAAGGTGTCGAGTCAGAGAGTCTTGGTGGGAGGACATGTACGCTCTTCGGCGTCACTTCCGGTGGCATTTAGGTAACACACACTAAGGCCAACCTAGGCTTGCCATTTATAGTGTAACGTTATTCGTATATGCAAATGAGTGGTTGCCACCACAACACTATGTATGGGGGAGAGTAAAAAAAAAATTTTTTTAATTTTAGTTTCCTAACTAAAAATATTTCTATAAAAAAATCTTTTTTGTTGATTTTTTTTAACTAAAAATATTTCTATTCATGAATAGAAATATTTTTTTAACTGAAAATATTCTTGGTCTGAAACAAAGAAAATCAATGTCTAACCACCCAAGAAATATGACTGGGGCTCCATCGGTTTACGGGTGAGCGTTCATTTCTGACACGGCACCCTAGCAAAAATAGACGACCGTAGGGAGGCTATTTTGGCTAGTATTTATAAGTATATAGAAGCATTTTTTTGGTATATATAAGCATTTTTGTTATAAGTATATATAAGTATTTTTCACGTATATATATAAGTATTTTTGTTTTAAGTAGATATAATTAGTTTTAGGTATATATAAATATTTTTGTTATAAGTAAATATAAGAACTTTTTTTTAAGTGTATATATGTATTTTTTATGTATATATAAGTATTTTTGTTATAAGTATATGTAAGTATTTTTTAGGTATATATAAGTATTTTTATTATAAGTATGCAACATTATTTTTAGGTATATTTAATTCTTTTTGTTTGTATACACTTTTATTTTATTTTGTATACAATTTAATTCTTTTTTTATATATTATTTAATTCTTTTTTTGTATACAAGTTAATTCTTTTTTGTATACAATTTAATTCTTTTTATTGTATACAATTTAATTTTTTTTTCTTGTATACAATTTGATTAATTTTTGTATGCAATTTAATTCTTTTTGTTTGTATACAATTTTATTCATTTTTGTATGCAATTTAATTTTGTTTGTTTCTATGCAATTTTATTCTTTTCGTTTGTATACAATTTTATTCCTTTTTTTGTATACAATTTAATTCTTTTTTTGGTATACAATTTAATTCTTTTTTGTATACAATTTATTCCTTTTTCTTGTATACAATTTAATTATTTTTTTGTATACAATTTAATTCTTTTTTTGTATAAAATTTAATGCTTGTTTGTATACAATTATATTCTTTTTTGTATGCAATTTAATTCTTTTTGTTTGTATACAATTTTATTCTTTTTTATATACAATTTAATTTTTTTTTGTACACAATTTAATTTTTTTTTGTAAACAATTTTTTTTGTATACAATTTTATTCTTTTTTGTATACAATTTAATTTTTTTGTATAGAATTTAATTTTATTTGTATGCAATTTAATTCTATTTTCGTATACAATTTAATTCTTTTTTTTTGTATACAATTTAATTCTTTTTTGTATACAATTAAATTCTTTTTTTGTATACAATTTAATTCTTTTTTGTAAACTATTTCATTCTTTTTTCGTATACAATTTAATTCTTTTGTTTTGTATATCATTTTTTTTGTATATAATTTAATTCTTTTTTTGTATACAATTGAATTCTTTTTTGTATACAATTGAATTTTTTTTTTGTATACTATTTAATTCTTTTTTTTTATATAATTTAATTCTTTTTTGTATACAATTTAATTCTTTTTTTGTATACAATTTAATTCTTTTTTTTATACAATTTAATTCTTTTTTGTATACAATTGAATTCTTTTTTTGTATACTATTTAATTCTGTTTTTGTATATAATTTAATTCTTTTGTTTGTATACAATTGAATTCCTTTTTTGTATACAATTGAATTCTTTTTTTGTATACAATTGAATTCCTTTTTTGTATACAATTTAATTCTTATTTTGTATACAATTTAATTCTTTTTTTGTATACTATTTAATTCTTTTATTGTATACAATTAAATGGTTTTGTTTTGTATATAATTTTATTTTGTATATAATTTAATTCTTTTTTGTATACAATTTAATTCTTTTTTTTGTATACAATTTAATTCTTTTTTTGTAAACAATTTAATTCTTTTTTTTTGTATACAATTTAACTCTTTTTTTGTATATAATTTACTTTTCTTTTGTATACAATTTAATTCTTTTTATTATAAACAATTTAACTCTTTTTTGTGTACAATTTAATACTTTTTTTTTGTATACAATTTTTTTTATTTTATTATATACAATTTAATTCTTTTTTTTGTATACAATTTAATTCTTTTTTGTATAAAATTTAATTCTTTTTTTGTATACAATTTAATTCTTTTTATTGTATGCAATTTAATTTTTTTTTCTTGTATACAATTTGATTAATTTTTGTATGCAATTTAATTCTTTTTGTTTGTATACACTTTTATTTTATTTTGTATACAATTTAATTCTTTTTTTATATATTATTTAATTCTTTTTTTGTATACAAGTTAATTCTTTTTTGTATACAATTTAATTCTTTTTATTGTATACAATTTAATTTTTTTTTCTTGTATACAATTTGATTAATTTTGTATGCAATTTAATTCTTTTTGTTTGTATACAATTTTATTCATTTTTGTATGCAATTTAATTTTGTTTGTTTCTATGCAATTTTATTCTTTTCGTTTGTATACAATTTTATTCCTTTTTTTGTATACAATTTAATTCTTTTTTTGGTATACAATTTAATTCTTTTTTGTATACAATTTATTCCTTTTTCTTGTATACAATTTAATTATTTTTTTGTATACAATTTAATTCTTTTTTTGTATAAAATTTAATGCTTGTTTGTATACAATTATATTCTTTTTTGTATGCAATTTAATTCTTTTTGTTTGTATACAATTTTATTCTTTTTTATATACAATTTAATTTTTTTTTTGTACACAATTTAATTTTTTTTTGTAAACAATTTTTTTTGTATACAATTTTATTCTTTTTTGTATATAATTTAATTCTTTTTTTTGTATACAATTTAATTTTTTTTTATAGAATTTAATTTTATTTGTATGCAATTTAATTCTATTTTCGTATACAATTTAATTCTTTTTTTTTGTATACAATTTAATTCTTTTTTGTATACAATTAAATTCTTTTTTTGTATACAATTTAATTCTTTTTTGTAAACTATTTCATTCTTTTTTCGTATACAATTTAATTCTTTTGTTTTGTATATCATTTTTTTTGTATATAATTTAATTCTTTTTTTGTATACAATTGAATTCTTTTTTTGTATACAATTGAATTTTTTTTTTGTATACTATTTAATTCTTTTTTTTTATATAATTTAATTCTTTTTTGTATACAATTTAATTCTTTTTTGTATACTATTTAATTCTTTTTTTTATACAATTTAATTCTTTTTTGTATACAATTGAATTCTTTTTTTGTATACTATTTAATTCTGTTTTTGTATATAATTTAATTCTTTTTTTTGTATACAATTGAATTCCTTTTTTGTATACAATTGAATTCTTTTTTTGTATACAATTGAATTCCTTTTTTGTATACAATTTAATTCTTATTTTGTATACAATTTAATTCTTTTTTTGTATACTATTTAATTCTTTTATTGTATACAATTAAATGGTTTTGTTTTGTATATAATTTTATTTTGTATATAATTTAATTCTTTTTTGTATACAATTTAATTCTTTTTTTTGTATACAATTTAATTCTTTTTTTTGTAAACAATTTAATTCTTTTTTTTTGTATACAATTTAACTCTTTTTTTGTATATAATTTACTTTTCTTTTGTATACAATTTAATTCTTTTTATTATAAACAATTTAACTCTTTTTTGTGTACAATTTAATACTTTTTTTTTGTATACAATTTTTTTTATTTTATTATATACAATTTAATTCTTTTTTTTGTATACAATTTAATTCTTTTTTGTATAAAATTTAATTCTTTTTTTGTATACAATTTAATTCTTTTTATTGTATACAATTTAATTCTTTTTATTATATACAATTGAATTCTTTTTTTTGTATACAATTTTATTCTTTTAATTATATACAATTTAATTCTTTTTTTGTATACAATTCAATTCTTTTTATTATATGCAATTTAATTCTTTTTTGTATACAATTTAATTCTTTTTATAATATACAATTTAATACTTTTTTTGTATACAATTTAATTATTTTTTTTGTATAAAATTTAATTCTGTTTTTTGTATACAATTTAATTCTTTTTTTTTGTATAGAATTTAATTCTTTTTCTTACATACAATTTAAATCTTATTTAATTCTTTTTTTTGTATACAATTTTATTCTTTTTTTGTATACAATTTAACTCTTTTTTTGTATACAATTTAATACTTTTTATTATATACAATTTAATTCTTTTTTGTATAGAATTTAATTCTTTTTATTATATACAATTTAATTTTTTTTTGTATACAATTTAATTTTTTTTTTGTATAAAATGTAATTCTGTTTTTTGTATACAATTTAATATTTTTTTTGTATAGAATTTAATTCTTTTTATTACATACAATTTAATTCTTTTTTTTGTATACAATTTAATTCTATTTTTGTATGCAATTAAACTCTTTTTTTGTATACAATTTAATTCTTTTTATTATATACAATTTAATTCTTTTTTTGTATACAATTTAATTCTTTTTATTATATACAATTTAATTCTTTTTTTTTGTATACAATTTAATTCTTTTTTTGTATGCAATTTGATTATTTTTTGTATAATATTTAATTTTTTTGTATACAATTTAATTATTTTTTTTTGTATATAATTTAATTCTTTTTTTTGTATACAATTTAATTATTTTTTTGTATACAATTTAATTATTTTTTTTGTATACAATTTAATTAATTTTTTGTATACAATTTAATTCTTTTTTGTATTCAATTTAATTCTTTTTTGTATACTATTTAATTCTTTATTTTGTATACAATTTAATTCTTTTTTTTGTATACAATTTAATTCACTTTTTGTATACAATTTAATTCTTTTTATTATATACAATTGAATTCTTTTTTTTATATACAATTGAATTCTTTTTTTTGTATACAATTTTATTCTTTTTTTTGTATACAATTTTATTCTTTTAATTATATACAATTTAATTCTTTTTTTGTATACAATTTTATTCTTTTAATTATATACAATTTAATTCTTTTTTTGTATACAATTTAATTCTTTTTATTATATACAATTTAACTCTTTTTTTGTATACAATTTAATTCTTTTTTTTGTATACAATTCAATTCTTTTTATTATATGCAATTTAATTCTTTTTTGTATACAATTTAATTCTTTTTATAATATACAATTTAATACTTTTTTTGTATACAATTTAATTATTTTTTTTGTATAAAATTTAATTCTGTTTTTTGTATACAATTTAATTCTTTTTTTTTGTATAGAATTTAATTCTTTTTCTTACATACAATTTAATTCTTATTTAATTCTTTTTTTTGTATACAATTTTATTCTTTTTTTGTATACAATTTAACTCTTTTTTTGTATACAATTTAATACTTTTTATTATATACAATTTAATTCTTTTTTGTATAGAATTTAATTCTTTTTATTATATACAATTTAATTTTTTTTTGTATACAATTTAATTTTTTTTTTGTATAAAATGTAATTCTGTTTTTTGTATACAATTTAATATTTTTTTTGTATAGAATTTAATTCTTTTTATTACATACAATTTAATTCTTTTTTTTGTATACAATTTAATTCTATTTTTGTATGCAATTAAACTCTTTTTTTGTATACAATTTAATTCTTTTTATTATATACAATTTAATTCTTTTTTTGTATACAATTTAATTCTTTTTATTATATACAATTTAATTCTTTTTTTTTGTATACAATTTAATTCTTTTTTTGTATGCAATTTGATTATTTTTTGTATAATATTTAATTTTTTTGTATACAATTTAATTATTTTTTTTTGTATATAATTTAATTCTTTTTTTTGTATACAATTTAATTATTTTTTTGTATACAATTTAATTATTTTTTTGTATACAATTTAATTAATTTTTTGTATACAATTTAATTCTTTTTTGTATACAATTTAATTCTTTTTTGTATACTATTTAATTCTTTATTTTGTATACAATTTAATTCTTTTTTTTGTATACAATTTAATTCACTTTTTGTATACAATTTAATTCTTTTTTGTATACAATTTAATTCTTTATTTTGTATACAATTTAATTCTTTATTTTGTATACAATTTAATTCTTTTTTTGTATACAATTTAATTCTTTTTTTGTATACAATTAAATTTTTTTTTGTATACAATTTAATTATTTTAATTGTATACTATTTAATTTCTTTTTTTGTATACAATTTAATTCTTTTTTTTGTATAAAATTTAATTCTGTTTTTTCTATAGAATTTAATTCTTTTTTTTTTTATAGAATTTAATTCTTTTTCTTACATACAATTTAATTCTTATTTAATTCTTATTTTTGTATACAATTTAACTCTTTTTTTGTATACAATTTAATTCTTTTTATTATATACAATTTAATTTTTTTTTTTGTATAGAATTTAATTCTTTTTATTATATACAATTTAATTTTTTTTTGTATACCATTTAATTTTTTTTTGTATAAAATGTAATTCTGTTTTTTGTATACAATTTAATATTTTTTTCTATAGAATTTAATTCTTTTTATTACAAACAATTTAATTCTTTTTTTTTGTATACAATTTAATTCTTTTTATTGTATACAATTTAATTCTTTTTTTTGTATACAATTTAATTATTTTTTTGTATGCAATTTGATTATTTTTTGTATAATATTTAATTTTTTTTTTGTATACAATTTAATTATTTTTTTTTGTATATAATTTAATTCTTTTTTTTTTGTATACAATTTAATTCTTTTTTTGTATACAATTTAATTCTTTTTTTTGTATACAATTTAATTCATTTTTTGTATACAATTTAATTCATTTTTGTATACAATTTAATTCTTTTTTTTTGTATACAATTTAATTCTTTTTTTGTATACAATTTAATTCTTTTTTTTGTATGCAATTTAATTCATTTTTTGTATACAATTTAATTCTTTTTTGTATACAATTTAATTTTTTTTTTTTGTATATTATTTAATTCTTTTTTTGTATACAATTTAATTCTTTTTTTTGTATACAATTTAATTCTTTTTTTGTATACAATTTAATCCTTTTTTTGTATACAATTTAATTCTTTTTTGTATACAATTTAATTATTTTTGTTGTATACTATTTAATTCTTTTTTTTGTATACAATTTAATTCTTTTTTTTTTTTCTTCTAGAAATTACATTTTGTCTTGGTTGAGTGCAGTCGGGCCTGTTGTTTTATTGGAGATTCCACTCATGTATGGAAAAAATATATGATGATGATTTGTATATGCGCCTCACTCATGTAAGGGATCCAGAAATCTCTCTTATATATATATATATATATATATATATATATATATATATATATATATATATATATATATACAGTATCTTTTGTCTTGTTTGTAGAAAGAAATCCAACAAAGTACAGTATTATTTATATAGGAAGAGCATGATATTTATTTATTAATGGTGTTAGAGAAAATCAGGCCTTATTTACATTATACAATAAGTTTCATATATATATATATATATATATATGAGGAAAAAGAAACAATGTTTCAGACAAAATATAAAAATGTAATAAAGGATAAGCAAATCAACAACTAACAAAAATAAACTAAAAAACTATTCAATATGTGTTTTGAGTTTATTTTTGCTAGTTGTTGATTTGCTTATCTTTTATTCCATTTTTATTTTTATTCATATATATATATATATATATAGCAAGAACTCTTCTTCTACCAAAGATGCAAAAAACTCGCTTCTTCTGTATACTATAATCAAACGGAACTTCTATGAACAAAGTTTCTTTCCAACTTTGCCACTTGTGAAAACGTTACTATGGGAATGTTTCCCTGCAGACTACAACATGGTCATTGTCAAGTCCAATGTCAACAAATATCTATTGAGTCTTCCTGTGAATTAATCATGGTTCTCAATCCTTTCATAGGACTGTTTCATCATCCAATTCAAAATCTCACTAACCCTTATTATTCTCGATTGGCTTTTGGCATTAGTAACTGGTGAAAGTATATGTTTGTCTATTATTTAAAATAATACTGTAAATTAATTCGATCGTCCATCGGTACCTGCAGTTTCACAGGAACACTTGAAATCTAGCATGTTGGTGTAAAGAATAGCTAGCATGAGCTGAAAGTGATTATTCAACGAAAGTTTCAAAGCATCAACTGAAAAGTGAGGTCACGCTTGGTATTCTTTACCTCAACATTTTGCTGTATCTTGAGGACTTTTGTGAAACCACAGGCATTGACGGACGATTGAGCACTCTGGCCATTTCTCCTATACAAAAACACATTATCTATATATATATATATATGTATATATATATATATATATATAATTATTAATGACAATATACAGGGTGATTCATAACTCACTTAGCTATTTATTTTTGAAATTCTAAAGTTAAAAAATACGGTAATACAATACAGAAAGTTTATTCAACAAATTCATTTATGGGAGTTTAAAATTACAGACAAATTTTCAAAATTTCCACCTTCGTTCTGCATGCATAGCTCCATTCTTTTTTGCAAGGAATTTACAACTCTTTGTAGCATATTTGATTGATTATGGTGTTGTGCGAAGGAGGGTTTCTGTTCACATCACGTTTCCATTGCCTAACAAATAGCAGTAATTAGAGAGTAAGATAACAATTATCAAAAGTTCATAGTATGTTTGTGCTTCATATGGTAATCATTTTAAATAGCTAAGTGAAGTGACTTATGAATCACCCTGTATATATTAGCATATACTATCAGTGCCCTTTTACTTTGCAGTCTCCTTAAAAGATTCAGCTCGATGATTGTCAATTAGTGACAACAGAGCAAATATAAGTCAGGTTCATATTATATTACACTAAGGGGGGGGGGGATTGTCCCTTACAACGAAAATAGTGTATAGTTACCTAGACATGAATCAAAATACCGAAAGGAGCTATTAAATATTTTTTTTTTTTATTAAATGATGTTTAATTACCTCATTATAAAGTATTATGAGGATTGACATAAAAATGTTGTTTGGCACAAGACTAATGAAACGGATCGTAAAAAATATATCTCACAAAAATGTTATGTTTTTTGGAAATGTGAAAAAATAAAAATGATAAAATAAAAACATGGTTATTGGAATATAATATGAACCTGACTTACATATATATATATATATATATATATATATATATATATATATATATATATATATATATGAGAGAGAGTGCTGTTATGCCCTCCTCCTCCTTTCTGGGTTGAGCTCTCTGGTAAGTGAAAGCGCCAACTGTCATTTGCTTATAATGCATTGCCCTTTGTGTAAACAAAAGGAGCTCTCAAGCAATTGACAATGTTCATCATTGAGATTTCGCTTACTCTTAAGCAGCTGCCAGATGATAGCTAAGTGGTTAGAAGTGCTGACTGTCATCTAGACGATTGAGATTTAATCTCGGCTTGAGTCACTTGCTTGTCTAGCCGTACCGAAGAACTGTGATGCAGCAAAAAACAGTCTGTCTGTGGATAATAGTAATACACATATATATATATATATATATATATATATATATATATATTAAAGATGAATAGAAATTCACTGTAAAGCTAACAATAAAATTGATCAAACTTTAATTTTGTTTGTTGTTGCTGATTTTTTGTTGGTTTTGTCAGGTGAATCGAACTTCTACAGCGAGCCCATGAAGATCGTGCCTCAGGATTGTCTGGTCTGCATGAAGTCCTCAAGATTGCAGGTGTTTACCACAAGAGCACAAACGTCTAGCGGATGCATATGAAGTTGGGGAAGGTTTGACGAGAACACACAAAGAAATCGCGGTTGCAGAAGGAACATTGTTATCCTAACTCCATGCATTTGCAATTCAACACCTTATATGCCCTTCAGAGACGACCAGAGAACAATGTAAATCCTATTCTAAACTGAAGCCTGACAGACGAAAAGAAAATCACATTCATGATTTTAGCCCCATATCCCGGCCACTTTCTGACAGACAAAAACTGTGTAAAGCTTCACTGTGTAGAATTCCAACTGTTAAATTTTTTAGGAAAACACCGAAGTGTGACAGATTGAACGATGGATACAAGAAAAAGCATCGTCGGGTTATTATTGATGATGATCCTCAGCTCCCCCCATCCCCCCCCAAAAAAAAAATTCTACATTTTTTGTAAGCAATTACGTGTAAATACCCTAAAAAAATTGAGATTAAAAAAATACCCCCCCCCCCCTCCAATTATTTTAGAATTTAGAGTAGGGGTTAGTTTTGCATATAAATTTAATGTAAAATGATAACCCACTGTCCAACCAGATAGCGTTTGAATGACATGTAACCGTTTTAGTTAAATCTTAGATGTAACCATATTCTTTTTTTGGGGGGGGGGGGCGTTGCCACCCGGACTTAGGATTAGTGGTTAAGAGAGTTTTTTTTATGTGGGTGGGGCTTGTCACTCGGGCTTAAGGAGACAGTATATCACTCAAAAATGTGTAATTAACTCAAACGTTTCTCTAGAAATAAGATAAACAAAGTTTTCTCTAGAAATAAGATAAACAAAGTTTTCTCGAGGAATAAGATAAACAAAGTTTAATTACCAATCCGGACTTAGGGTTAGTGTTTACGTTATTGAAAAGCATTTTCTTTTAGAAAATAAAAAAACAAAAAGAGAACAAAACATGCTATTTGTTAAATCGAACACAAGCCGAAAATCTAGGTTGGTAATAAAGTCGGGATGACAATATAAAAAAAGAAAAAAAACTTTAATAGGACTGTTAACGTCAATTTATAGCGTAAAAGACTATTAAAAGTCAATTTCGCACGAAAAGATTAAATGTTGTAAAAAGAAAAAAAAAGGCAATCGCTTAAAAAATAAATTCATGTTATTTTTGTTGATTATTTGGATAATTTAAACTACTATTCTAATCTTCGTGGTTATATTCACAAAACATTTTCTTTTAATTCCGAAACATTTTTTTTTAATTCTGAAACATTTTTTTTTAATTCTGAAACATTTTCTTTTAATTCTGAAACATTTTCTTTTAATTCTGAAACATTTTTTTATTTCAAAACATTTTTTTAAATTCTGAAACACTTTTTTTAATTCGGAAACATTTTTTTTTAATTCTGAAACATTTTTTTTTTAATTCTGAAACATTTTCTTTTAATTCTGAAACATTTTCTATTAATTCTGAAACATTTTCTATTAATTCTGAAACATTTTCTATTAATTCCGAAGCATTTTCTGTTAATTCCGAAACATTTTTTTTAATTCTGAAACATTTTTTTTTTAATTCTGAAACATTTTCTTTTAATTCTGAAACATTCTTTTTAATTCCGAAACATTTTTTTTAATTCTGAAACATTTTTTTTTTAATTCTGAAACATTTTCTTTTATTTCAAAACATTTTTTTTTTAATTCTGAAACATTTTCTTTTAATTCCGAAACATTTTTTTTTTAATTCTGAAACATTTTTTTTTTAATTCTGAAACATTTTTTTTTATTTCAAAACATTTTTTTTTTAATTCTGAAACATTTTCTTTTAATTCCGAAACATTTTTTTTTAATTCCGAAACATTTTTTTTTTTAATTCTGAAACTTTTTTTAATTCTGAAACATTTTCTTTTAATTCTGAAACATTTTCTTTTAATTCTGAAACATTTTCTTTTAATTCTGAAACATTTTTTTTTAATTCCGAAACATTTTCTTTTAATTCTGAAACATTTTTTTTTAATTCTGAAACATTTTCTTTTAATTCTGAAACATTTTCTTTTTAATTCCGAAACATTTTCTTTTAATTCCGAAACATTTTTTTTTTAATTCCGAAACATTTCTTTTTAATTTGACTTTTTGCAAAGAATTGTTTTAATTTTTAATTTGGAATAATTTCACGGTAATTAAAAATTAATTAAAATTTTTGCAAATAATTCTTTAGTTGTTTCAATTTGTAATTTCAAGTTTCTTTTTTAACTTCCAAATTATCCAAATTTCATCTATTTGAAAGAACCCTTCTCTTATGTGGCGGCGAGAAAGAAAGTCGTTTGTTAAAGAATTTATGTTTTTGAAAATTATTTTAAATAATTAAAAAGTAAATAAATAAAAAATAAAAAATCGGAATTTTTAAATATGAAAAATGCAAAAACAAAGCAAATCGACATGTTTTATTTCAAATGAATTTTTATTTGTGTTCATAAATTATTTTTTCAATCTACTCCAGTATAGGACTAATATATATATATATATATATATATATATATATATATATATATATATATAATAAAAAAAAGAGAATTAGAAGGAACGGTAAGTAATAAAAATGATAAAAAAGATAGAAACTAATTGAAAAAGTTAACAAGTAAAAAATGTAATCCGATACTGAGCTTGACCGGTGAAAATTATAAACATATCCCATCCCCAAAAAAGATTTACTTAATAAGAAAGTTTTCCAAATTCATCTCACTTCCTTGTCTTCTTTGTTTTGAAGAGGTTGACTCTCTCTGAAGAATACAACAAAAACATGTATGCACATATGTAACCAATAATGTTTGTATAAATAAAAATGTATACTAAAGAACAGCTCTACTTGTTATTGAGCACATTTTATAAACAAATTTACATCTACAGAAACTAATATAATATGTGTACACTATATATATATATATATATATATATATATATATATATATATATATATATATATACCACATATAGTATTGTGGTATATATATATATATATTTTTTTTTTTATTTATTCCTATGCTTTAAATTTAAATTTTATTTTATTTTTATTTTTAATTTTATTTTTTATTTTTTTACTTTTTAAATTTTTTTATTCTTTTTTATTTTTCTATTCTTATGCTTTAAATTTTAATTTTATTTTTATTTTTACTTTTATTTTTTATTTTTAAAATTTTTTATTCCCTTTAATCTTTTTTTATTCCCTTTAATCTTGAATTTCCTCTGGTTTTAAATCTCAATGGTCTCATTACACTAAATTTAAATTTAAACAAACACGCACAACACACTGAGCAAATAACGTGTCCCAACGAGAGTGTCATGTGACTTCACATTTCCAAAACAAATGACAACAGAAGCTGAAGAGAGCCGGATGGGTAAGACCTTCCGTGCTTGAAACCAACGGTCTGAATGTTGTACTAATTTTCTTGTACCAAAATAAATAAATATATATATATATATATATTTACCACATACAGTATTGTGTAAAAACAAGATGGAGAAATAGAGAGAGAAAAACTCTAAATAAGTAGCGTAATGTAACCAGCGGAACCCAGGAAAGAAAGTTTGTGTTGTTACATAAAACATATGATTAGAACAAAGTAAAAGGAATTCAAAAAAGAAGAAATGAATAGTTAAAAGTATGAATATTGTTAGCGACTATTGTGTCATGCATGAGCATATTTAGAACGGTTCTCAGGGAAATGGATAGTAGTGGGAGTAGATGTTAGTGTGAGAGTGAAAATACCCCCGACCTCCTGTGTGGATGACTGTGTTAGGAAAAGCTGTTGAGCCGAAAATAGGTAAGAAATTAAGAAAGAGGATGAAACAAATGCATATTTTCTGAAAACACGTATCAGGTACTCCCCTAAGTGGCTGGAAAATAGATAAGCATATGGAGGTTTTGGTACAAAATGGTCAATGAAATAGGAGAAAAATTCACTTTACTTAATTATATATATATATATATATATATATATATATATATATATATATGTATATATATATGTATATATAAATAATAATAATCCAGGCAAGGTAAACATCCACAGGATAGTAATCCAAAGAATTTCAACCAGGCTTATAAAAAGTGCTCAATATCAAATACAGCTTTTATATATTGTTATTTTTATTTATTAACACAGACATGTATAAAATTTGCGACACTGTCATGTCGATGTTATCGATCAACAGCTGTTATAAACTGAGATCTCATCAGGCAGAGTTAAAATCCGATCTTAACGGTAGATCATATTTGGAAAGAATGAAATATATATATATATATATAACTTACAGATCAAAGTTATGTAATACTGTGATTTATTGTCAGTTTTAAATTAAAGTTCATGTGTTTCTAGAAGAATCAAAATATGCTTGAAACAAATTCAAATAGTAAACAAAAATCCTTTCATTGTCGTTAGATGAAAACCGTACATCATCAAAATGAAATTCTTTACAAAAAGTCTCCAAGTGTCTATGAAAAAAACATCTTCCCCCAACACAGAATGGCGAAATGAGAATTGATCCACTTTAAACCAGATTTGAAGCATTGATATGTTCAGAAAAAAAATTCGTCTTCGCATCGGGAACGGTTCATTGGGTAGAAAATTAAAGACGGTTCATTTGGGGAGAAAATTAAAAACGGTTCATTGGTTAGAAAATTAAAAACAGTTCATTAGGGAGAAAATAAAAAACGGTTCATTGAGTATAAAATTAAAAACGGTTCATTAGGGAGAAAATAAAAAACGGTTCATTGAGTATAAAATTAAAAACGGTTCATTAGGGAGAAAATTAAAAACGGTTCATTGGTTAGAAAATTAAAAACAGTTCATTAGGGAGAAAATTAAAAACGGTTCATTGGTTAGAAAATTAAAAACAGTTCATTAGGGAGAAAATAAAAAACGGTTCATTGAGTATAAAATTAAAAACGGTTCATTAGGGAGAAAATTAAAAACGGTTCATTGGTTAGAAAATTAAAAACAGTTCATTAGGGAGAAAATTAAAAACGGTTCATTGGTTAGAAAATTAAAAACAGTTCATTAGGGAGAAAATAAAAAACGGTTCATTGAGTATAAAATTAAAAACGGTTCATTAGGGAGAAAATTAAAAACGGTTCATTGGTTAGAAAATTAAAAACAGTTCATTAGGGAGAAAATAAAAAACGGTTCATTGAGTATAAAATTAAAAACGGTTCATTAGGGAGAAAATTAAAAACGGTTCATTGGGTAGAAAATTAAAAACGGTTCATTGGGTAGAAAATTAAAAACGGTTCATTAGGTAGAAAATTAAAAACGGTTCATTAGGTAGAAAATTAAAAACGGTTCATTAGGGAGAAAATAAAAGACGGTTCATTAGGGAGAAAATTAAAAACGGTTTATTAGGGAGAAAATAAAAAACGGTTTATTAGGGAGAAAATAAAAAACGGTTCATTTGTTAGAACTTTAAAAAAGTTACTATAAGATTTAGTAAGAGAAATTGAGGGAAAAATATGAAAATTAAACTATTACATTTAAATTTGAAAACCGACACTTACTTCTATTCGGTAGATTTTTAAATCAGAAGAGTTAAAAAAACGAGGGCAGAATAATACAATAACTTATGGGCCAACGATAGAAGGGATGTCAATCTTTATCAATTGATGTTATATAACCGAGAATGAAAATAAAAATAAAAATAGCATAACATTAAATGAATATAAATATAAATATATAAAAAAGTAAATAACTAGACAAAAAATAAGTACATACCTAAATAAATGAAAAAACTAAATAAATAAGTAAATAAAATAAGTCATTAGAAAATACTGTTTAGATAAACAAAAATAAGTAAAAAATTGAAATTGAAACCAAAAACCAGGGTAAAAACTTAAAAGATAAGAAAATAAATTTAAGATGAATTAAAAAATCTAAATTTAATGGAAGAGATATCGATTAAGGCAATGTATTATTAATCAAACATTCTCATTTTTATAGAAAAAAAAACTATTTATTTCCACCTAATCAACAAATTTGTGAACTATCCAAGAGTACATGCGAGTCTTACTACTACATACATACCCATATCGAAATACATATATGAAAAAATAAATAGTCACATCACCCCTTAGTGTAGTATCTGTTCCGATGGATACTGCACAAGACTGGTCCTGTGCAGTTCTAAGAGGTCCACCCTCCCAGGCTTTGCTTCCCCTCTTTGGGGAGGAGTAAGTTTATTGCTTACTGTCTGAGGCGCCCCTACCGGGGAATGCCGACGAGGCTGCCCAGGCAATTTTTCAATGGCTAGAGTGCTCACCTCTCGAGCGCTGGCTTATCTAATCCCACTTTCCCGACCTTGTGTCACATCTTACCACTGTGGGAGGTAGATAAATAACCCCTTGGCCTTTTGGCTAAGATCAAAGTGTAGTATCTGTTCTGATGGATACTGCGCCCCATAGACTGGTATTGTCTTGGCCTTTGGGGCTTGATTTATGCCGGTCTATGGGTCTGTCCTGTGCAGTTCTAGGAGGTCCACCCTCCCAGGCTTCGCCTCCCCTCTTTGGGGAGGAGTAAGTTTATTGCTTACTGCCTGAGGCGCCCCTACCGGGGAATGCCGACGGGGCTGCCCAGGCAATTTTTAATGGCCAGAGTGCTCACCTCTCGGGTGCTGGCTTTTCAAACCCCACTTTCCCGACCCGACCTTGGGTCACATCTTACTTCTGGGAGTAAGATAAAAACTGGCCTTGTGCCTAACTCCTGGAGAGGAGTAAATCAATGCTCAGACATACACACACATTCATGCATATTTACCATCTATACAACAGTACATATATACATATACAATCACACACATATATATATATCCACATTATATATTTTATTTTATCACACACATACACACATGGTACACCAAGAAACAAGAGCCAGTAGAACAACCTCTATCACAAAACTGGCCAAACATTTTGGACAAAATGAGGCAGAAATAGAAAACAGGTCTGCTACAGAAATAACCCGGAAGAGCCGTCAGAAATACACCAAGACCTTGCATTGCATAAAACTGGAAGAATGGCCAACCAACGACGTGCCGAATATTTTCTGGATGAACTATCTCAGGAATATATAAATAAAGAAGTCTCTTTAGACTGTCTGAAAAGAGGATCGCTCCACTATGATCAGGAGAGAATCATAATGGCTGCCCAAGATCAAGGCTTGATGACCAATGCCTTTAAAAAGATGAGTGGTCTTAGCAACAATGACAAGTGTAAGTTCTGCCACACAGAAGTGGAGAGTGTGAGCCACCTGACATCCAGTTGTAAGGTTCTCCTAGGGGATGGTTACTATGCAATGAGACACAATGGAATGTGTAAATATTTTCACTGGACCATCTGTAAAAAATTGAATACCCAGTGTAGCAGCAATTCCTGGTAACATATACCAGAAAGAACTGTTGGAAATAATTTATACACCATCTACTATGACTATGCAATCCCTACAGCTACATACCTAGAAAACAGAGCTGTTAAACCTGACATAGTGATATCGGACATGAAAGAGAAAGTAGTAACCCTAGTTGAAGTCAGTGTATCTAATGATGCTGACTAAAAGGAGCAGGAGAAGATAACGAATTACCAAGGTCTTATGTATGAGATGAAAAGAAACTGGAATCTTAGGAATGTCTCCATCATTCCAGTAATTATAGGAGCAACCGGACTTATAAATAAGAATTTCGAAAACTACCTGGTGAATATACCCGGTGAACAAAGTGCAAGAGAGATACAAACAATTGCACTTAGAGGGACAATTAAACTTTTAAAAAGATCTCTCGGTTGGAGTATCTGGAATAGTGCAAATGTTTGGCATATGGTAGGATGCCCCATCACCAGCAAAAACAAAAAGATAAAACAATTGAAAATAAAAGAGAGTTTTGATTACCTACTAAACACCACTCTTTTGTTGCTAGAAAACTTCTCACACATGACAGTATCCTATTTCTCTACAAAGCCACCATCCACCCAGACATGGAGTATTGTTGTCACATCTGGGTTGGTGCACCATCCACTAGTCCCTCCCTTTTAGACAAGGTCCAAAAAAGAGTCGCTTATCTAATAGGTCCCTCACTATCCACCAAGCTCCAACCCCTGTCCCATCGTTGCAATGTTGCATCCTTGTGCTTGTTTTACAAGTACTTTAATGGAATGTGCTCCAATGAACTTGCTGTTTTGGTGACCCCTCGACATAAATACACTCGACCAACCCGACAATCAGATAAATCCCATTTGTTTCATGTAGAGGTCCTCAGATCCCACAGAGCCTTCTACTCCAATAGCTTCTTTTCTCGTGCTGCCGGCCTTTGGAACTCCCTCTCTGCTCCATGTTTCCCCACTGTACCGACATGCAGAAATTTAAAACTAATATGGACAAACATCTTGCTGCACAGCTCCCAATTTAAGATGACCCCCAAAACTTTCACCGTAATTCTCAGTAGCCCCTTACGTCTACAATGGCAAGTTGCCTTGTTTGGGGTGAAAAGGTGCTGCGATTATTTAAGTCATCGAGAAGTTTATGATTATTTTCTCCATTATCAGCAAATGATAAAAGACGGAATAATCAAACTTTCCGAAAGTTCATCCGTTTCACCTCCCCACCTGTTCCTAAAGTCGAAATCTCTTCATGTATCGATTATCGGCCACTCAATTAACTAACTACACCAAACCGCTCTCCCATATCGCACATACACGATTTCACCTTGAGACTGAAAAGTACGGCAGTATTTTCCAAACTGGATCTGACTGCTTTTTACCAGATCCCAGTAATAGAATAAGACATTCTAAAAAGAGCGTGACTACACCTTTCGGACTTTTCCAGTTCAGACGGATGCCTTTCGGATTGAGAAACGCTGCTCAGATTTTTCAACACCTCATTGACTTACCCTAAGCCCTAAGAAGAGTACCTTATGTATACGCTTACATAAACGACCTTGTGTTGAAAGCGTCTTTCTCAATGAGACCCAATACAACGAACTGGATTGATAATTTGACTTTAATCCTAATATCGATTGAGAACGTCGTCAATCAAGACTTAGTTTGCACACCAGCCAAAAAGAAAATATTCCACGAGTGAAAACAGCCGATGAAACATGGTTACATAGAAGCCCATAAGGTGAACTCTTTATCCCATATCTTCTGTTGCCTGCTCGCTTCATAGCGAGTTGCTGCAACTGTTCCGGTAGCAAGTTCTATTCTATATAGGATACATAGATATTATAATAATTTGGGTAATTAATGTAAAATAAAATAAATGGAATCAAATTAAATCAAATAACATAAAAAGAAAAATACAATTATATAGTAAATAAATGAGATAAAAATGCAGTTAATATCTAATTAAGTAAAAAATAAATATTTTTTTAAATACAAGTAAATAAAACAGTATATAGGAAAATAATTATGAATTATTAATATTTGCTTTTGATAAAAGTTAAAAGTATTATTAAAATATTTCATGAAAAAGAACTTGGATAAATGATATAAATTCTTATAAAAAATATTTAAGCAAAAATGTCGGTAATTATACTGTAGTAATGAAATAGCAAATAAATAAAAATGAATGATTAAACTAATAGTCCAGTCAAAATGTAGCTGAATCGCAAACAAATTGATAACAAAGGTTTTTAATTTGGATATTGGGAATGAATAACCTCTCTTTCAGATAAAGAAAAGTTTACCAAAATTAGCCTTGTGGAAAGAGGTCAATGGGCGCCATCTTTAAAATCCAACTTAACATTATTTAAATTTCGAGACATAAAATTCCTGACATTTCCTGACAAGTATGTCCATTATTCCTGACAATTACTGACAAAAATAAACGTTTTTCCTGACAAAAAACCTTTATTAAATTAGAAATAAAAAAGGTTTTTTGCATGAAAACTCACACAGGGCCCACCCCAAGCCAGCTTGACATTTTCTTGGTGTTTTAAATTGTAATGATAGGTAGCTATATGCTTAATAATAAACTAACACCAGAAAATGACCAGCCCCTGCCATTGTTTTCATGTTTGTTAAAATTTCTTATACAAATATGAATATGAAAGGTGCAAAAACAGACTAAGTAGCCTTTTTTAAGGCAACAATTGTCACATTAATTCCTGATATTTCATAAACAATAGGTACAAAATAAGTACAATTTACAATAAAGGAATGGTCAGTTGGTCGAATGCTGGGGCAAGGCTCTTGCCTAACCACCACAAAACAATTTCACGAACGGACCAATGAACATTTCTTGTCAAGAACTAGTCAAAGGTAACTTCATCATCATCAAGATCTGGATGTGGTGAGTTGCTGCAGTGGAGGCCTTTGCAATTACCACACAAGTTTGCAACTGCATCTTGCTGTAGTACACCCTGAAGTACAGTTACACCTAATTATAGCCAACAAATTTACAGGACCAGCCGGCCAGTCAATCTTGATTGGTTGTAATTTACCATCTGAAAGTTTCCATCCCCACTCGTCAGGTTTTAGCTGGTTTCTACATATCCATTCCTGAATTTGGAAGTAAACTCGAAGGCTGTGGAATTTCGTAGCTGCTCTTGTTGGTGGCAATGATTTGGCCTCAACATACTTTGAGGCGCTTTAAGTAAAAGGTTGCAAAAAGCTCAGTCGGAGATGATTGATGTTTTCCCCATCATTACAATTGTACAGGCACACTAAAGCCTTCTCCCCAGCTTCAATAACCTCTTCTGCACTGCTATCCTTGCCAAACACTTCTGCCAGTTTGAGGAAGTTTCTATTGTTCATCACCTTTCGAAGGGATGCTGCCTTCCAAATTCCATAAACACTGGATGTAGAATCACAACCCAGTAGTGCATGGATGAAAAGAATGTTGGAACAGACCACATCTCTGAAAGATTTCATCATCTCTTTGATGTTCCAGACTTTCACATTTTTGCACTATCCTTTGGTTGTGGCGTGAAGATATTGTATCCATCATCTCTATTGGCAATATAACATAGAAGGACCAATAGGTCAGTGTCATCTGCTATCAAAATGGTTTCTCCTGTCTGTGGCAGTTCTAGAGCAGTCTACACAATTAATACTTCAGCGTCTCCAGATGCATGGACTACTTTACAACCTGCTTCCTCCAAACTCCTTCCCAGCAAGTTGATGAACAATTGTTTGTTTTCTTGATTAGCTAGGAAAACATCCTTTTTTAATTTGAACACCATTAAAGGGGTCAGTGACACATTAACACCAACAGAGCCCCTTGCTCGGCGTTGGTGAGTCGCGTCTTTAATGGATAGACCATTTTCATACCCATCAAAGACAATGCATGCTTTTCCATATCTAGTTGTGACATATCTGCGGTATTGGGCACAGATCTCATCAAATGTGTGACCTTTTTGCCATGGGAGGCGTTGAAGAGATACTGTGGATCTGAAGACTGTGGACCTGATTGTACAGGGGAAGTCAGTTCTCATATTGCGTCTGCCAAAGCCATTTTTTTGTCTCTTGTGGTAGTCCGAAAGAATCAAAAAGTGCAGATGGGTAACCACAAAGCTCATACTGGATATGTTCTTGCTTCTGCTGAGTTGAGGGTTCATTAGTAGATAGCACACTTAATCTCTGGAATAGGAGTTGTAGATCAGTCTCAACTGCTTCATCTTTGCTGAGCAAAACTTTTGACCCAAGTGTAATTGCCTGATCCTTTCTTTTAAAACTGTAGTCGTGGACATTTTCTCAAACCATTGAAGCTATGATTGCCTCACCTATGGAGTTTTCTCTGTCCACATTCACCTTTTTGTCTCCAGTTACTCCACTCGAAATGCTGTGAATGGACGGATCTTCCGTGAAAGGGTCATATGTCAAGAGAAACACAAGGAGCTTCCATGTATCCCTCACATCTCGCTCTTTTCTTGCTGAAGTAGCCTCCTGGTGCTGGTCACTAGTGCCATAACGAATGCCTGCTAGTTCTTGCATTGTAAACTTGATTTCAGCGCATGCTGGCAGTGATAGCGTCCAAACCAATCATTGAATTTCGTCCATTCTTCTGCCATGAGTAAGACCTCCAGAAGTCTTCATGCTTCTCATTAGCACTTGCTCAATAACCAGATCCGTCGACAAGCCAGCCCAGTAGCGATTACTCCGTCTAATCACATGGAATCCTTCGAGAAAATTTCTGGTACACTTCAGGATGGCTTTTCAGCAGCCCTTCCATTTGCTACAAGTACAAGTAGGCCGACTTTGCATATAGGTTGTCTTCTGCTGCAGCGAATATTGGCAGCATTTTCTTTACAGTGTCAAGGTGCAATTCCCAGTTCCCGGTGCACTCTGCCTTGATAAACAATTGCAGGATCTTCACCATTCCAATTTTGCTGTTCGCTGGTCAACCATCGCATCCTTCACATAGTTGATTCTTGGGGCAATCCTGGTCATAGACTCTGATGACAGAACATTATTCAATATCTCAATCCCATCAAGGAGACCTTTCAATAGTCCCATAGCTTCCTTCAGGTCTTCATTTTGAGGAAATGACTCTTCTGCATCAGTGTTGGGTTGATCATCCTCAGTGACATGTGAAACTGGCAAATCATCAGCTTTCGCTAACAAAATAGCATTCAGAGCAGCATCAACTAAGAAGTGAGCATGAATGGTTCTTGCAATTGCTTTGCCGCTTAGCATGTGCTTGACTGTGTTTTCAGCATACACAAGTTCAAATGACCAATTGACCCCAGAAAGCTCATCTGTGTATGGATCCCACCAAGTCGCAAGACAAATGATTTTAGGGGACTGGAACTAGGCTGTGGCTCGACTATCATCATTGCTTTGTACCAAAGTGGTTCATCGAATGTTAGAATTGGTGTAATGTTGTTTTTCCTGGCTAAATCACTAATGTAACATAACGTTGAGTACACGCAGGTTGGGTTACCAGGGTCCATGTCGAGCATTGGCAAAAAAACTGTGGGTGATTTCCCAGGATATGTTCCTTTGTGCACTGACTGCATAAGGTCTGACCATGCGGGTCTGGACCGATGTGAAATTAGTGAAACCTCCCAAAGGATGTCAACATTAGCAGTGGAATCGACAACTTTCTTGGGCTGGATCTCTTTAAATGTCACTGGTTGTTTGTCGGTGTGCTGTGAATCTAGGTACTTGATGTTGATTCTTCCAAACCATATTATATCTTCTGAAATGACCTGAATCCTTGGAACTAGTTTTGCTTAAACATTCTTGGGCATAAAAGATGCTATGATGCCCATACCGTGTAATGTGTTGAATTGATCAATACTCCTTACATTATGGTCCACATTATCAGCTACGAACTGCACAAATTCAGTTTCAACAGGGGAGAGAGTTTCAGCGCCATGAACAAGAACAGCACTTCTTTCGAATTTCTGGACTTCCGAGTAAGATGAAGAGAAGCCATGCTTATTCAGAGTGTCAATTAAGAACCTTGATCCAAATTGGTCATGCATTTCCACTGATAAACGAAACTGCAAAGGTGAAGGAGAACTCTGGGTGTAGCAGTCTGCATTATCACTTGACCAACTGATGCAAGTTTCAAATCATTGTCTTTGCCTTCAAATATTTTCCTGAGAAAGATCAACAATATTTTAGGAACATATTCAAGAATCGCATCCTGTTCAAGATCATTCTTAGACGGGTAATATTCTGAAGTTGTCTGGATACTTTTAATGTCATTCTTGATAAGCTTGGCTGCCGTCTCTATGATTCTGATGGCTTCTGATTCTGAATTGTCTGTTGAGTGGCTCTGTGCATAGAATTCATGGAGAATACATTTTGATGTAACAACATTATGTTTCCCATTAATTTCAGTCACAATGATTTAATCTTTGAAATGTTCTAACAACTGAGATTTCATGTATGAGAGACTGTATGGTTCAAAGCCAGTGTCCTCAAGAATTTCTTCCATTTTTTTTAACAAGATCGACAATGGTGAGTTGCTCCTCGTCATTTTGCTGCAAATATTTAGAAACTTCCAGAAATGCCTGCTTTCTCTCTGAATCTTTTGGTCTACCAAGGTTTTGTTTCTTAGAAGAATCAGCAGAAGAGAATGCCTTAGGAATATTTTTATTGGAATCAAAGTTTGCAAAACATGTTCTGTGATAACATGCTTCTTCTGAAACAAGGTCAGCTACATAACCTATTCTACCTTTAACAGTAAATGCCCAGCCATCATTTTTTCGGACTTTCTCACAAACTTTTAACACTCGGTCCTTAAATTCAATGGTTCTTACATGGGAAACATCAACACCTCTTTTCTTTCTATCAGATTTTGCTCCAGAACCACAAAAAAACAATGTTCCTTAAAGTTAAACACACACAAAAAGCGGCTTGCACGAGATAGCATTTCATCATGGGTGGACCTGTTTTTACGGTCAATTTCTATGTATTTGGGGTTGATCCAACGCTGTCTGCATTTCTTGTGAAGACGTTGACCAATCTGAATTATGATCTTCTCTCCACGTTGTTCAGACGCTATGTTAATGGAATCGATGCCCTTCTGGCTGACGATGAATGTTTCTTCATTACTGGACAGTTCATTGTTGCAAATAGTACACTTGTCAGCATCCATAATTATCGGTACTTCACTTTCGCCAACCTGAAATTAGAATATGACAGAATATTAAGCTCCTGCAGTAATACATCAAAAGAGACAAAAATAAGGAATAAGAAGTTATAATTATATTTAACTTTATGAAAACTTTTGGTTTTATCCAATTTCACATTGCCGCATTTGGTATTTTTGAAGATGAATTTACAGAAATTGAGTTGAAAGAGGGGAGGCTAGAATCAACGGCAATCTTTAAAGATGGCGCCCGTTGACCCGTTTCTGCAAGGCTAATTTTGGTAAAGTTTTTTTTATCTGAAAGAGAAGTTATTTATGCCCGATATCCAAGTTAAAAACCTTTGTTAGCAATTTGTTTGAGGTTCAGTCAAAAAATCAGCTAGATTGACTGGACTATAAAGGTATTTGTTTGGAGTATCGAAATTAAATAATATTATTAGATGACTATGTTTAGGAGTTATTATTGAAAATCAAATCAAATCAATAGTAATTTAATGATTTTATATTGGACGTATGACAATGAAATAACATCAATTAAATTAAGTTAATTAAAATTATTAAAGTTAATTAAATAGTACAAGTTAATATACTTAAGATTAAGTAATGTCAAGTAAATTCAAGAATCATAATTACCAAAGACTTACATTTTACTCGTAGCGTCTTTTCTGAAGGTCTGTCACGTCGGACAGCAAACGAAGACGAGATTCTTAAGTCCTTATTCTCGACCACGTACTGGTACGAGAATTCTCCACCAAATCTCGTGTCCACACGAGATTTGGGCTTTGCCCCTTATTTTCCAAGGGGGATCGCTCTAGCCTAGAAACCAGTTTCTCCCCAAAATAACTCTGGCCCCGACACACCCACTCAAAATAAATGTTATTTTCTTAATGTTAAAGAGGTTTTCTTCCCTCTTCTTCATCATTTCTTTTCCCTTTTCAGTATCTTCATCGAGCGACCCATCGCATTTATTAAAGTAGAATTATGGACGTCTATCGCAGCAACGTAGACAGATGATCGACTGTCATAAACTCCCACTCACCACGCATAAGTGTTTAATTATGGGGGAAAGTATATTCTCTAAACTACTCCTTATTATATAAAGTCGATATTAATTAAGTTTTAAAACATAAAAAGTTGTTGGATTTTTGCATTTATGGTCTTCCATACTTAATTTGCTGTAAAAGAGAAGTTGAAATCTTGAAAGTTATTGTTTCATGCAGGAGGTTCCGTCCAAACAGATGTCAATGTATTTGCAACTGTTTTCAACGAAACAGTAGTAATACATTTTATAGAATGTAATTAATTGATTCTTAAAGTTACTAATTATCTCGAACGGAAGTTTCAAGGACATATATCGGAATTTGATGAGATTTTTTAAAGAGATCTAACGTTCTTGCTTTCTGTTTTCATTGGTAATGGTTGGGGACTGCAATTTATAAACTGTGCCAATTTTGTAAGAAATACTTACAAATATCTAAATACTGGCGGATTTACCCAGCTTTGCCTGCGTAATAAATATGGCGAACATACTTGGCACAGCTTGGGTAGGTGTTGTTCGAACCAGTCGGAGATACGCCCTCGGTAATTAGTTGCTGGTAGGAATACGTTCTCGAGAATTTGTTACTGTCGGGCTGAGGTATGGTTTTGTTGGTTCTCTGGTTAGTTTATTGCTAAACGTCTGAATCGCCCCTACCAGGGAATGCCGACGGGGCTTCTCAACCATTTTTGTAGGCCAAAGTGCACTTCACCTAGTCTTCTTGCTTTTCAAAACCCCACCTGACCAGAGTGAGGTAAATAAATATACTACTAAAACTCTGTGGATCTTGTATGTTTCTCATCTTGTTTTTGTTTTTCGTGTACACTGGTTGACGTCACCAAATGATGTCGTCATTCATTAAAGTATAGAGTTAGAATATAACCGTGTATAGTGGATGTCGTCAAAAAATGATGACGTCATTCCTGAAATTGTTTAGACCACTGAGACCCTAGTACACTACTAAAACTTTGATGAAATTGTTTGCTTGCTTGTAACCGTGCGCACATTTAATATTGACATGGATATTCTAAATGGTGGGAGGAAAGGCCAATGACGTAAACAAAGTGAGAATGATAAGAGAAGTAGTGGGAGAAGGAGAATGACGTAAACAAAGTGAGAATGATAAGAGAAGTAGTGGGAGAAGGCGAATGACGTAAACAAAGTGAGAATGATAAGAGAAGTAGTGGGAGATTGGCGAATGACGTAAACAAAGTGAGAATGATAAGAGAAGTAGTGGGAGAAGAGCGAATGACGTAAACAAAGTGAGAATGATAAGAGAAGTAGTGGGAGAAGGGCGAATGACGTAAACAAAGTGAGAATGATAAGAGAAGTAGTGGGAGATTGGCGAATGACGTAAACAAAGTGAGAATGATAAGAGAAGTAGTGGGAGAAGAGCGAATGACGTAAACAAAGTGAGAATGATAAGAGAAGTAGTGGGAGATTGGCGAATGACGTAAACAAAGTGAGAATGATAAGAGAAGTAGTGGGAGAAGAGCGAATGACGTAAACAAAGTGAGAATGATAAGAGAAGTAGTGGAAGAAGGGCGAATGACGTAAACAAAGTGAGAATGATAAGAGAAGTAGTGGGAAAAGAGCGAATGACGTAAACAAAGTGAGAATGATAAGAGAAGTAGTGGGAGAAGGGCGAATGACGTAAACAAAATGAGAATGATAAGAGAAGTAGTGGGAGAAGGGCGAATGACGTAAACAAAATGAGAATGATAAGAGAAGTAGTGGGAGAAGGGCGAATGACGTAAACAAAATGAGAATGATAAGAGAAGTAGTGGGAGAAGAAGAATGACGTAAATAATTAAGAGAGAGAGAGAGAGAGAGTGTTGGAGAGGGTGAAGAGAGGTGAAAGAATTGAAAGGAGGAAGGAAAGAAAAACATGTCACTAACAAATAAAACTTGGGAAAGGTATGAACCCCTAATTCCTCTCATTTATGCGTTAAATAATGTAACTACTGTTCTTCTAACTATTCGTTTACAAATGCAAAATATTTGTTTATAAAAATTATTCACAACATTAAATGACTGTAAAGGGTTGATATGCCGTTAACCCAAATAATCCAACTAATTATTATGCATCAGTTTTATTTACCATGCGTTTCCACATCCCCCTTTGTTTTCTCTTTAACTAGCAGGACCCGTGCACGGGTGTTGCCCGGGAAAACTGAAGAACCCAAGAAACTCATGCTCCCACCTCTGAACTCCATAAAAATATGTTACTTGATTAATTACTGAACTATAAATATTAATTATAAGTTCTGTAAGTATTGAAATAAAAAAAATAATAATGAACATCTGAACGTTGGTATTATTTTATGACTACAAAAGAGTATATTTGCAGCAACGAACTTACGTAGAGGCAATAATTGCTTTATTATTAAGCAATTCTGTCTGTACACAAACACTGGAAGGAAGTTAATATTTGATATGAATTAAAAAAAAATACATGGCCTTCATTAACCTTATCGTTAACCGTAAGTAAGTTTGGGTGGCAACATGAAAAAAGATGAAAACGGTGCATGCGCAGTAGGCGTAACAAAACAATTTATAATTAAAGAGACTATTAAAATCAATTTCACAAGAATGTGATAATACCTGAAAAAATGTCCTCCCGTTACTTTAGCAGCTGTAGTAAATTCAAAAGAACACAAAGGCGTTGTGTTTCTTTATATCCTAATACTAACTCTAGGTCCGGGTGGCAATACGAAACACAGACAGTAACGGTGCGTGCGCATTCTGCCTAATGGAATCATTGTACACTTCAATTTCTTATGGAAGGAAATCTTGGTCCGGGGTTCATGCATAACCCTCTGTTGTTACTGAATTAACGTCACCGATTTGAGCCGAGTTCTCGGGACACCAGAGTTGATGAAGAGTTTTCACTTCCCCGATGAAGACCAGTGTTGTCGTAGGGTTTTCGTTGGCTGGTCTGTACTCCACTCACATTGTGTTGATTGAAGCGAAGTCAGGGTCCGGTGTTTATCAGTAGAAGATAGACGTCAACTAAGGGATGAGAAATACAATAAACCGAAGCAAAGAACAGATACCGCGAGATATTCGTAATATAAAAATAAAGATTATATTATCATTAAAACTTGTGGTTACATGAATAAAACTCGTTCGCTGATTGGGGGTTAATACCTCTTGTGTTTCTGGACTGGGTTTTAAAAACTAACTTTATCTCGCTAAGTCGACAGATAATTTTATGTTCGGGCTCGGGCGTCAGAAAATATTTAATTGTCTATCTCTGGTTCGACCCGATGACACTTCTCCAGGTGAATGCAAATAAATCTCTGGACTGACTTTCTGACTTTCTCATTAAAATCGCTCTTTATATAGTTTTAAAAGGTACTCGGCATTCCCCGGGCTAATTCCACCCACCTCGCTTAGAACCATTTTCATTGGACTATTTACCTTATCAGCAATCGTTTGATTGGTTGCTTCTTCTGTCAATCATGCCCCCTGTCTTTTTTGAGTCTGCCCGTATTGCTCTTAATTTAAATTTTCATTTCTGCTATTGAATTAATGATTTCCAAAAAACATTCAATTAATGTTGAATAATCATTTAATGTAATTCATAGTTTTTTGTAAGAAAATATTTCCATTTTTTGGAAAAAAGTTCAATGAAAAGAAAATCCATCTTCTATTGTTATACTAAAGCTGATTAATCAACGTTTGTTTCCCAAAGGCTGTTTCTATATAATTTATACTTTAATGATGCAAGTACATGCTAAATTATTACTCAGTTATGGGATTGAGTTATGTTTGAAAACAATTTGCATTTATAACTTTTTTCTAGTTATCCATCATTTGCGACTTATCGGACAACTTCCCCATCTTTCTCTTCGCTATCTATGTATTTCTCTCCCCTCTCACTGCGTATTGATTCAACCAATCTATAATATTTCATGTGTCTCTGTGAGCTTTTAGAGAAAGAGTGACTCTTTTTTCAGCGTTGCCATACATGCCCAATATGTCATATTACAATCGTTTATTTTTAAGCAGTCACATAGAAACGTCAGGACACAAAGGCAGACGTTAGCTGGTCTAAACAATTATCATGTAGAAGAAGAATATAAGAAATGCATGCTGCTTGTTACCAATTTAAAAAAGAGGACTATAGTAAGAGCAGCGCATATCAAATCGAAAATCAATATTTTAAATACAACATTTGCTAAGATCTTAATTAACATCTCCTTTCAGCCAATCAGAAGCGCACAAATATTCACCTTCAAATGCTATAATATTTTGTGCGTAATATAAAAATCAAACACACAAGTTTTGTCTCTTTTTCAGTTTTATTTTCAGTGATAATGCACAGAAGACGTGATTAAGACAAAAAAAACTACCGCAAACTACTGAACACACAGCGAGAGCATATATACATTGCTTACTGAACTCACGTACACACAAGTTCGCGTATATACTCTCACTCTGACTATACAAAAGCAATTTTGAAAGAAATACTTACAAATATCTAAATACAGTGCATACTAGTCTACTGAACTGATACTGTCACACGCAAACTCGCACGACAACAGCCGAAATAAACATGTCTACTCAACTTCTTACACAGATTAAATTATACCTCTCGTAACTCGGTACGTTCGAAGATACTCTGAGCTCTAATTCACTACTAACTCTTTATTTTTGGTTGTCCTTACAAGTTGTCAATAAAATGGATAGACTTTGTCATTCTTTCTGTTGATATCGCTTTTCCCGCTACGGGACTTTTGAAAGTTAAATTTATAGATGGTCGGTCAAAATTGATGAAGTGAAAGGGGGTCGATATCTAAAACTACCATAAGAAGGTTTTTTTCGTAGAGGCCAATGATTGCGCTGACTCCATGTTAGAAACAGTTAAGTGAAATGTCCTTCTAGCGCGAAGAAGAAAGAGTAGACAACGGTACTATTTTATAATAAAAAGATACCTTTTTTTTATTTTGGCCAAACTGTAAAGATATCAAAGACAGACAATAGTTAACTTTACAGCATGTAAGGTGTCACGCTCCATATAAGGCTGCAGGTAGGTTGGTGAGTTGGGAGAGAACGAGTCTAGACACATCTTCTCCCTCGAACGGTTAAGATCCAACTGATTGTGTAGCGGGAAAATACTTTCCTTGTCGCACTTCGAAGAACTAGTCCAACAAACTGTATTCATGCGCCAAGCTATTCTGTTGGTCGATGGGCCAATTACTTAGAGCTTACTGGTCTGTTTACACCAAAGAGAAAATAGTCCATCAAAAAATGTGATTAAGTTACGTTTAGTCATTAAATTAATTGAATATAATTGTTTAAACGTAAAACCCATTTTAAACAGTCATGTGAAAAAGTTAAGACTAACACGTTAACAGAACACAACTATTCCTTTACATAAAATACTTTTAAGCTATTATCTTTCACGCAAAACAAAATGATTTAAAAAAAATGAATTTATATTAATTTTTTTAGTGCGTTTTTAGTTTTCTTCACGCCAAGTTTTTATCTGTACTTATACATTAGCAATAAGGGATTCGCAAGGTTACCATTGCATTTTTACCATTGTACTTTTACCATTGCATTTTTTACCATGGCAGTTTTACCATTGTACTTTTTGATGAAATTGAAACGCAAAATAATTACGTGTTGATCAGGGTCTTTGCTCGAATACCATCTTTCAAATATCCGCATCACGTTGGTTCGAAAGGCATTACCAAGGCGACAGTAAATGCGTTACAACGGCGACAGTAAAGGCTTAACAAAATGGACTATAAAGGCGTTACAAAAGCGACAGCATAAGCCATTTAAGGTGACAATGAAAGCATTACCAAGGCGACAGTAAAGGCGTTACCAATGCTGACAGTAAAAGCGACAGTAATAGCATTATATAAGCGACACTAAAGACATCATCTAGACGACAGTAAAGGCATTACAAAGGCGACAATAAAGGCGAAACCAACGCGACAGTAAATGCATTACCAAATGGGGCAAAAATGACGTAACCAATGAGACAGTAAAGACATTACCAAGGCGACAATAAATGCATTACCAAGCGACAGTAAAAGCGTTACAAAGGCGACAGTAAAGGTTAAACAGAAGCAACAAATAAGGAGTTACTAAAGGGACAGAAAATACATTACCAAGGCGACAATAAAAGCATTACCAAGATGACAGTAAAGGCGTTACCTAGGTGACAGTAAAAGCGACAGAAATAGCATTATCAAAACGACACTAAAGACATCACCAAGACGAAAGTAAAGGCTTTACCAAGGCGACAGTAACGGCGTTACAAAGACGACAGTAAATACATAACAAATGCGTTAATAAAGGCGTAACCAAGGCGACAGTGAAAGCGTTAGTAACACGACAATGAAGGCGTCACCAAGGCCACAGTAAAAGCATGATCAAGGCGACAGTCAAGGCATTACCAAGACTACAGTAAAAGCGATACCACGGCGACGGTGAAGGCATTACCAAAACGAATGTAAATTTATTACCAAAGCGACATTAAAAACATTACCAAGGCGATGTTATAAGCATTACCAAGGCGAGAGTAAAGGCTTAACGAATACGACAGTAAAGGCGTTACCAAGGCGACAATATAGTCGTAAATAAAACGATAGTAAAGACATTAACAGAGCTGCAACAAAGGTGTTACAAAAGTGACAGTAAAATCTTTACTGATGCGCCAGTACAGGCGACAATAAAGGCGTTTCTAAGGGGACACTTAAGGCATTACCAAGGCGATAGTTTAGGCATTACCTATACGAGAATAAAGGCGACAGTAAAGGTATTACGAAGGCGACATTAAAGGAATTACCAAAGCGACATTAAAAGCGTTACAAAGGCGAAAGTAAACAGATTACCAAGGCGACAGAAAAGGCATTACAAAGGTGAGAATAACAACGTAACCAAGGTGACAGCAAAAGCATTACCAAGGCGACAGTAAATCTTTTACTGAGGCAACAGTAAAGGCGTTACGAAGGCGACAGTATAATCGTTACAAAAGCAACAGTAAACGCGTTACCAAAGGAACAGTAAATGAATCACCAAGGCGACAGTAAAGGCATTACAAAACCGACAGTAACGACGTTACCTAGGTGACAGTAAAGGCGACAGTTATAGCATTGTTTAAGCGACACTAAAGGCGTCACCAAGACGACAGTAAAAGCTATACTAAGGCGACAGTAAAAGTGTTTCCTATGCGACAGTAAAGACATTACAAAGGCGACAATAAAGGCCTTACCAATATTACAATAAAGGCGGCATCAAGACGACAGCAAATGAATTACCAAAGAGACAGTAAAAGAATTACTAAAGAATACAGGCGTTCCAAAAGCGATAGTGAAGGCATTACCAAGGCGAATGCAATGGCATTACCAAAGTGACAATAAAGGCATTACCAAGGCGATAGTAAAGGGGTTATCAAAGCGACAGTAAAGCTATTACAAAGGCGACAATAAAGACGTTGCATAGGCAATAGTAAAGGTATTAACAAGGTGACAGTAAAAGCGTTACGAATGCGACAATAAAAGCGTAACAAAAGGGGACAGTAAATGCATTATAAATGTGACAATAAAAGCGTAATGAAACGATAGTAAAGACATTACCAAGGCGACAGTAAATAGGTTATTATGGCGACAGTAAACCAATGCGACAGAAAAGGCATTATCAAGGGGACAGTAATGGAATTACGAAGTTTACAGAAAAGACGTTACAAAAGACTATAGTAAATATATTACCAAGGCGACAGTAAATGCATTACCAAGTAAACAGTAACAGCGTTACCAAGGCAACAGTAAAGGTAACAGTTAAGGCATTACCGAGGCGACGTTAAAGGCATCTTACAATCGACAGTAAAGAAGTTACTAAGGCGACAGTAACGGCGTAACTAAGGCGACAGTAAAGGCATTACAAAAGCGACAGGAAAGGCGTTACTTAGGCGACAGAAATGGAATTACTAAGGCGGTAATAAAGGCGTAACCTAGGCGACAGTAAAAGTTTGCCTTAAGCGACGGTAAAGACATTACCAAGGCGAAAGTTAAGACGTTATCAAAGCGACAGTAAGGCATTACCAAGGCGAATGTATGGCATTACCAAAAACAACAGTAAAATAATTACCAATGCAACAGTAAAAGCGTTTCGAACGCGACAGTAAAGGCATTACCAAGGCGACAGTAAAATCATTACCAAGGCGACAGTATAATCGTTACAAAAGCGGCAGTAAAAGCGTTACCAAGGCGACAATAAATGCGTTACCAAGGCGACTTTAAAAGCAACAGTAAAGGCGTTACTAAGGCAACAGTAAAGGCGTTACCAATGCGACAGTGAAAACATTACCAAAGCAACAGTTAATGCATAATTAAGGCGACAGTTTATTGCATTACAAAGGCGACAGTAAACGTATTACCAATGCGACAGTAAAGGCATTGCTAATGCGACAGTAAAGATATTTCCAAGGAAACAGTAAAAACTTTACCAATGCTACAGTAAAGCGTTACCTTAACGACAATAAAATCATGACTAAGGCGACAATATAGTTGTTACTAAGGCGAGAGTCAAGGCATTACCAAGGCGACAGTAAAAACGTTACCAAGGCGGCAGTAAATACATTACCCTGGCGAGTAAAATGCGTTATAACGGCGACTGTAAAGGCATCATCACTGCGAGTGTAGTGGCATTTCTAAAGCGACAGTACAGGCATTACCTAGGCGACAATAAAGGCGTTACCAAGGCCAGAGTAAAGGCGTAACCAGGGCGACAGTGAAAACATTACAAAAGCAACAGTACAAGCATTACCAAAGCGACAGTAAAGTTGTGACCATGGCGGCAGTAAATGCGTTTCTAATGCGACTGAAAAGGCATTACAAAAGAGTAAAGTAAAGGCATTACAAAGGCAACAGTAAAAGCGTTACCAATGCGACAGTGAAAGCATTACCAATGCGACAGTTAATTGCATTACAAAGACGACAGTAAAGGTATGACCAAGGCGACCGTAAAGGCATTACTAATGGAACAGTAAAAACGTAACCAAGGCGACAGCAAAGGCGTAACAAAAGAGGACAGTAAATGCATTATCAATGTGACAATAAACGCGTAACCAAAGCGACAGTAAAAGCATTACAAAAACGACAGTAAATAGGTTATTATGGTGACAGTAAACGCCTTAGCAAGGCAAATGTAATGGCATTACCAAGGCAACAGTCATGGAATTACCAAGGCAGCAGTAAAAGCGTTACAAAAAGCGACAGTAATAGCGTAACTAAGGCAACAGTTAAGGCATTACCGAGACGACATTAAAGGCATCTTAAAATCGACAAGAAAGGCGTTACTAAGGCGATAGTAAAGACTTTACTAAGGCGACAGTCAAACCATTGCAAATACGACAGTAAATAGCATTAAAAAGGCTATAGTAAAGGAGTTACCAAGGCGACAGTAAAGGCATTACTAAGACGGCAATAAAGGCGTAACCAAGGCGACAATAAAAGTTTACCTAATTCGACGGTAAATATATTACTAAGGCAAATGTAATGGTATTACCAAGACAACAGTAAAATAATTACCAATGCGACAGTAAAGGCGTTACCAAGGCGAAAGTAAAGGCATTACCAAAGCAACAGTAAAGGCATTACCAAGACGACAGTAAAAGCATTACCAAGGCGACAGTAAAATCATTACCAAAGCGACAGTAAAGGTGTTATCAAGGCGACAGTAAATACGTTTCCAAGGCGACCAAAAAGGCATTACGAAAGAGTAAAATAAAGGCGTTACAAAGGCAACAGTTAAAGCATTACCATGGCAACAGCATCAGCGTTACTAAGGCGAAAGTAAAGGTAACAGTTAAGGCATTACCGAGGCGATATGAAAGGCATCTTAAAATCGACAGTAAAAACGTTACTAAGGCGACAGTAAAAGCATTACAAATACGACAGTAAATAGCATTAACAAGGCGACAGTAAAGTCATTTCCAAGGCGGCAATAAAAGCGTAACCGAGGCGACAGTAAAAGTTTATTAACGCGACAGTAAATGCGTTATCAAGGCGACAGTGAAGGCATTACCAAGGCAAATGTAATGGTATTACGAAAACGACAGTAAAATAATTACCAATGCGACAGTAAAGGCGTTGCCAACGCGACAGTAAAGGCGTTTCCAAGGCTACAGTAATGGCATAAGCAATGTAAATGGATAACTAAGGCGACAGTTTATTGCATTACAAAGGCGACATTAAAGGTATTACCAAGGCGACAGTAATGCATAACTAAGGCGACAGTAAAGGCATTTCCAAGGCGACAGTAAAGGCTTTAATAATGCGACAGTAAAGCGTTACTATAACGACAGTAAAGGCATTACCAAGGCGACAATAAAGGCGTAACAAAAGCGAAGCATTACCAAAGCGACAGTAAAGGCATTACCAAGGCGACGATATAATTGTTACTAAGGCGATAGTAAAGGCATTTCCAAGGCGACAGTAAAAACGTTACCAAAGCGGCAGTAAATACATTACCCTGGCGAGAAGAATAGAAATGTTAATAAGGGGTTTAGGGTTTGGAGCAAGAGCATATAAGTGTCAATCATTCTTGGGACACGACGGTGTGTCTCCAGGGGGTTAAAAGACTAAAAATACATCAACATTTATTTCTATATATGTCGCTCTACCTACACCCTTTCTCACTCAATTAATGTGACGTATATACTTGATCACACTTAACAATTGAATATAATAAAATGTAGACGACGAAATAAAAAAGGGTAATATGGTGTTATCGGCTGTGTGCCGGAGACATAGGATTTCTTATTCAATCCCGGACAACACTATGCTTTCCTTTAATATATAAAACCAGTACTTTTTGCTTATTATAATTATGTTATCATGTAGGCCAACCGAGACTCCCAGACGCCAAAATAATTTTAATTTGCTTACATTTTTCAGCTAATCAGATCAATTCTTAAAACGACGCCATATTTATTACGATTATAATTTTCTGCTCTCGACAAATATGGAAGGACGCAGTCTCCAACATTTTAATAATCGTTTCCCTACTTAATTATCATCTACATCGTGTACATGGTGTTTTTACTTACACGTTGTTTTTTCCTTTAAAACTATGCTTTCTTTACCAAAATATTATTATCCAAACAAATGTAAGTAACTATGTATAGTTGCGCCTCTTTTTAAGATGATATCTGTATGAAAATAATTCCGACCCAGTTAAAATATTTTCTCGAAGGAATTAAATCGAATCACATTTTATTATTTTGAACAACATGCACCAACGATCCACAAAATAAACGACGAACCACAATGAAATATTGATTTTGTAAGAAGAAATAACAAAATTTGAGAAAAAAGACTGACTTTAGTTTATGTATTAGATCATCAATAACAATTTCCAGTTTAATAATTAAAAACATTCTATGTTCGAGCCTGTTCCTCCTTATAAATAGAGAAATAATTTTGCTTAATCAACATCTCCGAAAATTGTTCATTTTCGTATCATGTTTTGAGTGTTTTTCTTCTTTGTATAATCATTATGTGAGCGATTGACCTTTTAATTGAACAAAAAACAAGACAAAAACAAAAGGGAAAACTGTATTTCTATCGTGTTTATTCTGGCACTTAGCCTTTTGGTTAGGAGAAAAGTGTAGTATCTGCTCTGATAGTACACTTCATCTTTTTTAGAGGGATCCTTCTAGACTGAGACAATTTTTATTTTTGTCCTATTTTGGGGAAGTTTGATGTACCCACATTAAATCCAACCTTGTCTCTAACTCTGCTCGCGTACGGAAGCACGTAAATAGGAACTCTCTCTGAATTTACTACTACTACTACTACTACTACTACTACTACTACTACTACTACTACTACTGCTACTTCTGCTACTTCTGCTACTACGTCTACTGCTACTGCTACTACTACTACTACTGCTATTACTGCTACTACTGTTACTACTTCTGCTACTACTGTTACTACTTCTGCTACTACTACTACTACTACTACTACTACTACTACTACTACTAACAAAAACTGTTGGTCACACGGACATAATCTCGTTGACACACCGGTTCTCATTAAATCACCGAAGTTAAGCGACGTTGAGCCTGGTCAATACCAGATTGGTGACATTTTGGAATGTAGACGGACGGTGACCCCCCCTCCCTCACTTGCAAAAAAAAATGCAAAACTTAATAACATCATTTCCCCTGACCGGTATATACATACGACTGGGGATCGCTTGTGAATTTAATATTCCCTAGAAACTTTCTACCAGGGTAAATACCGCACCAGGTGACAAGTAACACAATAATGTGTTATGCCCACGATTCGATTTCCAGAAGGATGCGTTGAGCTTTATGCTGAGAAAGTTGCAACCCGTTATGTGCGTGTCATTGTTCAGCGTGAATCTCTCAGGTAGAAATTGACTAGTCAATTGCCAGTAAGAAGAGGTTGTTCTCACGTGCTACGTTTCATCATGGAATTTGGTGGCAAAAGCTGTGAAAATGTCTGTTTCTGACAAACTGGGAGTTTAGGGAACCAAATATCCATGACATTTGTCGATGGTTTGATGATCCGCAGTGGGGAGCAATTGTTATATCGACGCAGGTATCCGTCATCGCCTTTTAACGTTTACAAATATTTTATATTTTAGCGTTTACGTTTTTACTGATCACGTATTCGGGTATATCCGTGTGTGTTCTGTTGTCGCAGATTCAACACAGGGAAGAAAGAGGAGGGAAGTAGTGACGAAACAGTTGCATTTACATACGCATACATTTATTCACAGCTAAACAGGTTGTCGAAAACAAACGCAAAGGTGTTACGGAGCATATAAGGTGGAACACAATATAATAAACAAATGGAGAACAACAGGTATTAGTACCAAAAAAAGAATACATTAATGCCCCAATATAATCTATAAAGAACACATGTTACTGGAGTCAAAGATAGATAATATGCATGAGCAATGAAAATAAATATACTTCGTATTAGGGTATTCTAAGAGATTATACGACTGTTACCAGAAGACGTGAGATAGAAGAAAAACCTGCTAGGGGTTGGGAAGACATGCTTTTAAGAGGAGTCGAGCGAAACATCCTTTAATGAAAGTCTTTAATGACCAGCCAGAAAGAGAATAAGACCTCTGACAATCCCGCACATGCGTTTAACGAACTTTCTTTACTTCGGGCAGGAGAACGCATTCTTTACCATTAGCCAGAATAAGCCCAACGGATATGTTTTATATATCTCAACGGGAGATAACTCAGCTAATTCTGCAGCTAACAGTCTGATCATGTCATCATTGTGGAGCCTGAAGAAGAGGGTATTGTACACACTCCTTAGAACTGAGCAGAAAAATGCCAAACTTGAAGTAGAAGCTTCTACGATGCCGCAATAAGATAATTGTAAAAAATAAAATAAAAATAAAAAATGAGCAGTTTTTACAAAAAATATATAATCCGTTACGTGAACACAAATCTATTTTATGTTACGGACGTTTTTATTTGATCATGCATGGATGTTATTTGTTACATTTGTAAAAAAAAAACAGCAACTTTATTTCTTGGTTTACCAAACAAACATTTAATAAGAATTATTTCATTTGCAATATAAATTCCTAACTGCACTTCCTAATTGCCATCTTTGCTTCGTTCCTCGGTTCTCCCAAATCTAAGTCTCTTAGTCGTGTTGTTGTCTTAAATAACTGTTCTTTCTCGCTTTCGTCCCATGTTACGTCACATCTCTCGACCCCTTCTCCACATAATGTACTGAACATTGGCCATTTTCTGACATCACCTTTTAAGACTCTGCCTGGTGTCACGTCACTCCAGAACACACTTTGTAACGCTCTGTTTCACACACAGTGCACTCATTCATCTGAAATATATACTAGTAAAAATACACAGCCTTTATCTAACAATACAATTTACCTCGCGTGTCACAACAGTAGGACATTAATTGTTATTGATAAGCAAAAGTCATTTAATCTTCCATCAGCTGAAAATAATAAACATTGCATTGATAACTTTGTTGTAAACACAAAAAAATACTATTTTGTTAATTTCGTGATAGTTTTTTTAAATCTTTTATATGTGACCGTTAAGAAGGAGATAGTGAACGGAAAAGAAGAAAAATAGTTCCGAAGGAGATCGCCTATCGCGTCTCTTTTTATTTGTACTTTCTGTATTTAAACGGACTACATGGCGTGCAGAGAGAAAGAAAGAAAGAAAGAGAGAAAGAGAGAGAGAGAGAGGGAAGGAGAGAGGATGGGAGGGAAGGACAGCTGGATGGTGTCCACGGGTTAGGGTTAGAGTTAGAGGAACATCCAAATAGAGAGGTAAATTAGTTGGTAATTAACATAATATTTCTGTGAGATATATTTTTTACGGTCCATTTCATATATATATATATATATATATATATATATATATATATATATATATATATATATATATATATATATAGTCTCGGAAGTTTCTCAACCATTAAAACTAAAAAAAAGAAGAAAAAAAAGAAAAACAAAAAAACCCTTAAGTCCAAAGGCGTTCAGTGGAAAATCTTTCATGTAAGTCAATTTAGTTTTTAACAGTTATTATATTAGTTTGCTTCTAACATTATTTACGGGATCATCAGTTGTTTACGATGAAAAACTGTTTCGGGAATTTAATTTATATATATATAAACTTAATTTTCCCCAAATAAGGCAAGTTGTCACTAGACATAAAGGGGCTACTGAGAATTAGGGTGACAGTTTAAGGGGTCATCCTAAATTGGTAGCTGTGCAACGAATAAATGTCCATTGTAAAATAATCTTGTCGATGCTCCGATGTAGATATTAGCAATGTACTCAGTTTACTGAACGCTTCGGGGTTTAAATCATCATATCCACTTCACCAGCAACCCAAACGTTTTTCAAAAGAAAAGCGCCTCCTTCTCGTATACGACATCGGGACTCCTAACAACACCGGATGTTTGATCTTTCAACAGTTTGGCTCGTGTGGCAGACGTGTATTTATTTCATTGGAATAAATCCCACCTTGATATTTTTGTACTCACATTCGTTTTATTCATTCATATATTTAAAAAAAAATCTTAGCGGGATTTGAGGTGCACTGGACGACTGACCATCGTCCATCCGTGCAGCCACCCTCGCTATACCATAAACATTGAAAACTAAGTCGCATAACAGAAGGAAAACAATCTCATACTATATGATACATGGGCATTCAGTATCGGCCAATGAAAATTGATCCAGCATATCCCACTTCCGGTATTTAAGGCCTACGACATGCAGAGGTTCAAAACTAATGTAAACAGACATCTCGCTGCACAGCTCCCAACTTAGGATGACACCCTAAACCTACTATCTAATTCTCAGTAGCCCCGTACGTCTACAACGGCGTCCTGCCTTGTTTGGGGTGAAATATCATTAAAAGATCTGGTTAATTCCCGGAGCATAACAACTTGATACAACTAAATGTTATATTTATAGTATTTCTTTGTGCAATGAATCGGCATTTTTTTTAAAGCAACTCCATATGACAACTGTTTCCATTGCTGCAGTAATGCCTTTCACCTCTTGCTGCCACAACTGATCCTATTTTCGTTAGGGACTCACATGCACACCCTCTATAATTCATTTCATTTAGGGTCTTAATGCCCTTTCCAATCGCTTTGCTGGCACAACTCGACACATTCTTGGTATATTCCGCTTCCTTTCCTTTGCCAGAATAATACCCTCTCATCACAGAAAGTTCCAAACAATACATTGCTTCTTTGCTATCCGAATATATTATTAAATAATCTGGACGGAGGGAAGTTTCGGCAATTTATTCAAGTTTTAAGGGTCAAACTCTATGAAAAACAAACAAATAAACAGAATACGTATTGCAGAACACGTATTCTACGTATATATTATGTATCTAGCTTTTTGTAACACTTGCGTTTGCGTAACTAATACCAATAAATAAATGGTTAATTTAGTCCACGGGGCTGGTAATAAACAAAGATTTAACACAGAACCTGAGAAATGAGTTATTTGTCCAAATTCAGCATTTCTCTAGTCGTTCGGCTCGTAAGTCACGTGGTTAAACGACTCCCACAACAGCTGGTCCCTCTTTCGGGGACAGGGGTTAGAATCCTGCACGAGTTTCATTTTTGTCTTTGTGGTCTTTTTTGTTTATTCCCAACCCCGTGGACTAAACCGTTTATTTAATGGTATTGCACACGCAAACCTAAGTGTAAAAAGATCATTTGTCGTCGGAAATAAATTCCAACGTTTATTATGTATAGTTATTGTACGTGTCATAATTTTTTTAAAGTTAAACATTATAAAATAGTTATAAAATAAATTAATAATGAATTTGGTTAAAAAACGTTTCGAATTTCGAGAGCGAAATAGTTTTTATGGTTATTGGCTTTCACGAATTTATGTTCGATGTAAAAAGAAGAAAATTCAGTTTCATTTGAAACTACAAAATTTCATTTGTTTTTCTTGTTTTTGTTTTTCAATTTTATTTCTGCCAACAGCAAACATGGTTGATTTATTTTCCAATAACTAATTTTTACATTAAAAATTATCTGTAGTTTCTTTTGAAACAAAAGCTGCCTTATTTTATATCAGCAGGACTACCCGGTGTTACCTGACTCTTATATTATAGACAATACCAGTGAGGTTCTGGATTTTTTTTTTAGATGAGGATTGATAATTTGGATTATTTGGATTATTCGGACTACTATTTTCATCTTGGTGTTATTTTCACAATGTTACCACCGATGTAACTCCCGAGCTTCTTCAGGTGCACCTTTCGAGTTTAGAGTAAGGTGGGTTAGCGAACGTGGCAAACAAGTGACGTAGTGAGCAGGAAGTCGAGAGACAGTATGTGGCCGATAGAAAGCTAGAGATGTCCTCTTAGGTTTTGTGTTTGCAAAAGAAGCAGACGTATTTAGGAGGGTTTCTCCCCCCCCCCCTACGGATATGGATTGGGGTAATGCTTAAGAGGAAATTACCGTGTAATACACCCAATAATCATTCGTTTCTTTACTTGCTCTTCCCCCTTTTCCCTCTTTCCAGTCATTTCCCTCCCCCTCATCTCTACTCTTTCCATCTATTTCTTTTAATTATTTACGTCACTCGCCCCCTCCAACCATCTCCTAGTATCCCCCTATTATTTACGTTATTCGACATTTGCGACATCATCCAGTGTGCACGGTTACAAGACAGAAGCAAGCAAGAAAGCAAGCAAGATCCACAGTTTTATACTCGATAACCCGTAACCCGTTGGATCAGTCGTATTTACATTCCTTCTCTCTCTCTTGCGCCTTCTCTGTTTCTCCCCTCTCTCTTTACCACTCTTTCTCTTCCTGTCTCTCTTCCTTATCTACATCTCCCCCTCCTCTCTTTCCCTCTCTTTTAATTAGTTACGTCATTCGCCTCCTCCCACTACTTCGCCTATCAATCGACGTCATCTAGTGCACACAAAGCTTTTTTGTGACGTCATTAATTGTGCACAGATAAAACAAACAAGCAAGCTCAGATTAAAAAAATCAACAGAATTTGATAAGTATATAGAGATAGATAAATTTACGGCATTCGCTTTTCGTGACGTCATCCAGTATGTACAGTGACAAGCAAGAACCAGAGAGGTTTAGTAGTATACTAGGCGATCTGTGCCCCGTTGAATAAGTAGTTGTTATATCCCCCTTGTCTATCTCCCCTTCTCTTTTTACCTATCCCCTGATTCTTGCCACTCTCTTTGTCTTCCTCTTTCTCTTCACATCTCTCTTTCCCCTCTCTCTTTATTTTTTCTCTCTCTTCCTCCCTGTCTCTCTTTAAATTATTTACGTCATGCGCCTCCTCTGAATACTTTTATCAATCGTTTGCGGCGTCATCCAGTGTGGACGATGCCTTTTGTGACGTTATCCAGTATACACGGTAACAAACAGGCAATCAAGCAAGCAATATCCACAGTTTTATAAGTATACTAGACCCCAACGGTTTTAGACGGTTCGTCGAGTAAACAACCCGTGGCCCTTCGTCGAGATAAACCGTCAAAAAAGATATCTCTCTGTCTTGTTGGATGGGTAACGTCATCATTCTGTGACGTCATACGCTCCACACTGTTATCCCTATTTCTCTGTTTTAATGAGAGACGTCACAAAACTATTACGTCATAAAGTGTGCACGGGCACAAATACAATAATATGATAACAATAGATTGTTAGTAACATACTATAGACTAACTCAGGTCGTAGCGTTACGTATCCATACATGAATTGCGTCGGTACTTTGACTTTCGCATATAACTACACTGTCTGTCTGTAACAGAAGCTATGTCATATTTTTCGAAGACTTATTTACATCCCCGGCTTACTACATATGTGTAAAGTTAATTACTTTATTTGGTTAGTGTAGGTGCATTTTATAATTACACTAGCGTGTTTGCGTGGGAGGTCAACCAATTTATATCGTGAACCCTGACTTAGATAGGATGCAGACGACGGTCACATCTTTATAAAGTATCAAGACTCACGCTGACAATTAAAAGGTTATAAATATATAAATGATAGATGGATAAAAATGATTGTTATGAATGATTGAGAATGGGTCACTATTTGGCAAGTGCTAAATTCACCAAAAGGTTGTTGTGAATAAAAGAGATAAAAACATGGTTAACGAACAATATATATATATATATATATATATATATATATATATATATATATATATATATATATATATATATATATATATATGTGAAAATATTAATTATTAAAAATAATAATGAGCAATTAGAATGCCATACAATGCATTTTAGTTTTATTAACTTCTTTTTTTTTCCAATTTAATTTTCGAAGATATACTTCATAATCAGAATTTCTGAATTTCAAAAAAAAGCCACTCATCCATATTCGTTTCATCAACACCGAACCGACGACACCAAAAAACGAGATGAGGACTAAAACAAAAAAAAAGAAAGGTATTTTAATATATCTTTATTTTTAAATTCAGAAATTCTGATGATGAAGTATATTTTCGAAAATTAAATTGGAGAAAAAAGAAGTTAATAAAACTGAAATGCATTGTATGGCGTTCTAATTGCTCATTATTATTTTTAATAATTAATATTCCCATATAAACAATGCTTTCTAAAACAAGGACAACATTTCTTATATATATATATATATATATATATATATATATATATATATATATATGAAGCAATCCAACAAAAGATATAAGCGTCAACTAATATCTTATAATTAATTAAAACATCCGGATAAAAACTGAAGCTCAATATACTGGATAGAGCGTTAATATTATAATATAAAATGAACTCTCTGGATGTCTTTCCTGATAATGTTTTTCAAATTGTATGACTTGGATGGATTATATAGATTTAACAAAAAAGTATGTTTTTGGGTAGATATATTTGATGTTATATATTTTTATGTATTTTTGTATATATTTTTATATATTTTCAAAGTTTAATTTTATCACCTGTAGTAGTATAACTGCGGTAATGGTCCTCTGAAGAGAAGAATTATCTTTGAAAACTCATTAGCTAAGGACTTTAAGATACTTTGCTTGAACTTAAAATTCTAATAAAATTTGATTGACATCTTATTTTATTACTTCATTTTATATTATAATATATATATATATATATATATATATATATATATATATATATATATATATATATATATATATATATATATATAAGCATCGTTCCTTTCATTTAGTCGCACGTTCTTATGACGTCAAGCCGCCGGATAAAGTGTTAACATTATCACTGTTTGTTCGCTGTCCAGCGTTCGCCGAGTGGTTCTTGGCGTCGGGATTTGAGTTGTAAAAATACTCGGAATCCGAGTTTTCGAATCGCATGACCAGTAGTTAATAGTCATATCACTATGCTGATGAGCCCCGATTATAAAGAACGAAACGTATACGTACATAGATAATAAACAAAACAAATATTATATATATATATATATATATATATATATATATATATATATATATATATATATATATATATATAGTTTACGTCTGAAAATTTTGAGTGAATGAAGTTTTCGTTTAGTTCTCTTGTTTCTGTGTTTACCAGAGTTATATCAGTTAGATCTTTCCTTTGTTTTGTTTTTTTTTTGGGGGGGGGGTGGAGGTAGGGGCGTATTTCAGGGGTTTTTTAGACTATAGAAACAAACAACAAGAAAAACTTCAACCATTTTTACAACTGAGATCTAACATGTTACCTATTCGTTTCTACAGTATCAGTCAAAAAATCGGAAAGCCCATTTTTATTTCTGTTGACATTTAAATGTGAACTTAGTATTTAGTTGGGAGTTTCTTGACACCAATATTCTTTTGACAACGCCTTAGTATATTGCCAACAATATTTGCTATGAGATCATTCGTTCCAACCCTCATATTGGGTGCGGTATTCTCTGTGGTTGTCTTTGTTTTAATGTGCACACGTTCACCCCCGCTGCCATTTCTCTTTTCTGGTTGCCTCGATGATACGAATTTCAGTCGATTTCTTCAATCTGGATTCTCCAGTACTATTCTTTGTTTTAATCAGTCTGCAAGTTTATATACGCCTTCAGAAAGGGTCAAAATTTGCAGACGCAAGTGATGGTCTACCGGGAATCACGCCGAACTCGAGATCTTTTCCCCCATAAATCCGTGTTTACTTTCAATAATATTCGATTGCAAGACTCGTACATGATCGTTTCGTTTCGAGTCGTCAGTTTCTTTTCCATTCCATTTTTTTCTACATTCAGTTAATATTAGCATTAGTATATCATTGAAAGACTAACACTTAAAGCACAGTTGAAAAGACTTGAATACAATAATATAATGATAGGAACACAATTGACATAACATTCATATCCAAATACAGATAAAACGCACATGGTGTCACACGTACAAACTTGTATTTGGCAGACAAATGGGGATACAAACCATTAAATAGACATGGGAGTGTTTTGTGCAGAGCCTTGGTATGTGGCCTGGAGATGAGAGAACCTTATTTTCGGGTAACGGTCATGTGACTTTCTAAAGGGGACAGACACGTGATCCGCAGGCTCTCTACCCGAAAGGCAAATCATCTTAAATGGATTTGTTTGGACACTACTTTTAAATTTATGCAATGGACAGAGCCTATCCCCCCCAACATAACTGACATAAGATCGCTCATGTCGTGCATAACTACAACGCTAACTGCTGACTGGAATCTGCTGACTGGAACCAGGCCGTGAAATGACTTGATAGAGACGACCGTGGAAGGAAGATTCATTCATTCGGTTTCGTTTCGTTGTTGTGTTTTACGGCATATCAATCCTTTTCGGGTTATTTAATGTCGAATCTGGTCATTTTGGTAAAAGTTTTATGCTTCAAGTTTTTTATATCTTCAAATGTTTATTCATGCTGTTTGGTTTGGTTGTTTTATTTTATGGCATATCAACCGTTTTTGGGTTATTTAATGCCAAATCTGGTCATTTTGGTAAAAGCTTTATGCTTCAAGTTCTTTATATCTTCAAATGTTTGGTCATGGTGTTTGGTTTGGTTTGAAATTGTTGTTTATTGTTTTGGATTTTTCAGAACATGATTGAGTTTTGCAAAGAGAAAAAACAATAAAACATTAATGTTTGGTGCATTTTGAATTAGGAAGTCAATAACTCATAGATGGGGCCCTTACAGGTACTACCACTCAGGGCCAGAGTGGACCTGGGAGCAATGGCAACTAAGGGGCAACTCCACATTTCCTACAGCTCCCAAAATGGAGACCTCACCACTGAATTACTTTTCATTTGATGGTGATGGGTGTCTTTTCATCTTTAAGTTGCCATATGAAACACTCCACTACATACACAAGGGATCCTGCCACCCCCACTGTTTTTAAGAATTTAGTCAATAATATTAGCCAAAGAATTTCAAACCTCTCATCCAGTCCCAAAATTTTCAACCAGGCAGCACCCTATTACAACAAAGCGCTCCGCGACAGCGGGTTCAGAGAAGAGATCTCATACACCCCCACCTGAGATCAACCACGGGAGAGCCGCAATAGAAGGAGGTCGGTGATCTGGTTTTCCCCACCCTATTCCACCAATACCAAGACAAAGATACGCCACCTTTTCCTTTACTTACTCGACAGACACTCCCCACCCCCACACAACCTGCACAAACTTTTTAACAGAAATTCTATTAAGGTTAGCTACTCCACTGCCCCATCTATAAGAAAAATCATCTCCGCGGAGTCCAAAGCAATTGCAAACGCAGGCTGCTCATGCCAGGACAAGAAATCGATTCCCTCGTATATGAAGCTACCGTCACAACCAGACTATCGGTAGAGCAGAAAAATACATAGGCATGACGCAGGGAAGCTTCAAGCAAAAATTATACGCACACAGAAACACCTTCAGATACAAAAACAAGGCAAATACGGCACTCGAGACCCGTATATGGCAACTTAAAGATGAAAAGACACCCTTCACCATCAAATGGAAAGTAATTGAGAGAAGACCATCCTTCTCTCCAGCCATAAATAGATGTCCTCCGTGTGACACTGAAAAATACCATATATTAAGGGCCATCATTGATCCAAATACAGTGTGTTTAAATATTCGAGATTAAATCTTTAAGGGATGCATCCACAGGAGACAAGCACTACTCATAAACTGGACTTACCGATACACATAAAAGCCAAGCTACACCCCTCTCTGCCAAATACATAGCCCCATAATTGCCCCATTAAATACCGACTTCCACCCCAGAAAATTTTCCCAACTAGTTGTAATCAGCATACCAATTTTATCACCTCCATAAGCATTCAGTATACCTTAGTTAATAATGTTAAATCCCGAATACAAATCATTCAAAAACCATGCAGAGTTACTGCCTTTAGACCGCCCGGATGATATCTTTATTTAAATTCCTTTGGGATTGATTTAAAGTCCTTTAATCCAGGATTTAAACACGAATTTAATTAATGTTGTTCCTTTTAAACTCTTTAATCCTTGAACCCATTTTGTCTCCTTAATTCCTTTAGAAGACCCATCATTAAACCCCAAAACAGTAACGGCCAAATATACGATACTCATAATATTGGCTCACGGGATTCATATAGAAATATCTTTTTATTTTTTTTATTTTTAAATTTTTTATATCTCTTGAAATCTCAACTTACTTTTCACCCTTTCCCCTTTTTAAAAACCTTATTAAACCTTCCTTACACTAAATTTAAACAAACATGCATAACACTCTAAGCAAATAACGCGTCTAAACGAGAGTGACACGTGACACGTGACTTCATATTTAAGAAACAGATGACAACAGAAGCTGAAAAAAGCCGGATGGCTAAGTCCTTCTCTGCTTGAAACCGACGGTACGAATGTTGTACTAATTTTTCTGTACCAATATATATATATATATATATATATATATATAATATATATATATATATATATATATATATATATATATATATATATATATATATATATATATATATATATATATATGTGTGTGTGTGTGTGTGTGAGAGAGAGAGAGAGAGAGCGAGAGAGAGAGAGAGAAAGAGAGAATGGGAGAACGAGAGAGAGAGAGAGTAATTGCCTAACAATTGCTATTTTAAAAAGTGTACATTTCACACATGTGTTCCTCTCGCCTCTAAACGAAGTTTATCACCAACTTCCAGCTAATTTATATAAGCTGACCTTCTCCCCAAATGCAATCGATTTATGGACTCGTTATTGTGGAAATTCTTTTAAATGCCACTCATCATTTGAATTGTTAAAAAAATCGCAATCCTTTCTGCAACCCAACAATATTTGGTACAAATAAACTTCAGTCTATGTCTGACTTGTCCATCAAATTTCAGTTATGATTTCCCAACAGACTTGATAGAAATTATCTTTGAGATAAACTTAACGATACAAATCGGTGGTTGGGTTAAGGTCTAGTGAGTGTGAAAGCGATTCAGAGTCCCACCTCCTACTGATGAGACGATTACTAAAGTGTCTCCGCACGTCATTGAACGACGATAACACTGTTGGACGTTTATGATTGAAACTTGGTAGACAATTCAGGCATAGAGTGAAATTTATTTATAACAAATATGGTTGGACTGCAGAAAGAACTGTGAATTTTATAAACGATTACACGGGAGGTTCTATTGCTCCATGTTGGTACATTCGGTTATATATATATATATATATATATATATATATATATATATATATATATATATATATATATATATATATATAAAGTTTTATTTTTTCGTGAAAAAATGATGACGGATATATGTTCACGGGTAAAAACCGTTTTCAATCTAGGCAGACAATTGTTTCGGCTAAAAACCAAACATATTGTTTTTAAGAATTTCAACGTATTTCAAAATATTTACGTTTCAATATATATATATATATATATATATATATATATATATATATATATATATATATATATATATATATATATGTAAAAATAAAAATGGAATAAAGAATAAGCAATTCAACAACTAACAAAAATAAACTCAAAAACTCATCTTGTAAAGTTCCACCGAGATATTTCGGCCGTAGATACGACCATTTTCGATCAGTTAATAAACTTTATTTCAAAACGGAAAAGTTTTCAAATTTATACAGAGAATGCGATTGGAAGAAAATGTCACGTGCAGAGAACAACAAAACGAGGAGAAAAAGGAATGCGAGGAATTATATATATATATATATATATATATATATATATATATATATATATATATATATATATATATATATATAGTATGTGTGTGTTCTTAATATCGCTTCCGTTTTTCTCTTTTGTTCTTATGTCTGTCAATTTTTAACTCTTGAACTCTCGACAACTTACATTCTGTTTTCATCCTCATCAAAGCCATTCTTTTGTTATTATATCACAACATCTATTAAAATATCCACAATTATTGACTTACAATAATCTAATCTTTTTCCAAATTTCTCTGCAAATTTGGTCGCCATCTTTATATCCAATAATCTGACTTTTTAAAAAAGTTGTGAGTTGTTTTAAAAACATGTTTAATTCTTTGATTATTTTCTTGTAATTTGTAACTTTTGATGAAAAATATTTCTGAAATGTTTTTTTCTTCTTTTCTTTGCTCTATTCTCGCCTTTGTAACAATATAATACCGAATGTCTAATATATAATGGCATTATACTACTTTACTACCACTATATGATACTGCTGGGTCAAAATATTCGTGAGCTATCTCTTTTGAAGTATATCTAAGTTATCTTCCCTGTATTATACTGAACAACGAGAGAATGCAATCTTTTACTTCCGAAACCAAAAATATATCTAAATTGCAAATTTAGAAACCATATATATTTTTCTTTCCAGGCATTCAAACCCGACGAATCGGATCCGCCTGATTCTCCATCTTTCACGGCTTTCATCATAACTTTTCCGTTAAATCCGTCTTTTGCACTAATATAAAATCCTGGTCTCTCAACAACAATAATATCAGAAATAAAGTAAGTCTTATTTACTTGTACTTTATTCATGTATTTCTCTCTAATTGTTTGCCCTTCAATTATGTTGGGACAATTAACGTAGCATTTTCCATTAGTAAGTGTAGTTTTTATCCTCTTCATGTATCATGTTTAATATATGTGACAATAGAAACGAAAACTTACCAGCTGAAAAGCGAATGAGATGTCTTGCATGTCGTGCGTGCCCATCAACCAGAGGAAAAAAGAAATACTTCTATTCATAATGGTGGATTTTTATAGTTGGGACTGATTGGCATACATGGTTAACTAATTTGCATGTCTAGAGACCGACCAGCTTAAATAAAAGGACGGATTGAAAGCAACCAATGACTTTCGGAGAGAATGGTGCTGGAGATTTAGTAAGAGTCATTTCAGCGTTTGAGAAACAGGAATTCCAATTGATTTGGATTGCCACTGCGACCGTTTCTTTCTTACAGTCAGTTTATTACAATATATCATTCTTACGACCTGTCTTTACTAAAGTGTCGCTGTGTACATTTATATCGTAATTATTATTTTCTTTTTAGCTTTCTCCCGATCATCATGTGCAATTCTCAATAACACACTGCACAAAAATGGCGATCGTCCGTTTGCAACTAAACCCGTACAAAAACGTAAAGATAGAACATGACATATTCTAATTCTTCACATGTATGTATGATTTTTTTTTTAATTCTACAGTACTATTATTAGTTAGAAACCTTCAGTTAAAATGTATGCTCGCTTAGCAACATAGTGTGAAAGAAAAGCGTAAATATTACCCGCGAAATGGTGTTGGGTCCGTTAGGTGGTTAGGGCTATGTTAGTTTTGTTGAAGCATCAAAATGAGGCCGATGTCGCCCAAAACTATATACTGGGGGCTGGTCAGAATACGAGGTATGTGCATGTCTTCAATTGATTATTTAAGATGTGTTATCTTCATCATTAATATTTATGGCCATATTGTTAACGTTATGACCTTATTGCTTAGTGATTAAGACTATTCAGGAGTTATCTCTCTAATACCAGATCTAAGTTATCTCCCCTGAACATTTATTTGGCAACGAGAGAATTAACTATCTACTTTTGAAAATACAATTCAATTTGATCATACGTGGGTGATTTAGAAGCCGGATTCAGCCTCTTTCTGGCATTCGGCTATTTCTACGTTTTCACATGTTTTTACACCGCTGACACCAGATTGCCAGGTCTCGTTTCCCTGACAGTTATCTATTTCAACATGACTCTTTTCCACTGATTGTAGAATTCTTGGTAAAATAGTTCCCTGATAATATCAAAGTAAGTTGCATTTACTATACATTTCGATTATGTTCGGGACATTTACGTAGAATTCACTTTCGTAATTACGTCTGTTGTTTTCACCCTTTCATTATGCTGCTCCAAGGTTTCTCTTTGAAAACCTTCTTTATGAGAAATAGATGTATGAAAATTTAACCGTCTCTTTATTTTCACCGTTTCTTCATCATTGTCCTTTTCCGCTTTCTATTCTGACCTCATGTTATACTTGATGACACACTATATCATATATGGTGGCTGCGTAGAATTCTTAAAGCCAGTGGTTCGTAGAAAGAAGCTATTAGAGTAGAGGATTTTCCAAAATCTAGGGATTTCTACAGTGAAGGGGTGTGATTTTGCTTCTAGTCAGGTGCTTCGGGTGCATTTCCGTTGAGGGGGTACAAGTGTTAGTTCATCAGAGCACATTCCGTGGAAGTACTTGTAAAACAGACATATGGATGCAACACTGCGGAGATCTGACAGAGACTGGAGCTTGACAGACAGTGCGCTACCTATTTTGCACCTTGTACAAGAAAGAGAGAGAGAGAGAGAGAGAGAGAGAGAGAAAGAGAAGGGTGTTAGCGGTTGATGCACCAGACAAGATATGATCAGATCATCTAGTGTGGTTGATCAGATCATCTAGTGTAGTTGATCAGATCATCTAGTGTGGTTGATCAGATCATCTAGTGTGGTTGATCAGATCATCTAGTGTGGTTGATCAGATTATCTAGTGTGGTTGATCAGATCATCTAGTGTGGTTGATTAGATCATCTAGTGTGGTTGATCAGATCATATAGTGTGGTTGATCAGATCGTCTAGTGTGGTTGATCAGATCATCTAGTGTGGTTGATCAGATCATCTAGTGTGGTTGATCAGATCATCTCGTGTGGTTGATCAGATCATCTAGTGTGGTTGATCAGATAATCTAGTGTGGTTGATTAGATCATCTAGTGTGGTTGATCAGATCATCTAGTGTGGTTGATCAGATCATCTAGTGTGGTTGATCAGATCATCTAGTGTAGTTGATCAGATCATCTAGTGTAGTTGATCAAATCATCTAGTGTGGTTGATCAGATCATCTAGTGTGGTTGATCAGATCATCTAGTGTGGTTGATCAGATCATCTAGTGTGGTTGATCAGATCATCTAGTGTGGTTGATCAGATAATATGGTGTGGTTGATCAGATCATCTAGTGTGGTTGATCAGATCATCTAGTGTGGTTGATCAGATCATCTAGTGTGGTTGATCAGATAATATGGTGTGGTTGCTCAGATCATCTAGTGTAGTTAATCAGATCATCTAGTGTGGTTGATCAGATCATATAGTGTGCTTTATCAGATCATCTAGTGTGGTTGATCAGATCATATAGTTTGGTTGATAAGATCATCTAGTGTGGTTGATCAAATCATCTAGTGTGGTTGATCAGATCATCTAGTGTGGTTGATCAGATCATCTAGTGTGGTTGATCAGATCATCTAGTGTGGTTGATCAGATCATCTAGTGTGGTTGATCAGATAATATGGTGTGGTTGCTCAGATCATCTAGTGTAGTTAATCAGATCATCTAGTGTGGTTGATCAGATCATATAGTGTGCTTTATCAGATCATCTAGTGTGGTTGATCAGATCATATAGTTTGGTTGATAAGATCATCTAGTGTGGTTGATCAGATCATCTAGCGCAGGTTCCGCCCATAGTGCAAAATCAGGGAGGGTATAGTTTGCAGAGTCAAAGGAGGAGTTTGTGGGGAAACTGCTAGGAAAACAATTTAGACATGTCCATTGACGTGGAAGATACTTCATGCTGGTTGGATATTGAGTGAATTATTGATTGCCCATTGTTCAATACACTATTATAGGTTTTTCTAGAAATTTCGAGTTACTAATTTCTGCGACGCGATGCTTTTTCTCGTAATCTCATCATACTTACTGCGACTACTACACTCTTACAGCAATTTCTTGATGCTACATTTTTTTGTTGTTGTCTATTTTTAGCTGACTTATGGCGGTTGAATCTGTCGAAATCTTGCCGCTTATGTACAATAGCAGCTGACTAGATCAAAGTGAACCATTGGGGAGAGTTAACCTCTTTCTTCTGTTCGTAGGAATCTGTAAGTTTTAGAAGCAGACATATCTTTTCTTAAAATAAATATTCATTTTTTTGAAAAAAAAGAAGATTTTGACGATATAACGTCATCTTCAGTCATAGAAACAATTTGTAAGTCCGTATGATCTTAAACAGTGATTTTTTTTCAAATGTCTCGCTTGAATTGAATTAGGGATTTTTTCCTCACTGTAAGCGATGTAAGCGTTGTGATTTTTGCTTTTCTAGTGACATCATGCCACGAGGAAGAAAAAAGAAAAAGAAAAACATGCCTTAAGATGACGTTATATCGTCGAAATTATGTTTTTATTAAATAACCGACTTCAGGCTAGCAGGAAGGCCTGTTCTACGCTACAAGAATGCCTGCAAGCAAGACATGAGGGAAGGTGACATCGACCAAACAGGCTGGGAGTCCGTGGCTGAAGACCGTAGCAGCTGAAGAAGTGTTGTGAAGGCATGCTCTAAGAGCAATGAATAAAGAAGAGAGTACAGACAACAGATGGCTGCAACAGAGCTCTCAAAACCAGAAACCACCTACATATGTGACAACTGCAACAGAGCCTGTCGATCCAGGATAGACTTACACATTAACAGCAGAGTATGAATATAAGTTGTAATATTTCTAATAGTTCCGTATGTTGTCGAAGTCCTACGGTTGGGAAATGGACGCTGTGTTGTTATAACGGCTCATTCACTTTTTAAATATGAGGTAACGTGCATGCACGCGAGAGACACAGTTTTGTTGGGAATGTAATGTAAGATAACTAAAGTGTTGTTTGGTTAAAATTAGTTTGCTGATTAAAGGAGATAACTTGTAAGACCCGTTGCATTGTTTAATTGTGTTTATAATCATTGCAGATTCAATAAATCTTCAGTGAGTCTAGCTTGTTTAAAGTTAAAAGAATGATTATGTTGCAACGCATGAGAGAATAGTGCATTTTGGAATTGTTATGTTTTATATCTCTTTTATGTTCACCGAGTCTTTGTGTTTAGAGAACACGGTGGTATATTTACTAGAGTTTATTTACAGAAGTACAGGATAGTATGTTATAGAAAGTCTGTATCCGATACTATGGCTATGACTGCAAGGACACTTAGTCATAACATTACTTATAGTGACTGGAAGAGTTCATCACTTTCCGAAATAGTGTAGATAAACATCACACCATAACACTCCCTTTTACACTTGCTCCGTATGGAGTCAACATCTTTTCCTCTTCGGATTGATTTCCATGAAGTTTTTTATAAATAGTTTTCTTTTAACTTTTCGCTTTTCAGAAACTACTTCCGAGATTGATAATTCGAAAGTGTATCAATTCTTCTTCTGCAGTAATGTCCTCTAAAGCATCCGAATATCCTTTTCTCATTTGATTCAAATGTCTATTGTGGGTAAATTTGGGTCCCATCACCATGTAAAGCATATTCCAAATTCTTTTATCCACTCTACAACTTTCCCTAACCGATTTCGCGTTCCTGAACATTCGAACAAAAAACTATATGCCGAGTTTAAAACGTCTTTTTGTGACATTAATTTTACGTCCAGGTTTCTTATGAGTCGGTAACAGTCTGTCGAAAATTATTTTCATCTTTCTTGCAAACATAGCTTCGGCTGGTGACATGCTAGTTTGAACGTTATTATTCGGAGTTATCCTATACACTTGTAGAAAATCCTGAATGGCATTCTTTATAGAAGTATCCTCCGCTTTTTAGCGCTCTTTTTAAAGTATCGACAAATCGTCCAGCCTGACCATTCCTTCTCGCTTGATACGGCGCAATTTTGATGTGTTTCACTAAAAACGACTGACAAAATATTTTGAATTTATTAGACGTGAATTGAGTACCGTTAGCCAATCATATACAATCCACGACGTCGAAACGTGCAAACGATTAAAAAAACTATTTTTTTTCTGTCGTTTTTTTTTAAAGTATCACTGGTCATTTAGTTAAACTATCCACTACTACTAGATAATAGAACCCATCCAATGACCCAGCAAAGCCATTCTGTGTAGAATATAAGCTACAATGCCGTATAAACTAGCATCGGTAGCTACAACGGTTTCGCGTTTCTGGGTCATAATTTGTTAAAATAATTCAGACGTGAGAGTGTTCTTAATTTTCTCAAATCCATCCTGGCATTCTACCGTCCAGATCCAGTCTTTCTCCTTTTTTAATAGATCGTTTAGATGCGCTCGTATGGTGCGTATGCATTGGATAAACACGTTGTAGTAATTCGCTCACCTAAGGAAAAATTGCAATGACGATATGTTTTCTAGAGTTGGCATATTGTTTATTGCACCTGCTCGATCTGGGCCGGGTCTTATCACATTTCTTGTCTATTATTTGTCCCAGATATTTAATTTGTTCTCTAAAACATTCTCATTTCTCTTCCTTTAATTTGAAACTAAGCTTGAATTCTTTTGAAAATTTCATGTACGTGCGCTTTATGTTGCTCCGCAGTGTTACTAGTTATTAGAATATTAAGAAAGGCCGTCGAAACCTCTAAACCGCTGACTAATACTCCATTACCTGTTGAAATACAGCTGGCGTAACCGTTACTCTATACGGTAGTCTTTCAAATTTGTATAACCCAATTATGTCCCCCGGTATTTGCAAATATACGTCCACCGGTATCTACAAATATGCGTCGCTTAAGTCAAGTTTCGAAAAAACTTTCCTCCGTTTAGCTTCGCGAATATTTCTTGTGGACTAAGTAGATGGTGATAGTAACCTAATTTTTCAGTGTCTGGTTCAAACCCGTGGAAAAAAAGTTCCTCAAATTTTTTCATTTGTACGATCTGTTCTTTCTGTTGTTCTTGGAAGTTTTGTCATTCGAAGCTTTTTTCTGTTGTTCTTTCTGCAATTCCATTTTTTCCGCATCCATTTTCTTTTTATATTCCGCTTGTTCTTTCTGCAATTCCATTTTTTCCGCATCCATTTTCTTTTGATATTCCGCTTGTTCTTTCTGCAATTCCATTTTTTCCGCATCCATTTTCTTTTGATATTCTGCTTGTTCTTTCTGCAATTCCATTTTTTTTTGCGCATCCATTTTCTTTTGATATTCCGCTTGTTCTTTCTGCAATTCCATTTTTACCGCATCCATTTTCTTTTGATATTCTGCTTGTTCTTTCTGCAATTCCATTTTTCTGTATCAATTTTCTTTCTGCAATTGCAATTCACACGGTCGTAGTTTTTCTTACGGGGAGATAAGTTAGTAACCTACCAGTGGAAAGAAAAAAATACGTGTTTCTTGAGATTAACGAAAAAACAAAAGACAGACCTTTATGTTGGTTTATTTTTGCCTTTTTCTTTGCAGTTGAACGACTTGAACTTCCAAACCTTGATTTGAAAACTGTTGTGTCTTATTCAGAAAAC
>OY744516.1:12007088-12159588 GCA_963556195.1 Sepiola atlantica | reverse complement strand
ACATATATATATATATATATATATATATATATATATATATATATATATATATATATATATATATATATATATATATATATGGGAAGAGAAGGATGAAGGTAATCCGACGTGATGGGAAAATGAAAAAGGAAAAACCAAAAAATGGATATTTTTTATGTGTACATCAACGTTTCGTCTTTATTTATAAGACTTCATCAGGATGATAAAATAGAGAAAAAATGTCATGCAAGCACAGATACATGTAGGATAGACATATTGGGAGGAAAAATAGAATGAAATAATGGCCGCTGCTGGGTGGACGTCCGTATTTGTTGGAGAAATAAAAATGAATGATATATATATATATATATATATATATATATATATATATATATATATATATATATATATATATATATATATATATATAGTATGTTTAAGAAGGTTGAGGGCAATGCAGAGTGCCGGGTAGGTTGTAAGCTGGAAGGAACAAAGATAATAAATCGAAGTGACTATTTATTTTCTTACATAGCAGCAAGTGTGGTGTTGGCTGTTTATGTGTTGTCCGGATGATTATTAAAAATCATTTATTTAATATTTCGGGAAAATCTTCCCTTTGTAAAAAATAATAAATTTTGGTGAATTCACCACACAGTTATTCAAAACAAAATCTTTTCTAATTAAAGACTTATTTTTCCTTCTTTAAGTCATGGCTTTTCAAAGGATGGCATCCTATCGTCAGAGGAATGCAAAGAGATGAGTTTGTAAGGGAATTACCAAAAGTGATAATTTGAAAAGATGTAAATATAAGATAAATACAAATATAAAAAGCGTAGAAAATATATAATGCAAAGAGAAAATGTTGAAAGGCGTCATGAAAAATTGTAGCATCAGGTTCAGAATTGAGGAAAAATTAGCGTTTAAATATAGTACAATTTGTTGAATTCTGGAGAAATAAAACCATTATTACTTCATTTATTTTTATTTCTTAAAAATTATATACTATTGTTATTTTAATTCATTCTAACAGTATTTATTTATTTGTTTTTTCTAATAATTTTTAAAAATTTATTTTTATGACTAACGGGTAAATATGTTTTGATTGATACATTGGCCAGATTGTGTGTAGCTCGCAGTAAATATAACAAACAAAATAAATTATTTTAAATGACGAAGTAATTCTTGTTTTATTATATGTAAATGCTATCATTATCTACTTACTCCTGAATTATTTAATGATGTTAGTAAATTGTTATTATTAAAATTCAGACTTTAATTTATTAACGATTTTCCTTTAAATTTGAATGTAATTTAATTTTTTTCAACTTTGATAAGTCTGTTAGTGTTTTTGAATATGTTAAGGTGCTTGAAGAGCGATGATACTTATGTTTGTGTATGTTTCTTAATCCTGATGTGTAGGGGTTTCATAGTACTACCTATGTAAACATTGTTGCAGATGATGCATTCTAATCTATACACCGTATATATATGCGGCGGCAAACGCCCGTGGTATTCATTAGACAATTAGCCAGGATGCATGGTGTTGGGTTATATTGGTGTTTATGTGTAGCTAGCTGCTGCCTTAGTGACGGACCTGAATGGCAAAGTTGTATATTCAAGCCCTCTCTTCTAATGGCCTTGCAGATTGCTGTTGGGATTTTATCACTGATATCATGTAGTTTAAAGACGCATGTGTTGGGTGCAAAGCGTTTCATCCGTTTTTAGGGTTTTCCAGGTGTCTGATGGTGGTGTTGGGAGATCTATTCAAATCCAGCATCTGATGGAATTGCCTAGGGCAGGCGGTTTTGTCTGCTAATACCATACACTTGTCCTGGATGCGTGTTATTTCATGGATCGCATATCTTATTTTGGTTCTCAGAGGGAGAGCCGACTTGTAATGTACAAATATGTTTCTGCTAATTGCCTTCCTGTAGAATTTTGTTATAAGAGCTCTCTCATCAGAAATCTTAAGGTTAACATCTAGAAGTGATAGGGATCCAGAAACATCAGAGTGTTCAAGAGTGAAGCGTATACATGAATCTGCGTTAGAAAATACGGTGTAGATATTCTCAGCTTCCACACGTGACGATGTTAGGACCAGAATGTCGTCGACGTATCTCGACAGGAATATAGCTGAGTAGCACGTCTTAAGGGCTTGATGCTCCAATCTATCCATGTACGAGATGTCAAGAAATCCTGAGAGACTGGATCCCATTGGAAGTTGTGTTAAATAATATCATATTTAACCTCAGCCCACACACATCGCATCAATACAATTCTAAGCAAATTTGAATCAGTTTAAAAGATATAGATTAAAGAATCATTTATAGAACAACACACTTGGATTTACAATTACGCCCCCCCCCGAAAAATGAAAACACGAAATCAAAATAAAAGAATGTATTATAAAACAAGAAATAATAATAATGATAATAATAGTCAAAATAATAACTATGAATTAAAAATACACACTACAAGTCACATTGATAATCACTGCTGTATGAAATATTAGAGCAATGCTGTTCAAATAGATAGTTTGCCAATGTATCAATCAAAAGATATTTACCCGTTAATCATAAAATACATTTTTTTAAAATTAGAAAAAAAACCAAATAAATAAATACTGTTACAATAAAATAAAATAACAATAGTATATAATTTTAAAAAGTTAAATAGATAGTATTAAAATAACAATAGTATATAATTTAAAAAAAGTTAAATAGATAGTATTAAAAATAAAATTAATTGAACACCGCTCTTAGATATTACCCCTACCCCTACCCCTACCCTACCCCTACCCCTATCCCTACCCCACAATAAAAAATGTATTCAAATAGTTAATTTTACTTAAACAAATATAAAACTTCATCAGTTAAGTTAAATATGAAGTTTTGAGAGAAAAAAAGAAAAAAGCATTTAGTTATAATTTTATTCCATTTGCTGCGGATATTAATATTTATTGCGTTATAAGCAATATTACCATTCCGGATGTGTTTTAGAGATTTGAAACACCCACGATTTAAAAAAAAGTATTCATCGAAATATATTATGGAACACATTACATCAGAGTGTTGAAGTCTGGCCTAATCAAGTAAAATTTACTATAAAAAAATGTAAAAAACAAATTTATAAACATTACTTGTTTTTGTCTTACTTCTCAACGCCGATATATTTAAATTTCTTGCATTGTGATAGCCTTCTAATACACCCCCATCTCTCTCTCTTTATATATATATATATATATATATATATATATATATATATATATATATATATATATATATATATATATATATATATGTATATATATATATATATATATATATATATATATATATATATATAGGATCAAAATAAACCAAAGTGAAAACTTTTAGTAGATGTAACCTATTGTGAAAAGGATTAGCTCAATATACGAGATAGAGCAATAGTAGAGATAGAAGAAAAAAGAGTGATAAATATGAGACGATTGTCCAGATATATATATATATATATATATATATATATATATATATATCCTTCAGCAAACATTGTAAAAAATAACCGAATTCTGTGTTTAATTATATTTTCTTTTTTTTTCAATTTTTAATGGTCTTTTTGGTGTGAAACCCAAAACAATTCATGTATGTTCCGTTTGTATCACGAACGTTTTAGAATCTTTGTCGACTCACAATCATTTTTATTTATTTTAACAAAAAAAAGATTAGGCTCTCCAGTAGGATTCGCGATCCCACTGACTTCCGGGTTATCCTGCAGTAAATTTCAAGTATGGATGATCATAAATGATAAAATAAACTTTTTTAACGGAAAATTTGGAACTGTATTTTTAGTATAATAAAATAAGTTGTGAGCAAGACAAATTAGCAAATATATGTTTGTTTATATTTTTATGAAAATATAACAAATCTTTAATAAAAAAAATCTGTTTTTTTAATTGATATAAATAAAGTTTTGTAAATGTCTAGCACTGACAACTTCAACAGCTACCTTCAAGAATTTCTCTGGCGGCGCCGAATAAAACAAAATTATTTCGGAAATATTGTATACGCTTTTATTATTCTTTTTAAATACTTTAAATTATGTTGCTGTTTGACAACATACAAAAATACTATTAAAATACTAAACTATTTTATTATATTTTCATAAAAAATCAAAACACATATATTATGCTGCTGTTTCACAAAATACAAGACATTTCAATTCGCATTAAAGACCCGATTTAATAACAGGCAGAGTTATTCCCCTTACCCTGTCTTAAATACCCGAATTTAACTAGAATCATTTAAGCCTAAACTAAATTATAATTCTATAATAAGTAACATATTACATTAATTCGATAAACTAATTTCATGAAACTCACAATTAATAATACCTTTTGTGTATGTGATAATCAATAAATTTAATAAAACCTAGAATAATTAAAAATGAGAGATTAATTACTTTACTTTATATCAACATATTTTTTAAAATATACGAAAAAAAATACGAAAATAAAACAACAACACACAGAAAAAAATAAAAAATATATAAAATAAAATAAAAATATATATTAAAACTATCCAATATTACACATATTTACACTACATTTATATACATAACCTAACTTTAAAACTTATTAATTTCTATTCTCTGCGGGACTGGTTTTCCGCTACGCTATTCTCTGGCATCAATGTTGGTAGATTCTCTGCACGGTAGGAGTTTTCCTTTGGTGTTTATTATATTTGACAAAGGGAAATTTCTTTTTTCCCGAAATATTAAATAAATGATTTTTAATAATCATCCAGACAACACACAAACAGCTAACACCACACTTGCTGTTATGTAAGATGTTAAGAAAAAATAAATAGTAAGTCCCATTTCGATTTCGATTTATTATTTTTGTTCCTTCAAGCTTACATCCTACCCGGGACTTTGCATTGCCCACATCCTTTTTAAAAAGATACTACTACTATTCCCAGCAATCTCTCTCTCTCTCTCTCTCTCTCTCTCTCTCTCTCTATATATATATATATATATATATATATATATATATATGTATATATATGTATATATATATATATGTATATATATGTATATATATATATATATATATATATATATATATATATATATATATATATATATATATATATATTTATATATATACACTAAAACCGACCAAAAAACTATAGATAAAAACGTAGAACATTTTAACAAATCTTTCAAACACCTAATCAAGAACAACAAAAAATGGGCATCAAACATTGAGTATCACCCTATCATTCCCACATTAGACGGGCTCCCCAAAACCACAAACCCGACATCCCCATGCGTCCCATTGTATCAAGCATAGGTAGCACCACGCACAAAATCGCACGGGCCATAGCTAACATCCTCACTCCACTAATGGGTACCATCAGTCCTTCCCACATCAAAAATTCAGGCGACCTTCTTAGCAGAATAAAAAACATCAACGTAGAAAATAAAAATATACATAGCCTAGATGTAACTTCGCTCTACACTAACGTACCTGTTAAAAAATGCCTAAACTTACTTCACACACATATAAAGAAAATAAAAACCGACCTACCTTTCCCCCCCAACACTCTTATAGAAATAATTAGACTCATCACTGACATAACATATTTCCAATTTAACGAAGTATTCTATAAACAAAAATTTGGACTCCCCATGGGCAACCCCCTTAGCGGTGTATTGGCCTGCCTCTTTTTAGAATTCTTAGAATCCGGTCCTTTCAAATATAGACTACCCCCTAACATCGAATACTTTAGATACATAGATGACATTTTAATTTTCCTCCCCACAGACATACAAATCAATCATGTTAAAGATAAACTCAACACAGTAGAACCCTCCATAAAATTTACCCATGAGACTGAAATAAACGGCTCTATTCCCTTCCTTGATACTCTTATAATTAAGTCCAACAACAAACTAGAATTCAAGGTACACCGCAAAAACACTCACAAAAATGACTACATACATTTCTACTCCCACCACCATAGCAAGATCAAAACAGGCATAATTATAGGCTTCTTCCTACGCGCCCTTAGAATATGTAGCCCCCTCACATAGATGAAGAAATAAAGTACATTTTTAACTCCCTAAAAACATTGCAATACCCCACACATTTTATATTAAATGCCAAGAAAAAAGCCTTCCAAATATTCTCCAGAAACACCACACAAAAAAATAAAACTCCTAACACCTCTCTAATAGACAGACCCCTTCTCCTACCCACGCACTCCAATAACACATCCATATGCAACACGCTTAACAAACTAGGCATTCCTACAGTGCAAACCACATCTCAATCCATAAAACAAACTTTAAACACATCCAGACATTTCCAAAAAACACCCACATCCCATGCCGGCTTATATACTGTCCCTTGCAATGACTGTCATCAATTTTACGTGGGAGAAACACAACGTGAATTAAAGAAACGATTAAATGAACACAAAAGGGACATAAAAAACAACAACCCTCTTAGTGCACTTTTCTCCCATGCACTAGAACATGGTCATGCGTTCAAATTTGAACAAGCCAAAATCACTAAATATATCCACATCAAATCTCGGCGAAGATTATTAGAAACTGCCCTCATCACCGCCTCCACCACTATCAAGCAACGTAATGGTTTCTTTAACCTATCACCCTTAATAAGCAAGATCATCCTCACAGAACAAAGACTCTTGCCTGATCATGGTTAAACTTTTTTCATCTCCAACCTCTATAACACTCTCCCATTTACTTTTCCCTTTCTTTTTCTCCTTGAATCTTCATTTTCTCCTTACTTTTTCCTCACACTTTTAATACTGCAGTCCAAATAAACTTTCTCATATTCCAAATATCTCAAATATTCCATACCCACCCTTTCAATCACCGCCCTCCTCCCCCCTCCAATCCCTCACTCATTGCTATCATTTTCCAAATATTTCAAATATTTCACACCCTATCACAACAAATCCTCCCTCTCCCCCACTCAACTATTTTCTCCCATACCCCTTCTTAAATTCCCTCATTTTCTCAAAACGCTCTCTAAGACCATAACTTTCGCCCATCCACCAAAATCACAGCCCCCTTCCTCTCTACCCATCCTCCTTTCCCTGCATACACCCCCCATACACAAACATTCCAACTTACTTTTTCCCCTTCAATCTTGAACCGCAGCCATCTGGTCAAACCCCCCCCCCTCTTCCTCACCTCCCTCTCTGCCATCCACTTTACCCCTGCTCATCCCCCACCTCTTTCTCTTACCACCAGCCACAGTAGTCCTGGCTCACCCCATCCTTCCATTTTTTCCCCACTCATTCTTTTCTACATTCATTTCTATTTCTCCAACAAATACGGACGTCCACCCAGCAGTTGGCCACTATTTCATTCTATTTTTCCCAATATGTCTACCCTACATGTATCTGTGCTTGCATGACATTTTTTCTCTATTTTATCATCCTGATGAAGTCTTATAAATAAAGACGAAACGTTGATGTACACATAAAAAACATCCATTTTTTTGTTTTCCTTTTTCATTTTCCCATATATATATATATATATATATATATATGAATAAATGCCAAAGTTTTTTTCATTTATCCGAACTATATTCATATTTGTTATATCGTAAGAATAACAATAAGTAAATAAGAAACCCAAGACAGGAATAAAAAGGAATAGAAATTGTATTAAGAATACTTAATAACAATAAGTTGGTCGCCATTACCAGCTCTAGGCAGACGTGCTAAGCGGCCCATAAGCGGTTCTCCATGCTAAGAGAAAAAGTTGTCGATTTCATAGTGACTCGACGAATCCATTCTGTCACTATGGGTGAATCCGGATCAGTTCACAACACCTCCCCCTTAAGATTTATTTCTTCTTGGAAATAATTATTTTCTTCTTGGGGTCAATCTCTAGATGTTCTGTTGAATTTCTCTTTTTTTTGTTGAACGTCTTACAAAAACATTATAAAGTACCTCCATTACTTCAGTAGAAAGAGTGGTAGTAAGGTTATCAGGAATCGGTACATCAAAAACATCGTAAAGTACCTCCATACGTTCCTCATGCGAGGTTTGTTTTTTCAACATATCTGCGTCTCAACTGATTTACATGACGCTTGTTTTCCCACTTCGAACCCCGAACCATATATATCAGGGGTCAAATTCTCCTGGTCACAACACCGTCTTGCCAGAACATTTGCCAGAACATAATGTGTTCGTATTTTTATTCTCGCTCCTAAACAGGTCCCCAACAATAGGAGAAATTGGACTCGTCTTGATTTATAGTTAATGAAATACATTTTACTACTCTGTTAATTTCCATGCAACTACATGTAAGAATATATATATATATATATATATATATATATATATATATATATATATATATATATATATATAAAAATATAAACTTAAGAATGTACAACATTATGACATATTAAGCATTAAGTATACAAGTTCCAAAAATACGTTTTAGAGACAAATTTTATTAAGTCTCTTCTTCAGCAGAAATTAGAAGGAAAATCATCAACATCTCGCCAATATTCCGATCAACATTTCACCAATATTCCGATCAACAATTTGCTAATATTCCGATCAACATTTTGCTAATATTCCGATCAACATTTCGCTAATATTCCGTTTTTTATTTAGTTGCTGTCTTTTTATAATTTTCGAATTACCTTAAAAGTCGTGTTCGCACAAGTAAAAATACACTTGGGGGCGTGCGTACAAATTACAGGGGTAGATCTTTCAAACTGTTTTTCTCAAATGTTTTGCCGTAATTGATTGAAAAAAAGAAAATCAACTAAAGATTTAGTATTTCTTTCAAAAAGCCAATTTTCAGAAGTTCGTCATAAATTGAGAAAATATTATTTGATTTTCTTTCATAAACAATTCAACTTAGTCGACTAGACGGCTTCTTTTTAAAACTGAAATGAAAACCACTTACTTCTGCCTGGCAACTCTGAAATGTTTATGGTGTGAATTTTACATGGGTAGACGTTTTTTTAACAAATTTACACTAGATTCAGTAATATCCTTTAAAATTATAAAACACTTTTTTGAAAAAATGACCTGTTTAGTTGATAGAGGGGTCACGCAGTTAGTCTAATTCACAACGGTAGTTTAACGCAAATTGACCGAGAGAATTTCACTTCATGCCACATGGGGGTAAATTTACGTCAGAATTGATTATTTAATAGTTAAATGAGGAAGAGGGGTCAGTTGGCAATGTAAGTTTTACAATTATTTTAATAATCTTTACATTTGTTATGTCCGAAAAATTCGGTTATTTTAATAAGTTAAGATTAACCCGAATTCGGTAACTATGAATTTGAAGATCGTAATTAAATCATGGAAATGATTCACAGTGAAACTATAAATACAATTCAAATTTTGTTCTTATTTTAAATTAATAAAGAAGAATATGTGTAAACAATGCACAGAGTCACTTGCTGGGAAGCTGTACCTATACTTTCTTTGAAATTCTAGGTTAGGGTTAGGGTTAAGGTTAGGTTATAGTGTCCGCAACAGAAAGGTGTTCGAGCACAATTTTTTCTAAGATTTCGTTATGTTTTTAAAGTAATAAATGCTCGAACGGTGGCATTCGTAGAGCTAATGTCATTCTATTGAGTTTCGTTTATCTACACGTTACATTGACTGGGGCTAAACAAATAAACAAGACACTTGGAAGGGAAACGTTACACGCAGTCATTTCTGTCTGAAATGATTTCATCTTGAATCTACTAATTGTTTCGCATTTAAAAATGGCCGGTTTCAAGATATAAATCTTCTAGGGATTTGAACGTGCAACTATACAAAACTAATTTACACTATATATTAAAGACGGGTGCTCAAATCTATTCATGGAAAATCTTAAATATAAAACAAATACTTGCTTGTTTTCCCTAAACATTTTAAATACTAGCAAAAATATGCGACCGAAGGGCACATATTTTTGCTAGTTTAATTGTTTTGTACCGTTAAAATACTTTCCAACGCTATTGTTAATGTTTACTATTCATTTATTATTTTTTTAAATCATCGCTTATGTTTGAATGAATGTTTTAAAACATGACGTAAACGTCACACCAAAGCTATAATTATATTGCTAAGGTAATATTTTAAGCTCCATTTTATAAAGAAAGTCCAAATAGGTCAGTTCGTAGACTAGGGATCTCAAGGTTTCGGTTTCGATTTCCGGTCACGGCATCCGTTTATTTATTAGGAATTTATTTTTTAATTATAATGCAGTATTCTCCGTTTGTAAAGGCAGTTAAAATCTTTGATATTCCGTAATGAGAGAAATTCGGCAATACATTTATTACTTTTAAATAAAGTGTGACTGACGGACAAACGAACACAACTCTATTTATATCAGATAAATAGGGCTGAAATAGGTACTACTACTTCAGGTGAGAGTGGACCTGGGAGTAGTGGTAACTAAAGAGAGAATTCACTATTCAAAGCTCCGAAATTCGGTCCCCAAGTTAAGGAAAAATGTAAATCGGGTTGGAAAATAGGATAGGCAAAACATGTAAGTTTGGTTGAGAAATAGGGTAGGCAGATAAAATGTAAGTAGGATTGGGAAATAGGGTAGGCAGATAAAATGTAAGTAGGGTTGGGAAATAGGGTAGACAGAAAAAAGTAAATCGAGTTGAGAAATGGGGTTGGCAGATAAAAGGTAAATGGGGATGAGAAAATGAGGTAACACAAAAAAGGTAAAGAGAGATGTGAAATACGCCGGGTATAAAGAGGTGAATAGGGTTGGGAAATAGGGTAGGAAGAAAATAGGTAAATGATGATGGGAAATGAGGCAAGTAAAAACAAATAAACAGGGTAAGGAAATAGGGTCGAAAAATAATAGGAAAATAAATTTAGGAAATAAGGGAAAACAGAAAAAGCGTAAATATGGTTGGGAAATAGGGTAGGCAGAAAAAAAGTAGATATAATTGTTAGGAATTAGGGTACGAGAAATAAAAAGAAATTAGGTTTAAAATGAGGTAGGAAGAAAAAAGTTAATAGGGTTGGGAAATAGGGCAGGCAGATAGAATAAATGTGTTTGGTAATAGGGTATGCAGACAAAAGGTAAATACGGTTGGGAAATAGAGTAGGCAGAAAATACCTAAATAAGGTTGTGAAATGTGGTTGGCAGGAAAACATGCATAGGTTTGTGAAATGTGGTAGGCAGAAAAAAAGGTAAATAAAGATGAGAAATAGAGTACACAGACAAAAGGTAAATAAGGTTCGCAAACAAGGTAGGCAGACCAAAGGTGAATAAGACTGGTAAATAGGGTAGGCAGACAAAAGGTTAATAGAGTTATGAAATGCGCTACACAGAAACAATGTAGATTAAGGTGGGAAATGGAGTAGACAGTAAAAACGTTAATAAGGTTGGGAAATGAGGTAGGAAGACAAAAGGTATAAAAGGTTGAGAAATAAGGTAGACAGAAATAAGGTAAATAGGACTGGGAAATGTGGTAGGCAGACAAAATGTAAATAAGGTCGGGAAATGGGGTAGGAAGATAAAATGGATAAAAGGTTGAGAAATAAGGTAGACAGAAATAAGGTGAATAGGACTGGGAAATAAGGTAGGCAGACAAAATGTAAATAAGGTCGGGAATGGGGTAGAAAGACAAAAGGTAAATAGAGTTAGGGGAATGAGATAGGCAGACAAAAAGTAAACAAAGTTGAAAACTGGGGTTGGCTGACAAAAGGTAAATACTGTTGAGAAATGGGGAAGGCAGAAATTTTTTAAAATAAAGTTAAGAAATGAGGTAGACAGACAAAAGGTAAATAAGGTTGCGAAATGGGGTCGGCAGAAAAAACGTAAATAGGGTATGGAAATTGGGTCGGCAGACAAATGGTAAATAAGGTTGTGAAATAAAGTAGGCAGACAAAAGGTAAATTGGGTATGGAAATGGGGTAGGCAGAAAAAAGGTAAATAAGGTTGGGAAATGGGGTGAACAGAAAAGAATAAAATAAGGTTGGGGGAAAAAAAGATAAAATCTTAATAGAGTTGGAAAATAAGGTAGGCAGATAAACAGATAAATAAGGTTAGGGGGATAGGGTGGACACAACAAAAGTAAATCAGGTTATGAAATGGGGTACGCAGACAAAAAGTAAATAAGGTTCGGAAATATGGTAGGCAGACAAAAGGTAAATAACGTTGGGAAATGAGGTAGGCAGACAAAAGGTAAATAGGGTTGAGAAATGATGTAGGCAGACAAAAGGTAAATAACGTTGGGAAATGAGGTAGGCAGACAAAAGGTAAATAAGGTTGGGAAATGAGGGACGCAGACAAAAGGTAAATAAGGTTGGGAAATGGGGTAGGCAGACAAAAGGTAAATAAGGTGTAGAAATGAGGTAGGCAGACAAAAGGTAAATAAGGTTACAAATGGGGTAGGCAGACAAAAAGTAAATAGGGTTGCGAAATCAGGTAGGCAGACAAAGATAAATAGAGTTGGGAAATGGGGTAGCAGACAAAAGGTAAATAGGGTTGGGAAATGAGGTAGGCAGACAAAAGGTAAATAAGGTGAGAAATGGGAAAGGCAGACAAAGGGTAAATAATGTGGGAAATGGGGAAGGCAGACAAAAGGTAAATAGGGTTGGGTAATGGAGTAGGCAGACAAAAGGTAAATAGGGTTGGGAAATGGGGTAGGCAGACAAAAGGTAAATAAGGTTGGAAATGGGGTAGGCAGACAAAGGTAAAAAGGGTTGGGTAATGGGGTAGGCAGACAAAAGGTAAATAGGGTTGAGAAATGGAGTAGGCAGACAAAAGGTAAATAAGGTTGGGAAATGGGGTAGGCAGACAAAAGGTAAATAAGGTGAGAAATAGGGAAGGCAGACAAAAGGTAAATAAGGTGGGAAATGAGGTAGGCAGACAAAAGGTAAATAAGGTTGGGAAATGAGGTAGGCAGACAATAGGTAAATAGGATTGGGAAATGGGGAAGGCAGACAAATGGTTAATAGGGTTGGGAAATAGGGGTAGCAGACAAAAAGTAAATAGGGTTGGGAAATGGGGTAGGCAGACAAAAGGTAAATAAGGTAGGAAATGGGGTAGGCAGACAAAAAAGAATTAAGGTTGGGAAATGGGGTAGGCAGACAAAAGGTAAATAGGGTTGGGTAATGGAGTAGGCAGACAAAAAGTAAATAAGGTGGGAAATGAGGTAAGCAGACAAAATATAAATAGGGTTGGAAAATGGGGTAGGCAGACAAAAAGTAAATAAGGTAGGGAAATGGGGTACGGAGACAAAAGGTAAATAAGGTTGGGAATTGGGTAGGCAGACAAAAGGTAAATAAGGTTGGAAATAGGGTAGGCAGACAAAAAGGTAAATAGGGTTGGGAAATAGGGTAGGCAGACAAAAGGTAAATAGGGTTCGGAAATGGGGTAGGCAGACAAAAAGTAAATAAGGTTGGAAATGGGGTAGACAGACAAAAGGTAAATAGGGTTGGGAAATGGGGTAGGCAGACGAAAAGTAAATAACGTTGGAAAAAAAGGTAGGCAGACAAAGGTTAAATAAGGTTGGGAAATTAGGTAGGCAGACAAAAAGTAAATAAGGTTGGGAAATGGGGTAGGCAGACAAAAGGTAAATAAGGTTGGGAAATGGGGTAGGCAGACAAAAGGTAAATAAGGTTGGGAAATGAGGTAGGCAGACAAAAGGGAAATAAGGTTGGGAAATGGGGTAGGTAGAAAAAAGGTAAATAAGGTTGGGAAATAGGGTAGGCAGACAAAAGGTAAATAAGGTTGAGAAATGAGGTAGGCAGACAAAAGGTAAATAAGGTGAGACATGGGAGAGGCAGACAAAAGGTAATTAAGGTGGGAAATGAGGTAGGCAGACAAAAGGTAAATAAGGTTACAAATGGGGTAAGCAGACAAAAAGTAAATAGGGTTGCGAAATAAGGTAGGCAGACAAAAGGTAAATAGGGCTGGGAAATGGGGTAGGCAGACAAAAGGTAAATAGGGTTGGGGAATGAGGTAGGCAGACAAAAGGTAAATAAGGTGAGAAATGGGAAACGCAGACAAAAGGTAAATAATGTGAAAAATAGGGGAAGGCAGACAAAAGGTAAATAGGGTTGGGTAATGGAGTAGGCAGACAAAAAGTTAATAGGGTTGGGAAATGGGGTAGGCAGACAAAAGGTAAATAAGGTTGGAAATGGGGTAGGCAGACAAAGGTAAAAAGGGTTGGGTAATGGGGTAGTCAGACAAAAGGTCAATAGGGTTGAGAAATGGGGTAGGCAGACAAAAGGTAAATAAGGTGAGAAATGGGGAAGGCAGACAAAAGGTAAATAAGGTGGGAAATGAGGTAGGCAGACAAAAGGTAAATAAGGATGGGAAATGAGCTAGGCAGACAATAGGTAAATAGGATTATGAAATGGGGTAGGCAGACAAATAGTTAATAGGGTTGGGAAATAGGGGTAGCAGACAAAAGGTAAATAGGGTTGGGAAATGGGGTAGGCAGACAAAAGGTAAATAAGGTAGGAAATGGGGTAGGCAGACAAAAAAAATTAAGGTTGGGAAATGGGGTAAGCAGACAAAAGGTAAATAGGGTTGGGTAATGGAGTAGGCAGACAAAAAGTAAATAAGGTGGGAAATGAGGTAAGCAGACAAAATATAAATAGGGTTGGAAAATGGGGTAGGCAGACAAAAAGTAAATAATGTACGGAAATGGGGTACGGAGACAAAAGGTAAATAAGGTTGGGAATTGGGTAGGCAGACAAAAGGTAAATAAGGTTGGAAATAGGGTAGGCAGACAAAAAGGTAAATAGGGTTGGGAAATAGGGTAGGCAGACAAAAGGTAAATAGGGTTCGGAAATGGGGTAGGCAGACAAAAAGTAAATAAGGTTGGAAATGGGGTAGACAGACAAAAGGTAAATAGGGTTGGGAAATGGGGTAGGCAGACGAAAGGTAAATAACGTTGGAAAATGAGGTAGGCAGACAAAGGGTAAATAAGGTTAGGAAATTAGGTAGGCAGACAAAAAGTAAATAATGTGGGAAATGGGGTAGGCAGACAAAAGGTAAATAAGGTTGGGAAATGGGGTAGGCAGACAAAAGGTAAATAAGGTTGGGAAATGAGGTAGGCAGACAAATGGTAAATAAGGTTGGGAAATGAGGGAGGCAGACAAAAGGGAAATAAGGTTGGGAAATGGGGTAGGTAGACAAAAGGTAAATAAGGTTGGGAAATGGGGTAGGCAGACAAAAGGTAAATAAGGTTGAGAAATGAGGTAGGCAGACAAAAGGTAAATAAGGTGAGACATGGGAGAGGCAGACAAAAGGTAATTAAGGTGGGAAATGAGGTAGGCAGACAAAAGGTACCTAAGGTTACAAATGGGGTAGGCAGACAAAAAGTAAATAGGGTTGCGAAATAAGGTAGGCAGACAAAAGGTAAATAGGGCTGGGAAATGGGGTAGGCAGACAAAAGGTAAATAGGGTTGGGGAATGAGGTAGGCAGACAAAAGGTAAATAAGGTTAGAAATGGGAAACGCAGACAAAAGGTAAATAATGTGGGAAATCAGGGAAGGCAGACAAAAGGTAAATAGGGTTGGGAAATGGGGTAGGCAGACAAAAGGTAAATAGGGTTAGAAATGGGGTAGGCAGACAAAAGGTAAAAAGGGTTGGGTAATGGGATAGGCAGACAAAAGGTAAATAGGGTTGAGAAATGGGGTAGGCAGACAAAAGGTAAATAAGGTTGGGAAATGGGGAAGGCAGACAAAAAGTAAATAATGTGGGAAATGGGGTAGGCAGACAAAAGGTAAATAATGTGGGAAATGGGGAAGGCAGACAAAAGGTAAATAAGGTTGGGAAATGAGGGAGGCAGACAAAAGGTAAATAGGGTTGGGAAATGGGGTAGGAAGACAAATGGTTAATAGGGTTGGGAAATGGGGTAGGCAGACAAAAGGTAAATAGTGTTGGGAAATGGGGTAGGCAGACAAAAGGTAAATAAGGTAGGAAATGGGGTAAGCAGACAAAAAGTAATTTGGGTTGGGAAATAAGGTAGGCAGACAAAAGGTAAATAGGGTTGGGTAATGGAGTAGGAAGACAAAAGGTAAATAAGGTGGGAAATGGGGTAGGCAGACAAAAGGTAAATAGGGTTGGGAAATGGGGTAGGCGAACAAAAGGTAAATAAGGTTGGAAATGGGGTAGGCAGACAAAAGGTAAATAAGGTTGGAAATGGGGTAGGCACACAAAAGGTAAATAGGGTTAGGAAATGGGGTAGGCAGACAAAAGGTAAATAGGGTTGGGAAATGGGGTAGGCAGACAAAAAGTAAATAAGGTTGGAAATGGGGTAGACAGACAAAAGGTAAATAGAGGTGGGAAATGGGGTAGGCAGACCAAAGGTAAATAAGGTTGGGAAATGAAGTAGGCAGACAAAGGGTAAATAAGGTTGGGAAATTAGGTAGGCAGACAAAAGGTAAATAACGTTGAGAAATGAGGTAGGCAGACAAAAAGTAAATAAGGTTGGGAAATGAGGGAGGCAGACAAAAGGTAAATAAGGTTGGGAAATGGGGTAGGCAGACAAAAGGTAAATAAGGTTGGGAAATGGGGTAGGCAGACAAAAGGTAAATAAGGTTGGGAAATGAGGTAGGCAGACAAAAGGTAAATAAGGTTGGGAAATGAGGGAGGCAGACAAAAGGGAAATAAGGTTGAGAAATGAGGTAGGCAGACAAAAGGTAAATAAGGTGAGACATGGGAGAGGCAGACAAAAGGTAATTAAGGTGGGAAATGAGGTAGGCAGACAAAAGGTAAATAAGGTTACAAATGGGGTAGGCAGACAAAAGGTAAATAGGGTTGCGAAATAAGGTAGGCAGACAAAAGGTAAATAGGGCTGGGAAATGGGGTAGGCAGACAAAAGGTAAATAGGGTTGGGGAATGAGGTAGGCAGACAAAAGGTAAATAAGGTTAGGAATGGGAAACGCAGACAAAAGGTAAATAATGTGGGAAATAGGGGAAGGCAGACAAAAGGTAAATAGGGTTGGGAAATGGGGTAGGCAGACAAAAGGTAAATAGGGTTAGAAATGGGGTAGGCAGACAAAAGGTAAAAAGGGTTGGGTAATGGGATAGGCAGACAAAAGGTAAATAGGGTTGAGAAATGGGGTAGGCAGACAAAAGGTAAATAAGGTTGGGAAATGGGGAAGGCAGACAAAAAGTAAATAATGTGGGAAATGGGGTAGGCAGACAAAAGGTAAATAGGGTTGGAAATCGGGAAGGCAGACAAAAAGTAAATAATGTGGGAAATGGGGAAGGCAGACAAAAGGTAAATAAGGTTGGGAAATGAGGGAGGCAGACAAAAGGTAAATAGGGTTGGGAAATGGGGTAGGCAGACAAATGGTTAATAGGGTTGGGAAATGGGGTAGGCAGACAAAAGGTAAATAGTGTTGGGAAATGGGGTAGGCAGACAAAAGGTAAATAAGGTAGGAAATGGGGTAAGCAGACAAAAAGTAATTTGGGTTGGGAAATAAGGTAGGCAGACAAAAGGTAAATAGGGTTGGGTAATGGAGTAGGAAGACAAAAGGTAAATAAGGTGGGAAATGAGGTAGGCAGACAAAAGGTAAATAGGGTTGGGAAATGGGGTAGGCGAACAAAAGGTAAATAAGGTTGGAAATGGGGTAGGCAGACAAAAGGTAAATAAGGTTGGAAATGGGGTAGGCACACAAAAGGTAAATAGGGTTAGGAAATGGGGTAGGCAGACAAAAGGTAAATAGGGTTGGGAAATGGGGTAGGCAGACAAAAAGTAAATAAGGTTGGAAATGGGGTAGACAGACAAAAGGTAAATAGAGGTGGGAAATGGGGTAGGCAGACAAAAGGTAAATAAGGTTGGGAAATGAGGTAGGCAGACAAAGGGTAAATAAGGTTGGGAAATTAGGTAGGCAGACAAAAGGTAAATAACGTTGAGAAATGAGGTAGGCAGACAAAAAGTAAATAAGGTTGGGAAATGAGGGAGGCAGACAAAAAGTAAATAAGGTTGGGAAATGGAGTAGGCAGACAAAAGGTAAATTAGGTTGGGAAATGGGGTAGGCAGACAAAAGGTAAATAAGGTTGGGAAATGAGGTAGGCAGACAAAAGGTAAATAAGGTTGGGAAATGAGGGAGGCAGACAAAAGGGAAATAAGGTTGGGAAATGGGGTAGGTAGACAAAAGGTAAATAAGGTTGGGAAATGGGGTAGGCAGACAAAAGGTAAATAAGGTTGAGAAATGAGGTAGGCAGACAAAAGGTAAATAAGGTGAGACATGGGAGAGGCAGACAAAAGGTAATTAAGGTGGGAAATGAGGTAGGCAGACAAAAGGTAAATAAGGTTACAAATGGGGTAAGCAGACAAAAAGTAAATAGGGTTGCGAAATAAGGTAGGCAGACAAAAGGTAAATAGGGTTGGGAAATGGGGTAGGCAGACAAAAGATAAATAGGGTTGGGGAATGAGATAGGCAGACAAAAGGTAAATAAGGTTAGAAATGGGAAACGCAGACAAAAAGTAAATAATGTGGGAAATAGGGGAAGGCAGACAAAAGGTAAATAGGGTTGGGTAATGGAGTAGGCAGTCAAAAGGTAAATAGAGTTGGGAAATGGGGTAGGCAGACAAAAGGTAAATAAGGTTGGAAATGGGGTAGGCAGACAAAGGTAAAAAGGGTTGGGTAATGGGGTAGGCAGACAAAAGGTAAATAGGGTTGAGAAATGGGGTAGGCAGACAAAAGGTAAATCAGGTTGGGAAAGGGGGTAGGCAGACAAAAGGTAAATAAGGTGAGAAATGGGGAAGGCAGACAAAAGGTAAATAAGGTGGGAAATGAGGTAGGCAGACAAAAGGTAAATAAGGTTGGGAAATGAGGTAGGCAGACAATAGGTAAATAGGATTGGGAAATGGGGTAGGCAGACAAATGGTTAATAGGGTTGGGAAATAGGGGTTGCAGACAAAAGGTAAATAGGGTTGGGAAATGGTGTAGGCAGACAAAAGGTAAATAAGGTAGGAAATGGGGTAGGCAGACAAAAAAGAATTAAGGTTAGGAAATGGGGTAGGCAGACAAAAGGTAAATAGGGTTGGGTAATTGAGTAGGCAGACAAAAAGTAAATAAGGTGGGAAATGAGGTAAGCAGACAAAATATAAATAGGGTTGGAAAATGGGGTAGGCAGACAAAAAGTAAATAAGGTAAGGAAATTGGGTACGGAGACAAAAGGTAAATAAGGTTGGGAATTGGGTAGGCAGACAAAAGGATATCAGGTTGGACATAGGGTAGGCAGACAAAAAGGTAAATAGGGTTGGGAAATAGGGTAGGCAGACAAAAGGTAAATAGGGTTCGGAAATGGGGTAGGCAGACAAAAAGTAAATAAGGTTGGAAATGCGGTAGACAGACAAAAAGTAAATAGGGTTGGGAAATGGGGTAGGCAGACAAAAGGTAAATAAGGTTGGGAAATGGGGTAAGCAGAAAAAAGGTAAATAAGGTTGGGAAATGAGGTAGGCAGACAAAAGGTAAATAAGGTTGGGAAATGAGGGAGGCAGACAAAAGGGAAATAAGGTTTGGAAATGGGGTAGGTAGACAAAAGGTAAATAAGGTTGGGAAATGGGGTAGGCAGACAAAAGGTAAATAAGGTTGAGAAATGAGGTAGGCAGACAAAAGGTAAATAAGGTGAGACATGGGAGAGGCAGACAAAAGGTAATTAAGGTGGGAAATGAGGTAGGCAGACAAAAGGTAAATAAGGTTACAAATGGGGTAGGCAGACAAAAAGTAAATAGGGTTGCGAAATAAGGTAGGCAGACAAAAGGTAAATAGGGCTGGGAAATGGGGTAGGCAGACAAAAGGTAAATAGGGTTGGGGAATGAGGTAGGCAGACAAAAGGTAAATAAGGTTAGAAATGGGAAACGCAGACAAAAGGTAAATAATGTGGGAAATAGGGGAAGGCAGACAAAAGGTAAATAGGGTTGGGAAATGGGGTAGGCAGACAAAAGGTAAATAGGGTTAGAAATGGGGTAGGCAGACAAAAGGTAAAAAGGGTTGGGTAATGGGATAGGCAGACAAAAGGTAAATAGGGTTGATAAATGGGGTAGGCAGACAAAAGGTAAATACGGTTGGGAAATGGGGAAGGCAGACAAAAAGTAAATAATGTGGGAAATGGGGTAGGCAGACAAAAGGTAAATAAGGTTGGGAAATGAGGGAGGCAGACAAAAGGTAAATAGGGTTGGGAAATGGGGTAGGCAGACAAATGGTTAATAGGGTTGGGAAATGGGGTAGGCAGACAAAAGGTAAATAGTGTTGGGAAATGGGGTAGGCAGACAAAAGGTAAATAAGGTAGGAAATGGGGTAAGCAGACAAAAAGTACATTGGGTTGGGAAATAAGGTAGGCAGACAAAAGGTAAATAGGGTTGGGTAATGGAGTAGGCAGACAAAAGGTAAATAAGGTGGGAAATGAGGTAGGCAGACAAAAGGTAAATAGGGTTGGGAAATGGGGTAGGCAGACAAAAGGTAAATAAGGTTGGAAATGGGGTAGGCAGACAAAAGGTAAATAAGGTTGGAAATGGGGTAGGCACACAAAAGGTAAATAGGGTTAGGAAATGGGGTAGGCAGACAAAAGGTAAATAGGGTTGGGAAATGGGGTAGGCAGACAAAAGGTAAATACGGTTGGGAAATCGGGAAGGCAGACAAAAAGTAAATAATGTGGGAAATGGGGAAGGCAGACAAAAGGTAAATAAGGTTGGGAAATGAGGGAGGCAGACAAAAGGTAAATAGGGTTGGGAAATGGGGTAGGCAGACAAATGGTTAATAGGGTTGGGAAATGGGGTAGGCAGACAAAAGGTAAATAGTGTTGGGAAATGGGGTAGGCAGACAAAAGGTAAATAAGGTAGGAAATGGGGTAAGCAGACAAAAAGTACATTGGGTTGGGAAATAAGGTAGGCAGACAAAAGGTAAATAGGGTTGGGTAATGGAGTAGGCAGACAAAAGGTAAATAAGGTGGGAAATGAGGTAGGCAGACAAAAGGTAAATAGGGTTGGGAAATGGGGTAGGCAGACAAAAGGTAAATAAGGTTGGAAATGGGGTAGGCAGACAAAAGGTAAATAAGGTTGGAAATGGGGTAGGCACACAAAAGGTAAATAGGGTTAGGAAATGGGGTAGGCAGACAAAAGGTAAATAGGGTTGGGAAATGGGGTAGGCAGACAAAAAGTAAATAAGGTTGGAAATGGGGTAGACAGACAAAAGGTAAATAGAGGTGGGAAATGGGGTAGGCAGACAAAAGGTAAATAAGGTTGGGAAATGAGGTAGGCAGACAAAGGGTAAATAAGGTTGGGAAATTAGGTAGGCAGACAAAAGGTAAATAACGTTGAGAAATGAGGTAGGCAGACAAAAAGTAAATCAGGTTGGGAAATGAGGGAGGCAGACAAAAGGTAAATAAGGTTTGGAAATGGGGTAGGCAGACAAAAGGTACCTAAGGTTGGAAATGGGGTAGGCAGACAAAAGGTAAATAGGGTTGCCAAATAGGGTAGGCAGACAAAAGGTAAAAAGGGTTGGGAAATGGGGTAGGCAGATAAAAGGTAAATAGGGTTGGGTAATGGAGTAGGCAGTCAAAAGGTAAATACAGTTGGGAAATGGGATAGGCAGACAAAAGGTAAATAAGGTTGGAAATGGGGTAGGCAGACAAAAGGTAAATAGGGTTGAGAAATGGGGTAGGCAGACAAAAGGTAAATAGGGTTGAGAAATGGGGTAGGCAGACAAAAGGTAAATAAGGTGAGAAATGGGGAAGGCAGACAAAAGGTAAATAAGGTGGGAAATGAGGTAGGCAGACAAAAGGTAAATAAGGTTGGGAAATGAGGTAGGCAGACATTAGGTAAATAGGATTGGGAAATGGGGTAGGCAGACAAATGGTTAATAGGGTTGGGAAATAGGGGTAGCAGACAAAAGGTAAATAAGGTTGGGAAATGGGGTAGGCAGACAAAAGGTAAATAAGGTAGGAAATGGGGTAGGCAGACAAAAAAGAATTAAGGTTGGGAAATGGGGTAGGCAGACAAAAGGTAAATAGGGTTGGGTAATGGAGTAGGCAGACAAAAAGTAAATAAGGTGGGAAATGAGGTAAGCAGACAAAATATAAATAGGGTTGGAAAATGGGGTAGGCAGACAAAAAGTAAATAAGGTAGGGAAATGGGGTACGGAGACAAAAGGTAAATAAGGTTGGGAATTGGGTAGGCAGACAAAAGGTAAATAAGGTTGGAAATAGGGTAGGCAGACAAAAAGGTAAATAGGGTTGGGAAATAGGGTAGGCAGACAAAAGGTAAATAGGGTTCGGAAATGGGGTAGGCAGACAAAAAGTAAATAAGGTTGGAAATGGGGTAGACAGACAAAAGGTAAATAGGGTTGGGAAATGGGGTAATCAGACGAAAGGTAAATAACGTTGGAAAATGAGGTAGGCAGACAAAGGGTAAATAAGGTTGGGAAATTAGGTAGGCAGACAAAAAGTAAATAAGGTTGGGAAATGGGGTAGGCAGACAAAAGGTAAATAAGGTTGGGAAATGTGGTAGGCAGAAAAAAGGTAAATAAGGTTGGGAAATGAGGTAGGCAGACAAAAGGTAAATAAGGTTGGGAAATGAGGGAGGCAGACAAAAGGGAAATAAGGTTGGGAAATGGGGTAGGTAGACAAAAGGTAAATAAGGTTGGGAAATGAGGGACGCAGACAAAAGGTAAATAAGGTTGAGAAATGAGGTAGGCAGACAAAAGGTAAATAAGGTGAGACATGGGAGAGGCAGACAAAAGGTAATTAAGGTGGGAAATGAGGTAGGCAGACAAAAGGTAAATAAGGTTACAAATGGGGTAGGCAGACAAAAAGTAAATAGGGTTGCGAAATAAGGTAGGCAGACAAAAGGTAAATATGGCTGGGAAATGGGGTAGGCAGACAAAAGGTAAATAGGGTTGGGGAATGAGGTAGGCAGACAAAAGGTAAATAAGGTTAGAAATGGGAAACGCAGACAAAAGGTAAATAATGTGGGAAATAGGGGAAGGCAGACAAAAGGTATATAGGGTTGGGAAATGGGGTAGGCAGACAAAAGGTAAATAGGGTTAGAAATGGGGTAGGCAGACAAAAGGTAAAAAGGGTTGGGTAATGGGATAGGCAGACAAAAGGTAAATAGGGTTAGGAAATGGGATAGGCAGACAAAAGGTAAATAGGGTTGAGAAATGGTGTAGGCAGACAAAAGGTAAATAAGGTTGGGAAATGGGGAAGGCAGACAAAAAGTAAATAATGTGGGAAATGGGGTAGGCAGACAAAAGGTAAATAGGGTTGGAAATGGGGAAGGCAGACAAAAAGTAAATAATGTGGGAAATGGGGAAGGCAGACAAAAGGTAAATAAGGTTGGGAAATGAGGGAGGCAGACAAAAGGTAAATAGGGTTGGGAAATGGGGTAGGCAGACAAATGGTTAATAGGGTTGGGAAATGGGGCAGGCAGACAAAAGGTAAATAGCGTTGGGAAATGGGGTAGGCAGACAAAAGGTAAATAAGGTAGGAAATGGGGTAAGCAGACAAAAAGTAATTTGGGTTGGGAAATAAGGTAGGCAGACAAAAGGTAAATAGGGTTGGGTAATGGAGTAGCAGACAAAAGGTAAATAAGGTGGGAAATGAGGTAGGCAGACAAAGGGTAAATAGGGTTGGGAAATGGGGTAGGCAGACAAAATGTAAATAAGGTTGGAAATGGGGTAGGCACACAAAAGGTAAATAGGGTTGGGAAATGGGGTAGGCAGACAAAAGGTAAATAGGGTTGGGAAATGGGGTAGGCAGACAAAAAGTAAATAAGGTTGGAAATGGGGTAGACAGACAAAAGGTAAATAGAGGTGGGAAATGGGGTAGGCAGACAAAAGGTAAATAAGGTTGGGAAATGAGGTAGGCAGACAAAGGGTAAATAAGGTTGGGAAATTAGGTAGGCAGACAAAAGGTAAATAACGTTGAGAAATGTAGTAGGCAGACAAAAAGTAAATAAGGTTGGGACATGAGGGAGGCAGACAAAAGGTAAATAAGGTTGGGAAATGGGGTAGGCAGACAAAAGGTACCTAAGGTTGGAAATGGGGTAGGCAGACAAAAGGTAAATAGGGTTGCCAAATAGGGTAGGCAGACAAAAGGTAAAAAGGGTTGGGAAATGGGGTAGGCAGATAAAAGGTAAATAAGGTTGGGAAATGGGGTAGGCAGACAAAAGGTAAATAAGGTGGGAAATGGGGTTGGCAGACAAAAGGTAAATAAGGTGAGAAATGGGGAAGGCAGACAAAAGGTAAATAAGGTGGTAAATGGGGTAGGCAGACAAAAGGTAAATAGGGTTGGAAATGGGGTAGGCAGACAAAAGGTAAATAGGGTTGGGAAATGGGGTAGGCAGACAAAAGGTAAATAGGGTTGAGAAATGGGGTAGGCAGACAAAAGGTAAATACTGTTGGAAAATGGGGTTGGACGACAAAAGGTAAATAAGGTGAGAAATGGGGAAGGCAGACAAAAGGTAAATAAGGTGGGATATGAGGTAGGCAGACAAAAGGTAAATAGGGTTGGAAATGGGGTAGGCAGACAAAAGGTAAATAGGGTTGGGAAATGGGGTAGGAAGACAAAAGGTAAATTAGGTTGGAAATGGGGTAGGCAGACAAAAGGGAAATAAGGTAGGAAATGGGGTAAGCAGACAAAAAGTACATTGGGTTGGGAAATAAGGTAGGCAGACAAAAGGTAAATAGGGTTGGGTAATGGAGTAGGCAGACAAAAGGTAAATAAGGTGGGAAATGAGGTAGGCAGACAAAAGGTAAATAGGGTTGGGAAATGGGGTAGGCAGACAAAAGGTAAATAAGGTTGGAAATGGGGTAGGCAGACAAAAGGTAAATAAGGTTGGAAATGGGGTAGGCACACAAAAGGTAAATAGGGTTAGGAAATGGGGTAGGCAGACAAAAGGTAAATAGGGTTGGGAAATGGGGTAGGCAGACAAAAAGTAAATAAGGTTGGAAATGGGGTAGACAGACAAAAGGTAAATAGAGGTGGGAAATGGGGTAGGCAGACAAAAGGTAAATAAGGTTGGGAAATGAGGTAGGCAGACAAAGGGTAAATAAGGTTGGGAAATTAGGTAGGCAGACAAAAGGTAAATAACGTTGAGAAATGAGGTAGGCAGACAAAAAGTAAATCAGGTTGGGAAATGAGGGAGGCAGACAAAAGGTAAATAAGGTTTGGAAATGGGGTAGGCAGACAAAAGGTACCTAAGGTTGGAAATGGGGTAGGCAGACAAAAGGTAAATAGGGTTGCCAAATAGGGTAGGCAGACAAAAGGTAAATAGGGTTGGGAAATAGGGTAGGCAGACAAAAGATAAATAAGGTTTTAAAATTGGGTAGGCCGACAAAAGGTAAATAGGGTTGGGAAATAGGGTTGGCAGTCAAAAGATAAAAATAAGGTTTAAAAATGGGGTTGGCAGACAAAAGGTAAATAGGGTTGGGAAATAGGGTAGGCAGATAAAAGGTAAATAGGGTTGGGAAATAAGGTAGGCAGACAAAAGTTAAATAAGTTTTAAAAATGGGGTTGATAAACAAAAGGTAAATAGGGTCGGGAAATGGTGTCAGCAGACAAAAGATTAATAAGGTTGGGAAATAGGGTTGGCAGACAAAAGGTAAATAAGTTTGGGAAATGGTGTAGGGAGACAAAATGTAAATAAGGTTAGGAAATTGGGTAGGCAGACAAAAGGTAAATAGGGTTGGGAAATGGGGTAGGCAGAAAAAATGTAAATAGGGTATCGAATTGGGGTTAGCAGACAAAAAGTAAATAAGGTTGGGAAATGGGTAGGCAGACAAAAGGTAAATAAGATTCGAAATGTGGTAGGCAGACAGAAGTGAAATAATGCTGGGAAATGGGGTAGGCAGATAAAAGATAAATTAAAATTAAAAATTTGCTTACTTGATAAAAGGTGAATAGGGTAAAGAAATTACGTGGGCAGATAAAAGGTAAACAAGGTTGGGAAATGGGTTTGGCTCGTACAAAGTTAATAGGTTCGGAAATGAGGTAACCAGACAAAAGGTAAATAAGGTTAGAAAATTGGGTAGGCAGACAAAAGCTAAATAAGGTTGGGAAATGAGGTAGGGAGAACAAGTATAAATAATGTAGGGAAATAGAGTAAGCAGCCAAAGTGTTAATAAGGTTTAGAAATGGCGTGCTTAGACAAAAAGTAAATAAGGTTGAGAAATGGAGTAGAGAGACAAAAGGTCAATAGAGTTAGGAAATAGGGTAGGGAGAAAAAAGGTAGATAAGGTGTGGAAATGGGGTAGGCAGACAAAAGGTAAATACGGTTGGGAAATAGTGTAGGCAGAGATAAGGTAAAACACGTTGTAAAAATGGGGTAGGCAAACAAAAGGTTAATTAGTTTGGAAAATAAGGTAGGCAGATAAAAGGTAAATAAAGTCGGGAAATGGGGTTGGCAGAAAAAGGTAAATAAAGGTGTTGAAATGGGGTACCAGACAAAAGTCTGATAGGGTTGGGAAATAGAGGTTGGCAGACAAAAAGTAAATAAGGTTAGGAAATGGGGTTGGCAGACAAAAAGTAAATAAGGTTGGAAAATGGGTTAGGTAGAAATAGATAAAAAAGTTTGAGAAAATTTAGTAGGCAGAAAAAAAGAAATAATGTTGTGAAATTCGGTAGGCAGACATAAGGAACATAAGGTTGGAAAATGGGGTAGGCAGACAAAAGGTATATAAGGTTGGGAAATGGGTTAAGCTGAAAAACGGGAAACGAGGTTTGGAAATGGGGTAGGCAGAAAAAAGGTAAATTAAATTGGGAAATGGGGTAAGCAGGCAAAAGTCTAATAGGGTTGGGAAATAGGGTAGGCAGACAAAAGGTAAATAAGGTTAGGGAAATGGGGTTAGCAGAAAAAAGTTAAATACTGTGGGGAAATTGGATACGCAGAGAATAGGTAAATAAGGTGGGGAAATTGGGTAGGAGGACAAAAGGTAAATAGGGTTGGGAAATATGGTAGGTAGATAAAAGGTAAATAAGGTTGGGAAATGGGGTTGGCAGAAAAAATGTAAATAGGGTATCGAAATGGGGTTGGCAGACAAAAAGTAAATAAGGTTGGGAAATGGGTAGGCAGACAAAAGGTAAATAGGGTTGGGAAATTGAGCAGGCAGAAAAAAGTTAAATGATGTTGGGAAATTGGGTTGGCAGATAAACGGTAAATAATGTTGGGAAATGGGGTAGGCAGATAAAAGTTAAATAGGGTTGGGAAATGGGGTAGGCAGACAAAAGGTAAATAGGGTTTGGAAATTGGGTAGGCAGACAAAAGGTAACTAGGGTTGGGAAATGGGGTAGGCAGAAAAAAAGATAAATAGGGTTGGGAAATGGTGTGTGCAGATAAATGGTAAATAAGATTGGGAAATGTGATTGGCAGACAAAAAGGTAAATAAGGTTGGGAAATGGGGTAGGCAGATAAAAGGTAAATAATGTTTGCGGTACTACTCCACTATGCGCCTAATTTATGTGACTGCTCGGCTGCAGCGAACCGACAGGTCGCGGAAGCATCTGAGAGCTACTTAGTCGAAAACGAAGCTGGCGAGTCGAAAACGAGGCTGTATAAACAAAACCGAAAATCGTGCAAAAATGGAAGGTTGGCAGACGACAATATAAGACGAGGAATATGGAAAGAAAGAAATGCATATATTTTCATAAAAAATGAAAGAAATGAACAAGCCATAGCTGAAGAACTATAAATAAACTTTTTATTTTCATTTTTGAACCATTTTTTTAACTTTTTTTTTTTCAATTAGGCAAGTCTTTTTTTTTAGTCTTTTTTCTTTATCGATTTTTTATGGGGGAGACGTTTTTTTCGCGGAGAGATTCACGGTATTCGGCTGTTGTTGTTGCTAGCGCTTGTTTTGGGGGGCTTAGTGAAAGACATGCAGAAGAGGAGGACCACAGGTAGATCAGCTTCAGAATCGTAGCTATCTCCAGATGTGACCGCGAAAAAGATGTCTCCGATGGCAAAGACACCCAAGCCCTGTATTCCTTGGTGGGGCATCTCCATGCATACTTGTCAGATATTTGTGTTCTCTTCGTCAAGCGGCGAAGTCGTGCACATCTGCCGCACCGCATTCTGGTCGGCAGATGACATTTCTGATGGCAGAAATTCATCACTTGCTCTGGAGATATGAAGGTATTACACAACTGCTCGAAATTCATTTTGCGTTTTGCTTAGCGTTTCCTTTCAAATTATTATCGGCTGCTATAAACTGATTTGCAGCAACCTGATTGGTCAATTCTTTTTTCCAGTTTTGTTTACAGCCTCGTTTTACTTATACAGCCTCGTTTTCGACTCGGCAGCCCTCGGACGCTTCTGCGACCTGTCACAGAAATTAGTCGCATAGGCTGGAGTAGTACCAGGTTTTGAAATGGGGTTGGCAGACAAAAGGTAAATAGGGTTGGGAAATGGGGTACACAGACAAAAGGTAAATAAGGTTGGGAAATGGGGTTGGCAGACAAAAGGCAAATAAGGTTGGCAAATGGGGTGGGCGATAAATCATAACAATTATAAATGCCGACTCTCTGCAGAACATAAACATTTCAAATCAAAATTTCCATAAGTGTCATACAAAACACACACACATGCAAATATAATGGAATTTTCCATTCCTCCTTAATTCAACCTTGTGTGAAAAATACCGTTTAAACACAATTTTACACACACCTATCTAAATATTGCTACACATTAGTTCTTTTTTTCATTTTCATTATTACGGGTTTCAAAACCTAATTACATTAGTATACGCTCCGAAATTGTATTCCCAATGAATTTATTAACACAAGTAAATTCGTACAAATCAGGTGATTGGATGATTGGATTCTGTTCCTATTTACTTTCCTCCCTACAAGAGCAGAGTTAGACACAAGGTAGGTTTAAATGTGGGGAAAATCCAGCTCCTCAAAAGGCGAACTGTGGATTTGAATAAAAATTAAAATTGCCCCCGTCTAGAATGGTTTCTCCTTCACTGACCGAGGACAAAAAAGGTGAAATGCAGCATCAGAACAGATACTACACTTTGCTCCTAGCTAAAAGGCCAAGGAACAATTTTCCGCGATACTTTCTGGTAGGACCATGTGAAGGTTGCAAACATCCGTGGTTAAAGTGGTGCTATGGAACCGATTGGATTCGAACTTGGCATCCCCAGGTTGTCAGTCCGCGTGGTTATCTACCTCACCACGATCACATCACCACGACCACCTTCCGAACATCTATTAAAACCGTTCATCTATTATTGTAGAACAAAATTATATTAAACATTGCATAAATTACAACTTAAATCCACTGTTTAAAAGTGAGTAAAACAACTTATAATAGGAAATGAAAGACTTATTAAAACCCACGCTGATACGAAACGGGCAATACTAAAATATAAAGGAACATTAAAGGCGAAATGGCATAACTTGAAACAAGTAAAAGAAAGACACAGAAAACACCCGAACGTTCTATAATAAAGAAACTGACTTACAGAGCAATACAACTGCTATTTAGTAAAGGTACGTCCGCTAGTATTTATTTGATAACTTAAATTAGCAGGACAATCGTTAGCGCGTAAACAAAAACTAAAACTCAGACGGAGGTCAGGATAGCTGGCCTTTGTCTCCTGTGAGAACACGAGCTAGAAGAAATGATGTAACCCAAGATAGGTGCAAAGCGAGAGGACGCTGAGTTGGAAGCTTGAATCGACGAGACGTGATAATAAATGGCTTAAGAATCGACTATATATGAAGGAGTCAAGCCCAAGAAATCTGTAGACCGATATTTCTTCAACACGACTAGCAGAGAGAAAAGCAACATCAACAGCATAATAAAATACTCCTTCTTTAAATTCGGTATCTGGTTCTTTACTTTGTGCTGCTGTGCTAATTTTGATTCCAGAGCGAGAATGCATCCTCACGGAGAGGTAGTCGCGACAGGGTGACCAACCCCAAAAGTAAACAATCATTGAATAGCTAATAGAATTCACAATCTATTTTTTTACAATTCAACCATATTTGGTACAAATAAATTTCAGTTTTTGCGTAACCTTTTCACCAAGTTTCAATCCCTACAATCCGCCTGCTTTATTGACGGAACCGCTTGGTCGTATTACTGTAGTTGCAGTGCTGATGTGGCAGCCGACGTTTTATGTATCTATCTCCGATCTGGTAGCTGCAAATATATACAACATAAAAACTCCAACAACAATGCTGCTCAATGTCGCAAGTCCCTTTATGTTTTATTTCGTCATTCTTTCACAGCCCTGTGTGGTTAGATATAAACATCAAATCATCTCACCCCTGCGGGTTGTAAACTAAGACGGACCTTTGAGAACTGCGAACACAATCAGCTTAACTGCAAGAGAGAAAGACAGTAGCTACGAGTCAAATGGAACTTCCGCCCATAATTCCACTTCCTTTACACGTCTTTTTCGTTCTACTCTTAACTACTAAAATCACGTAATCTTCTTACGTAATTATGAACTTATATAAAAATTTCAAATAGAAACCTACTTTTATATATCCGCATTTAAGCATTGCTACATTCGTTCCTTCCTGACCTAATACTTTTAAAGTGACCCGAGATATCAGCAAATCTTCAGTGAGATTATCGAAAGTGACCACTACACAATCTTTCACGGGAGCTCATCCCCTAAATACAAACGACTCAAAATCCTCCCTTAACTTCTAAAATTGAATACAGGGATTCTCCTAATCCCCTAATCCGTTCATTCCTCCCGCCATCTCTTGGTCTATCGAACATGCCGATGTGTCTTTATGAAACAGTTTGCTAACTACTCGTGGGATGCGGTAGGAAATAAATTCCTATTCTAGATTTGAGCGAGCCCTATTGAAAAACGGTTAGGTAAAATCACATGCAAACGGCATTTGCTCAAAGTGACGCTGTCTCTTATTTAGCTGTTATCTAATACTCCTAATGTCGCGCTTCATCTCTTTTGTGTCTCTGCTTGTTCGCTCACTGTAGGTAACATCACAACCACACATAAATAGCCGGCGCTCTTCTACGTCTGCACGTCGCAAAAAATCAAAAAAAAATCCATGGCCTAGTCCCCTTTCTTCGCCTTATTCTGACCAAAATTTAATTACGGCTTTTCCCTAGCCATCCCGTTCTCTCGGGATTTACAGACCATGTCACTGATGCTCTGCACTCAGTTTACAGAGCTATTAGACACGCTTTCTCAATCATCAACAAGAGAACGCAAAAACACACCCACCCACTGTTAAATCAACAAAGAAAACAAATGAATTAGTTTACACGACACTCAACGCCATATATTATAATATTCAACTCAACTCATGGCTATTTTCATTTTCACTCTGAATTTCAAGTCATTTTATTGTCACTATTAAATTGCATAGATAAGCCCAACTGTTTATAAACAGACGCCAATCATTCTCCACAGTCTATCGGCCGCCATGACACATGAAGAACTGCAAATAAACAACAGCACTTCGTCTATTTGTCATTTCAGCAAATACTACAATATCTAAATGTCTTTTGTATTGTTTCCTTTTTTATAACGTTAACAAACTATATCGTCCGTATTTCAGTTTTAAAAGTGTATATCTTTTAATTGTTTGTCTTTCTTTAAATCAAACTTTAACTCTTCTTTTTTATTCTTCTTATTGTTTTTTCTCTTTCTTTTCTCTTTCTTTAATTTTTTTGTTTTTTTCTGCTATTTAAACTCTGGTAAGTATTTTGGTTTCTGTTTCCTCATTGTTCTATTCGTTTTTGTTTTCCATTATTTGTTGGATTTTTAATCGTTAGACAGCATCGTCGTGATGTTTCTCTAGCAAATCCAGGGTTCTATCAAATCACACTCGTTGCACGACACTCAGCGCTGGCCAATTTTGACGGGGATCTGTGACGTAGTTAAGGTGCTGTTCGTTAACGGAACTCGCTGGTCGTATTTCTGTAGTCGCAGTCGTGATGGGGCAGCCGAAGTTTCCATCTTGCTTTTCCACCTGGTAGTTGCGATTATGTACAACATAAACACTCCCCAAAACAACAACGTTGCTCATTAGCTCCTGATGTTCTTTCACAACATTCTAAGGTTACAATAAACACCCCCCCCACTCCGAAGCAATAAACAAATCTTTACGAATTGCAACTGATCAAAACCAGCTTAACTGTCAAAGAGAAAGACTTTCCTTTCTACGTAGATACGTGTCACATCGAACTTTCGCCCATCATTCAACTTCTTTTACACGTCTCTTTCGTTTCACTGTTAACTTTTTATCGAATTTTCCATTCTTTTACAGCATCTTTAAACTCTGTGGAAAATTTCCAATCTAAACTTATTATATGTTCAACAGTTTTTGTTTTACACACCTGGATACGACGTGAAAAAGTGTCGACAATTCCGCCACACGTGAGCGTGAAGCCGATCCAGGTTCACGCGTCCTACTGCTGAGACAATCACCAAAGTGCCCCCATATCATTAAACACATAGAAACTGGAACCCAGGCCTAAGTGCAATATTATAAATGATGTCTTATTAGGGTTTTGCATATTTTTAAAACAGCGTTTGGTTTCCATCTAACCATTCCATTTCATCTCGATACAACAAACACATTATGTGTATCAGTAAAACCAATTCTTTATGTGCATCAGTAAAACCAATTTTTTATGTGCATCATTAAAACCAATTCTAAACTGACAAAAAGTGGCAAACTAATCTGAAAATAAATGACGTAATACATGTAGCATAGCGCAGGGTCTTTCTTCGATCTCCACGGATTGTCCGTCGTCTTCTTCGTCGACTGGCACAGCCGTTCGTCTCTTTCAATGACACATACGAGTTGGCTCATTGGATAGCTACGTCCCTCAACAAATGCTGACAGTAGCAGTCACAAAGATATTGATAATTTCTTCTTCCCTTTCTTTGAGGCTGAAGAAACAGAACAATTAAAAAGAACAATAAATAACTCCATTATTTGCTAAAAGATTTGGTTTTACTTTTTACAGCAATTTTTAAAGAATAACTGCCTTTTAAAACACCCGTAAGACTCAGAATGCTGCATCTGATCATTATGGATTTCAGTGTTTAGACTGACTTCCTCATCTTGACTGTCATGCTCACGTTTCGGCTGTTGAGAAAGAAAATCTTGAATGACAAACATCGGTTAAACAGTACCAAAAATTGATTCCTAGTGACACATGGCCTTGAGGTCTAAGCCGTTGACTCGAAAGTTGCAATTATCTGGAGATGCTGAGTTCAATCCTGGGCGAAGGCAGTGAAAGTAACATTCAGCGACAGCAGCAATACGGCGATAAGCAGCAGCAGCAGCAGCAGCGGAACTGAAAGGAACGGAGAGTTAACGAGTGTGCCCCAGAGCTAACAAATGAAATTCGAGCGTAGTACCCCCGTGACAGTTTTTAGGGTGATATGAATCATTAGCACAATGTGATCAGCATTCCCGAGTGGGTTATGAGCTTTCGTTACAAAAGTCTCGGTCAAGAATAGGTCTAGAAGTGAGGTTTGCTGGTCTGCTCGATCGGGGATGCGAGTCGGGAAATCGACAGAGGGAGTGAGCTAAGGAGAAATTATACGTAAAGTTGCCGGCTGCGTCAGTAAGGCTGGAAAATCCCAACCAGTCGCGGTGGTGAGCATTAAAATACCCAAATACATGTATTTGTGCATTCAAGTCAAGTGAGAGTGCTCTATCTATGCTTTCAGAGACAGAGTTTAGCAAGGTACAGGCCTGGGTCGAAGGGGTACGGTATAAGAAATATAAGTAACTAACGCTGTAATGTAAAGTCAATCTAAAACGCATGTAGTCTTGGTCATCCGATTCTAACCTATGTTCTCTAGTCAAACTCCTAGCCCGTGCATATGTTTGTCAGAGTTTTTACGGTAGAGTGGGAGGTAGTCATGTCAAAGTGATGAGAGGAGATTGAGGATTGAAGGTTTGTTTCACTTAGTGCTAGGATATCCGGTGAGTTTGTCAGGAAAAAGGTTTCTACGTCGTTGATGTTGGTTCTAAGTCCTCGGATATTAGTGAATGCGAGCTTCAAGGGCGGAGGTGAAGGTGTCTTTTGTTGGGTGTTTGGTTTAGGTTTGATTTTATTTGTTGTAATGACATGTTTGTTTTGAGATAGAGTGGGGTGGGCAAGGTGGGTGCTTGTTAGGTGCCAATAAGCTCACACAACCAGTTCATTAGTCGCGACCTGGTCCATAGGGGTTGTGGCCTCGGGAAATCCCACCAGAGATAACTGCAGGGCCCCTTTCGATGCGCGACATGGCACTTACAACTACTCACAGTATTATGCAACTTATGATAGAGCAGCCGTCATTACCGCTACCTAAGAGTTTGGGCTCATGTCAGTCGGAAATAGCAGCCAGACAAGCTGTCTAACCTGTCGGAACAAGAGCGACCCAGACTGGTCATGTAAGACTTAGAGACGAAAAAACCTTCCCTAAGTTGCCCAAATAGAGAGAAAGAGAACGGTGTTCATTGTCCTAATAAGGAAACAAGGCCAAGCACTGAGTGTTTTTGAGGCGCCCCTAGCCCTGGTACCTCTGCGCCTGGCTAACAGACAAAGAAGGAGTGCAAGGGCCGGCGATAGGCAGAACCTATCTACTCCTTAAGCAATTGAAGGTTTGCAAACCGGATATTTTGTTCGAGATTCCAACTCTATGAAGATTGTCAATGAGGACTAAGGAGGCCTCCCTCCCAACCGTTTACTGCCACGACGTAAGTAGTTGGTAGCAAGGTTTTATTGACAGAGATTCCCTTCTCTTCGATGGGTGGCCCGACAAGGTCTTACGGGTCAAACACACTGAGAGGGGAAACTAGCCTGCGCCCGTGTACTAGTCGGGTATTTACGAGCCCTTGTAGGTTAAAAAAAGAGAACTTCCATATATATAAATATGTATATATGTAGAATAAGTTCATTGAAGACTGCAGAGGGAACAGAAAGTTGAAGATAGGTTATCCAAGTAAGTACAAATAAGAAAGACAGCCATAACTTCAGTAAATTACTTCAGTGGGAAATCAATAGACAGGCAATAAGACAGTACATATAGATAAATAGATATCAAGAATTAAGTACATTCAATTAATACGCATTAAAATTTAGAGAGGGTAACATGTGAGTGGCAAAAACTGTAAGAGAAGAGAAAAAGTAAAACTGAATAAAAAAGTGTTTATCTTCCCGTCGATGGCATGGGGAAATCTCGGGTCATGCTTAGCGCGGCTAGCTTATGAATGATTTTAGTAGGAGGAGAGTCACCTATTTTAGAAAAGAATTTGACGGGAAGGGGGTATCTTTTTACATGCGGTTCAAAGACATTTGTTTTTCTTTGCTATAAGTTAGGATGACTTTTTTATTATTTGCATATCGTTGGCCGAGTATCAAGAGTGGTCGGGATATATCGTTTTTGAAAATAGAAATGGAAAACATTTGACTGTCTCGTCTATTATTATTGATACGTTAGAAACAACTAAAATAATTAAGTAATTAGTGTGTGCAAATTTAGAAAACTGATTTCAGTTTTTTTCTTGTTTGAGATGCTCAAGCAATCAAACGCGGTTCAACCGCCTTCAAATTTTGGTCCAAGTCGCTTTCAGACTCCCAGTCGTAGCATCAGACTCTGACGCGATTGATAAAAAAAAAATTCGAGAGCACAAAAACACTCCATGATTTACCATCAAGCGGCAGGTAGTCAATGGAGGAAAAGCGTCTGAGTGCTGTTGTAGAGGCAGTCCGAATCTGACAATTAACTAATCCACTTGGTCATGCAAGTTCAAGAGGTGTAGCTGAACTCATAAGTATTCTTCAACGCAGTGTTACACGGATTCTTCATCACCAAGGTATGCAGCCTTACCGCATCAGCCTAGTCCAATCTATCGATGATGCAGACAAACCACAACGACTTGCCTTCGCAAATTGGGTTATGGAAAATAATTTGGTGTTAAAAGATGTACTGCGCGGTCAGACGAGTTTTTTTTCACGCTGGACGGCTTTGTTAACCGCCACAACTGTGTAAGTTGGAGCTTTGAAAATCCAAAAGCGGTTTTATCTAAACGTCTGCATCCAGAAAAGTTGTGGGTATGGATGCTGAATATCGATTGCAACCATTTTTCTTCGACTCGACAATTGATCAAGTGAATTATACCGCCCTGCTTTGCGATAATCTCATCCCTCAGTTACGGAGAAAGCGTAAAATGAGGAATGTTGTCTTTCAACACGACGGGGCTCCTCCCCACTATTCGTTGTTGGCTCGACTGAACTTATATTTGTGGATGCTGAAGGCCCGCGTATTCCATCAATTTCGGTCTAACGATCTTAATAGGCTCAAATATCGCATCATTTCAGAGGTAAATAAAGTTTCCTGTGATGAACTTGGGCATGCCGTGAATAATTTGGTGAAACGTGCAGAAGGTGTCATTGAAAAAGAAGGCGGTATAATTGAACATTTAACTCTGCTTTCTTTTAATTACATTTAGTTTCATTTAATATGATTTAATATACATTTAATAAAGACTTCATAATTTGTGTGCATTTTGACTCACCCTGTATATATATATATATATACATTTATACTATGTATATATATATATATATATATATATATATATATATATATATATATATATATATATTTATATGTAAATTAGCACACACACACACACACATATATATTATATGTAAATTAACACACACACACACACACACACACACACACACACACATATATATATATATATATATATATATATATATATATATATATGTAAATTTCACTTTTACTTAATTATTTTCCTTTTTGTGTGTACTAAAAAAACCCACAAACATGGCGACTTTGTGTCATGGAAAGAAACCCAAATAAGTGGTCGAAACAAAAACATTAATACATATATAAGACATATATAAGACATATATAAGACATATATAAGACATTCGTATTTTACAGTATTAAGCTATTAGTTATTGAAATCAATAAGTCAATAGTGTAAAGTACTACACGTACTTTTTCAAAATTCTATTTAAAAGAAATAATTACGAAATTAAACAGACCAGAATGCATTTGTCTTTCTTCGTACACAAATATTTGAATCTTTTGTTAATAGTTAAAAAAAGAATGAATTACTTCGTGATATTTTGAAATTTGGAAGTATTTAAACTGCCGAATAGAAATTCATTTACACTGGCTTAAAATTTATTAGAATAAGAGGAGCTAATTCCTGGGAGGACAGATACTACACATGGATCGTTAGAGAAAATACTGTGATTACTTGAACTCTGGTTGCATTTGCCTGGCTAAAAACTTAGAAGTAGAATGTGTCTAAAATTGAGTGCGTTGCTACACCGTTGAGGTGTGGCAGCATCTGTTCAATCTATGCAGATATGGACATTACGAGAGTGATGACGCTGCGAAATTCATATTGGCACTACAGCCTATTGTATAATTCGTCAGTTGTCGGTGTAGAGTCCATTGTTTAAACAAAAAGCTGTTGACGTGGGCGACACTACTCGACTTTTTCCTGTGAAAATGATGCGGAATCTCATTCTGAATATGTAAAACTGGCATCTGTAAAACCGTATTCCTAAATATATATATAATATTTAAATGTTGAATTATATAACGATAATTGAATTATCGTTTAATAATAATCATCTATCGTGATAATATAAAGCTCAATATATTTAATAGAACAATTTATTTTAGAGGTAAAAGATGAGAATAAAGAATTGTAAATATACAATATTTATTAAAACATCAAAAGTTCAGAGCAAGGAGCCTCATATCCTTAATCCATGGCCTTTCAAAGATAAATTCTTCTCATCAGAGGATGGGGAAGCCGACAATGTAGTTGTAAATATCATCAGCAACACCTAACTTTGAAAATTGTATATAAAGTAAAACAAAGTAGAAATAAAGAACAAAATAAGGGCCAAAGGTTAAGAGTCGAATGGTAGTTGATTTTGAATTCTTGGAACAATGTTCAAATCTTATTGATCTTAACTAACATTAATAGTCTTTGAAATCAAAAAGTGTGTTGTCATTTCGGCAGTAAGCAAGTTCTGCTCGAGCGTTGAACACTGTAGACGACAGTGTTCAACGCGTATTGTTAGTTTAGATAAATAAGATTAGAACATTGTTCCAAAGATTCAAAACCAACTACCATTCGGCGTACAATTGTTTCCAAGACTTTAGGAAATTTTTTCCAAAAAGTCTTGGAAACGATCGTACGCCGAATGGTAGTTGGTTTTGAATTCTTGGAACAATGTTCAATTTATATTGAACTCAACTAACTTTATATTAGCTCTGGTTAATATAACCATCATCTATTGAGCTGATATTAATACCTGTGGTATTTAGGGGGCTCTAAAATGCCCATTTTTTAAATGTACCTATATTTACATAGCTATATTATTCTATTGTGCATTATCACTACTCTATAGTAAAACTTTTCTGCTTTTGGATATATATATATATATATATATATATATATATATATATATATATATATATATATATATATATATATATATACATACAATTGAATGGTGAGAATAAAAGTTGTAAAAATACAAAATCTATTACATCTTCAGTTGTTCAAAACAAAGAGATTTATTTTTCCTAAAACCATGGCTTTTCAAAGAATTGAAATCTTATCATCGAATGAATACAGATGAATTTGTTTGTAAGAGAATAACCAAAGTCAAAATTTGAAAAGATAAAAAAGTTATTTGAGACATATACGAATGCAAAGAAGATATATTCAATGCATATAAAAAAGTTATTTAAGACATATACGAATGCAAAGAAGATATATTCAATGTATATAAAAAAGTTATTTGAGACATATACGAATGCAAAGAAGATATATTCAATGTATATAAAAAAGTTATTTGAGACATATACGAATGCAAAGAAGATATATTCAATGTATATAAAAAAGTTATTTGAGATATATACGAATGCAAAGAAGATATATTCAATGTATATAAAATAGTTATTTGAGACATATACGAATGCAAAGAAGATATATTCAATGTATATAAAAAAGTTATTTGAGACATATACGAATGCAAAGAAGATATATTCAATGTATATAAAAAAGTTATTTGAGACATATACGAATGCAAAGAAGATATATTCAATGTATATAAAAAAGTTATTTGAGACATATACGAATGCTAAGAAGATATATTCAATGTATATAAAAAAGTTATTTGAGACATATACGAATGCAAAGAAGATATATTCAATGTATATAAAAACGATATTTGAGATATATACGAATGCAAAGAAGATATATTCAATGTATATAAAAAAGTTATTTAGGACATATACGAATGCAAAGAAGATATATTCAATGTATATAAAAAAGTTATTGGAGACATATACGAATGCGAAGAAGATATATTTAATGTATATAAAAAAGTTATTGGAGACATATACGAATGCGAAGAAGATATATTCAATGTATATAAAAAAGTTATTTGAGACATATACGAATGCAAAGAAGATATATTCAATGTATATAAAAAAGTTATTTGAGACATATACGAATGCAAAGAAGATATATTCAATGTATATAAAAAAAGTATTTGAGACATATACGAATACAAAGCGATATATTAAATGTATATAAAAAAGTTATTTGAGACATATACGAATGCAAAGAAGATATATTCAATGTATATAAAAAAGTTATTTGAGACATATACGAATGCAAAGTAGATATATTCAATGTATATAAAAAAGTTATTTGAGACATATACAGATGCAAAGAAGATATATTCAATGTATATAAAAAAGTTATTTGAGACATATACGAATGCAAAGAAGATATATTCAATGTATATAAAAAGTTATTTGAGACATATACGAATGCAAAGAAGATATATTCAATGTATACAAAAAAGTTATTTGAGACATATACGAATGCAAAGAAGATATATTCAATGTATATAAAAACTTATTAGAGACATATACGAATGCAAAGAAGATATATTCAATGTATATAAAAAAGTTATTTGAGACATATACGAATGCAAAGAAGATATATTCAATGTATATAAAAAGTTATTTGAGACATATACGAATGCAAAGAAGATATATTAACTGTATATAAAAAAGTTATTTGAGACATATACGAATGCAAAGAAGATATATTCAATGTATATAAAAAAGTTATTTGAGACATATACGAATGCAAAGAAGATATATTCAATGTATATAAAAAAGGTATTTGAGACATATACGAATGCACAGAAGATATATTCAATGTATATAAAAAAGTTATTTGAGACATATACGAATCCAAAGAAGATATATTCAATGTATATAAAAAATTTATTTGAGACATATACGAATGCAAAGAAGATATATTCAATGTATATAAAACAGTTATTTGAGACATATACGAATGCAAAGAAGATATATTCAATGTATATAAAAAAGTTATTTGAGACATATACGAATGCACAGAAGATATATTAACTGTATATAAAAAAGTTATTTGAGACATATACGAATGCAAAGAAGATATATTCAATGTATATAAAAAAGTTATTTCAGACATATACGAATGCACAGAAGATATATTAACTGTATATAAAAAAGTTATTTGAGACATATACGAATGCAAAGAAGATATATTAACTGTATATAAAAAAGTTATTTGAGACATATACGAATGCAAAGAAGATATATTCAATGTATATAAAAAAGTTATTTGAGACATATACGAATGCAAAGAAGATATATTCAATGTATATAAAAAAGTTATTTGAGACATATACAGATGCAAAGAAGATATATTCAATGTATATAAAAAAGTTATTTGAGACATATACAAATGCAAAGAAGATATATTCAATGTATATAAAAAAGTTATTTGAGACATATACAAATGCAAAGAAGATATATTCAATGTATATAAAAAAGTTATTTAAGACATATACGAATGCAAAGAAGATATATTCAATGTATATAAAAAAGTTATTTTAGACATATACGAATGCAAAGAAGATATATTCAATGTATATAAAAAAGTTATTTGAGACATATACAGATGCAAAGAAGATATATTAACTGTATATAAAAAAGTTATTTGAGACATATACAGATGTAAAGAAGATATATTCAATGTATATAAAGAAGTTATTTGAGACATATACGAATGCAAAGAAGATATATTCAATGTATATAAAAAAGTTATTTGAGACATATACAGATGCAAAGAAGATATATTCAATGTATATAAAAAAGTTATTTGAGACATATACGAATGCACAGAAGATATATTCAATGTATATAAAAAAGTTATTTGAGACATATACGAATGCACAGAAGATATATTCAATGTATATAAAAAAGTTATTTGAGACATATACAGATGCAAAGAAGATATATTCAATGTATATAAAAAAGTTATTTGAGACATATACGAATGCACAGAAGATATATTCAATGTATATAAAAAAGTTATTTGAGACATATACGAATGCAAAGAAGATATATTCAATGTATATAAAAAAGTTATTTAAGACATATACGAATGCAAAGAAGATATATTCAATGTATATAAAAAAGTTATTTGAGACATATACGAATGCAAAGAAAATATATTCAATGTATATAAAAAAGTTATTTGAGACATATACGAATGCAAAGAAAATATATTCAATATATATAAAAAAGTTATTTGAGACATATACGAATGCACAGAAGATATATTCAATATATATAAAAAAGTTATTTGAGACATATACGAATGCAAAGAAGATGTATTCAATGTATATAACAAAGTTATTTGAGACATATACGAATGCAAAGAAGATATATTCAATGTATATAAAAAAGTTATTTGAGACATATACGAATGCAAAGAAAATATATTCAATGTATATAAAAAAGTTATTTGAGACATATACGAATGCAAAGAAAATATATTCAATGTATATAAAAAAGTTATTTGAGACATATACGAATGCACAGAAGATATATTCAATATATATAAAAAAGTTATTTGAGACATATACGAATGCAAAGAAGATATATTCAATGTATATAAAAAAGTTATTTGAGACATATACGAATGCAAAGAAGATATATTCAATGTATATAAAAAAGGTATTTGAGACATATACGAATGCACAGAAGATATATTCAATGTATATAAAAAAGTTATTTGAGACATATACGAATGCAAAGAAAATATATTCAATGTATATAAAAAAGTTATTTGAGACATATACGAATGCACAGAAGATATATTCAATATATATAAAAAAGTTATTTGAGACATATACGAATGCAAAGAAGATATATTCAATGTATATAAAAAAGTTATTTGAGACATATACGAATGCAAAGAAGATATATTCAATGTATATAAAAAAGGTATTTGAGACATATACGAATGCAAAGAAGATATATTCAATGTATATAAAAAAGTTATTTGAGACATATACGAATGCAAAGAAAATATATTCAATGTATATAAAAAAGTTATTTGAGACATATACGAATGCAAAGAAAATATATTCAATGTATATAAAAAAGTTATTTGAGACATATACGAATGCAAAGAAAATATATTCAATGTATATAAAAAAGTTATTTGAGACATATACGAATGCACAGAAGATATATTCAATATATATAAAAAAGTTATTTGAGACATATACGAATGCAAAGAAGATATATTCAATGTATATAAAAAAGTTATTTGAGACATATACGAATGCAAAGAAGATATATTCAATGTATATAAAAAAGGTATTTGAGACATATACGAATGCAAAGAAGATATATTAACTGTATATAAAAAAGTTATTTGAGACATATACAAATGCAAAGAAGATATATTCAATGTATATAAAAAAGTTATTTGAGACATATACGAATGCAAAGAAGATATATTCAATGTATATAAAAAAGTTATTTGAGACATATACAGATGCAAAGAAGATATATTCAATGTATATAAAAAAGTTATTTGAGACATATACAAATGCAAAGAAGATATATTCAATGTATATAAAAAAGTTATTTGAGACATATACAAATGCAAAGAAGATATATTCAATGTATATAAAAAAGTTATTTGAGACATATACGAATGCAAAGAAAATATATTCAATGTATATAAAAAAGTTATTTTAGACATATACGAATGCAAAGAAGATATATTCAATGTATATAAAAAAGTTATTTTAGACATATACAAATGCAAAGAAGATATATTCAATGTATATAAAAAAGTTATTTGAGACATATACAAATGCAAAGAAGATATATTCAATGTATATAAAAAAGTTATTTGAGACATATACAAATGCAAAGAAGATATATTCAATGTATATAAAAAAGTTATTTGAGACATATACAAATGCAAAGAAGATATATTCAATGTATATAAAAAAGTTATTTGAGACATATACGAATGCAAAGAAGATATATTCAATGTATATAAAAAAGTTATTTTAGACATATACGAATGCAAAGAAGATATATTCAATGTATATAAAAAAGTTATTTGAGACATATACAGATGCAAAGAAGATATATTAACTGTATATAAAAAAGTTATTTGAGACATATACAGATGTAAAGAAGATATATTCAATGTATATAAAGAAGTTATTTGAGACATATACGAATGCAAAGAAGATATATTCAATGTATATAAAAAAGTTATTTGAGACATATACAGATGCAAAGAAGATATATTCAATGTATATAAAAAAGTTATTTGAGACATATACGAATGCACAGAAGATATATTCAATGTATATAAAAAAGTTATTTGAGACATATACGAATGCAAAGAAGATATATTCAATGTATATAAAAAAGTTATTTGAGACATATACGAATGCAAAGAAAATATATTCAATGTATATAAAAAGTTATTTGAGACATATACGAATGCACAGAAGATATATTCAATGTATATAAAAAAGTTATTTGAGACATATACGAATGCAAAGAAGATATATTAACTGTATATAAAAAAGTTATTTGAGACATATACGAATGCAAAGAAGATATATTCAATGTATATAAAAAAGGTATTTGAGACATATACGAATGCAAAGAAGATATATTAACTGTATATAAAAAAGTTATTTGAGACATATACAAATGCAAAGAAGATATATTCAATGTATATAAAAAAGTTATTTGAGACATATACGAATGCAAAGAAGATATATTCAATGTATATAAAAAAGTTATTTGAGACATATACAGATGCAAAGAAGATATATTCAATGTATATAAAAAAGTTATTTGAGACATATACAAATGCAAAGAAGATATATTCAATGTATATAAAAAAGTTATTTGAGACATATACAAATGCAAAGAAGATATATTCAATGTATATAAAAAAGTTATTAGAGACATATACGAATGCAAAGAAGATATATTCAATGTATATAAAAAAGTTATTTGAGACATATACGAATGCAAAGAAGATATATTCAATGTATATAAAAAAGTTATTTTAGACATATACGAATGCAAAGAAGATATATTCAATGTATATAAAAAAGTTATTTGAGACATATACAGATGCAAAGAAGATATATTAACTGTATATAAAAAAGTTATTTGAGACATATACAGATGTAAAGAAGATATATTCAATGTATATAAAGAAGTTATTTGAGACATATACGAATGCAAAGAAGATATATTCAATGTATATAAAAAAGTTATTTGAGACATATACGAATGCAAAGAAGATATATTCAATGTATATAAAAAAGTTATTTGAGACATATACGAATGCAAAGAAGATATATTCAATGTATATAAAAAAGTTATTTTAGACATATACGAATGCAAAGAAAATATATTCAATGTATATAAAAAAGTTATTTGAGACATATACGAATGCAAAGAAGATATATTCAATGTATATAAAAAAGTTATTTTAGACATATACGAATGCAAAGAAGATATATTCAATGTATATAAAAAAGTTATTTGAGACATATACAGATGCAAAGAAGATATATTAACTGTATATAAAAAAGTTATTTGAGACATATACAGATGTAAAGAAGATATATTCAATGTATATAAAGAAGTTATTTGAGACATATACGAATGCAAAGAAGATATATTCAATGTATATAAAAAAGTTATTTGAGACATATACAGATGCAAAGAAGATATATTCAATGTATATAAAAAAGTTATTTGAGACATATACGAATGCACAGAAGATATATTCAATGTATATAAAAAAGTTATTTGAGACATATACGAATGCAAAGAAGATATATTCAATGTATATAAAAAAGTTATTTGAGACATATACGAATGCAAAGAAAATATATTCAATGTATATAAAAAGTTATTTGAGACATATACGAATGCACAGAAGATATATTCAATGTATATAAAAAAGTTATTTGAGACATATACGAATGCAAAGAAGATATATTAACTGTATATAAAAAAGTTATTTGAGACATATACGAATGCAAAGAAGATATATTCAATGTATATAAAAAAGTTATTTGAGACATATACGAATGCAAAGAAGATATATTCAATGTATATAAAAAAGTTATTTGAGACATATACGAATGCAAAGAAGATATATTCAATGTATATAAAAAAGTTATTTGAGACATATACAGATGCAAAGAAGATATATTCAATGTATATAAAAAAGTTATTTGAGACATATACGAATGCACAGAAGATATATTCAATGTATATAAAAAAGTTATTTGAGACATATACGAATGCAAAGAAGATATATTCAATGTATATAAAAAAGTTATTTGAGACATATACGAATGCAAAGAAGATATATTCAATGTATATAAAAAAGTTATTTGAGACATATACGAATGCACAGAAGATATATTCAATATATATAAAAAAGTTATTTGAGACATATACGAATGCAAAGAAGATATATTCAATGTATATAAAAAAGTTATTTGAGACATATACGAATGCAAAGAAGATATATTCAATGTATATAAAAAAGGTATTTGAGACATATACGAATGCACAGAAGATATATTCAATGTATATAAAAAAGTTATTTGAGACATATACGAATGCAAAGAAGATATATTCAATGTATATAAAAAAGTTATTTGAGACATATACAAATGCAAAGAAGATATATTCAATGTATATAAAAAAGTTATTTGAGACATATACAAATGCAAAGAAGATATATTCAATGTATATAAAAAAGGTATTTGAGACATATACGAATGCAAAGAAGATATATTCAATGTATATAAAAAAGGTATTTGAGACATATACGAATGCAAAGAAGATATATTCAATGTATATAAAAAAGTTATTTGAGACATATACAAATGCAAAGAAGATATATTCAATATATATAAAAAAGTTATTTGAGGCATATACGAATGCAAAGAAGATATATTCAATGTATATAAAAAAGTTATTTGAGACATATACGAATGCAAAGAAGATATATTCAATGTATATAAAAAAGGTATTTGAGACATATACGAATGCACAGAAGATATATTCAATGTATATAAAAAAGTTATTTGAGACATATACGAATGCAAAGAAGATATATTCAATGTATATAAAAAAGTTATTTGAGACATATACAAATGCAAAGAAGATATATTCAATGTATATAAAAAAGTTATTTGAGACATATACGAATGCACAGAAGATATATTCAATATATATAAAAAAGTTATTTGAGACATATACGAATGCAAAGAAGATATATTCAATGTATATAAAAAAGTTATTTGAGACATATACGAATGCAAAGAAGATATATTCAATGTATATAAAAAAGTTATTTAAGACATATACGAATGCAAAGAAGATATATTCAATGTATATAAAAAAGTTATTTAAGACATATACGAATGCACAGAAGATATATTCAATGTATATAAAAAAGTTATTTAAGACATATACGAATGCAAAGAAGATATATTCAATGTATATAAAAAAGTTATTTGAGACATATACGAATGCAAAGAAGATATATTCAATGTATATAAAAAAGTTATTTGAGACATATACGAATGCAAAGAAGATATATTCAATGTATATAAAAAAGTTGTTTGAGACATATACGAATGCAAAGAAGATATATTCAATGTATATAAAAAAGTTATTTGAGACATATACGAATGCAAAGAAGATATATTCAATGTATATAAAAAAGTTTTTTGAGACATATACGAATGCAAAGAAGATATATTCAATGTATATAAAAAAGTTATTTGAGACATATACGAATGCAAAGAAGATATATTCAATATATATAAAAAAGTTATTTGAGACATATACGAATGCAAAGAAGATATATTCAATGTATATAAAAAAGTTATTTGAGACATATACGAATGCAAAGAAGATATATTCAATGTATATAAAAAAGTTATTTAAGACATATACGAATGCAAAGAAGATATATTCAATGTATATAAAAAAGTTATTTGAGACATATACGAATGCAAAGAAGATATATTCAATGTATATAAAAAAGTTATTTGAGACATATACGAATGCAAAGAAGATATATTCAATGTATATAAAAAAGTTTTTTGAGACATATACGAATGCAAAGAAGATATATTCAATGTATATAAAAAAGTAATTTGAGACATATACGAATGCAAAGAAGATATATTCAATGTATATAAAAAGTTATTTAAGACATATACGAATGCAAAGAAGATATATTCAATGTATATAAAAAAGTTATTTGAGACATATACGAATGCAAAGAAGATATATTCAATGTATATAAAAAAGTATTTGAGACATATACGAATGCAAAGAAGATATATTCAATGTATATAAAAAAGTTATTTGAGACATATACGAATGCAAAGAAGATATATTCAATGTATATAAAAAAGCTATTTGAGAGATACGAATGCAAAGAAGATATATTCAATGTATATAAAAAAGTTATTTGAGACATATACGAATGCAAAGAAGATATATTCAATGTATATAAAAAAGTTATTTGAGACATATACGAATGCAAAGAAGATATATTCAATGTATATAAAAAAGTTATTTAAGACATATACGAATGCAAAGAAGATATATTCAATGTATATAAAAAAGTTATTTGAGACATATACGAATGCAAAGAAGATATATTCAATGTATATAAAAAAGCTATTTGAGAGATACGAATGCAAAGAAGATATATTCAATGTATATAAAAAAGTTATTTGAGACATATACGAATGCAAAGAAGATATATTCAATGTATATAAAAAAGTTATTTGAGACATATACGAATGCAAACAAGATATATTCAATGTATATAAAAAAGTTATTTAAGACATATACGAATGCACAGAAGATATATTCAATGTATATAAAAAAGCTATTTGAGAGATACGAATGCAAAGAAGATATATTCAATGTATATAAAAAAGTTATTTGAGACATATACGAATGCAAAGAAGATATATTCAATGTATATAAAAAAGTTATTTGAGACATATACGAATGTAAAGAAGATATATTCAATGTATATAAAAAAGTTTTTTGAGACATATACGAATGCATAGAAGATATATTCAATGTATATAAAAAAGTTATTTGAGACATATACGAATGCAAAGAAGATATATTCAATGTATATAAAAAAGTTATTTGAGACATATACGAATGCAAAGAAGATATATTCAATGTATATAAAAAAGTTATTTGAGACATATACGAATGCAAAGAAGATATATTCAATGTATATAAAAAAGTTATTTGAGACATATACGAATGCAAAGAAGATATATTCAATGTATATAAAAAAGTTATTTGAGACATATACGAAGGCAAAAATGATACATTCAATGTATATAAAAAAAGTATTTGAGACATATACGAATGCAAAGAAGATATATTCAATGTATATAAAAAAGTTATTTGAGACATGTACGAATGCAAAGAAGATATATTCAATGTATATAAAAAAGTTATCTGAGACATATACGAATGCAAAGAAGATATATTCAATGTATATAAAAAAGTTATTTGAGACATATACGAATGCAAAGAAGATACATTCAATGTATATAAAAAAGAAATTGAGACATATACGAATGCAAAGAAGATATATTCAATGTATATAAAAAAGTTATTTGAGACATATACGAATGCAAAGAAGATATATCTAATGTATATAAAAAAGTTATTTGAGACATATACGAATGCAAAGAAGATACATTCAATGTATATAAAAAAGAATTTGAGACATATACGAATGCAAAGAAGATATATTCAATGTATATAAAAAAGTTATTTGAGACATATACGAATGCAAAGAAGATATATTCAATGTATATAAAAAAGTTATTTGAGACATATACGAATGCAAAGAAGATATATTCAATGTATATAAAAAAGTTATTTGAGACATATACGAATGCAAAGAAGATATATTCAATGTATATAAAAAAGTTATTTGAGACATATACGAATGCTAAGAAGATATATTCAATGTATATAAAAAAGTTATTTGAGACATATACGAATGCAAAGAAGATATATTCAATGTATATGAAAACGATATTTGAGATATATACGAATGCAAAGAAGATATATTCAATGTATATAAAAAAGTTATTTAGGACATATACGAATGCAAAGAAGATATATTCAATGTATATAAAAAAGTTATTGGAGACATATACGAATGCGAAGAAGATATATTTAATGTATATAAAAAAGTTATTGGAGACATATACGAATGCGAAGAAGATATATTCAATGTATATAAAAAAGTTATTTGAGACATATACGAATGCAAAGAAGATATATTCAATGTATATAAAAAGTTATTTGAGACATATACGAATGCAAAGAAGATATATTCAATGTATATAAAAAAAGTATTTGAGACATATACGAATACAAAGCGATATATTAAATGTATATAAAAAAGTTATTTGAGACATATACGAATGCAAAGAAGATATATTCAATGTATATGAAAAAGTTATTTGAGACATATACGAATGCAAAGAAGATATATTCAATGTATATAAAAAAGTTATTTGAGACATATACGAATGCAAAGAAGATATATTCAATGTATATAAAAAGTTATTTGAGACATATACGAATGCAAAGAAGATATATTCAATGTATACAAAAAAGTTATTTGAGACATATACGAATGCAAAGAAGATATATTCAATGTATATAAAAACTTATTAGAGACATATACGAATGAAAAGAAGATATATTCAATGTATATAAAAAAGTTATTCGAGACATATACGAATGCAAAGAAGATATATTCAATGTATATAAAAAGTTATTTGAGACATATACGAATGCAAAGAAGATATATTAACTGTATATAAAAAAGTTATTTGAGACATATACGAATGCAAAGAAGATATATTCAATGTATATAAAAAAGTTATTTGAGACATATACGAATGCAAAGAAGATATATTCAATGTATATAAAAAAGGTATTTGAGACATATACGAATGCACAGAAGATATATTCAATGTATATAAAAAAGTTATTTGAGACATATACGAATCCAAAGAAGATATATTCAATGTATATAAAAAATTTATTTGAGACATATACGAATGCAAAGAAGATATATTCAATGTATATAAAACAGTTATTTGAGACATATACGAATGCAAAGAAGATATATTAAATGTATATAAAAAAGTTATTTGAGACATATACGAATGCACAGAAGATATATTAACTGTATATAAAAAAGTTATTTGAGACATATACGAATGCAAAGAAGATATATTCAATGTATATAAAAAAGTTATTTCAGACATATACGAATGCACAGAAGATATATTCAATGTATATAAAAAAGTTATTTGAGACATATACGAATGCAAAGAAGATATATTAACTGTATATAAAAAAGTTATTTGAGACATATACAGATGCAAAGAAGATATATTCAATGTATATAAAAAAGTTATTTAAGACATATACGAATGCAAAGAAGATATATTAACTGTATATAAAAAAGTTATTTGAGACATATACAGATGCAAAGAAGATATATTCAATGTATATAAAAAAGTTATTTGAGACATATACAAATGCAAAGAAGATATATTCAATGTATATAAAAAAGTTATTTGAGACATATACAAATGCAAAGAAGATATATTCAATGTATATAAAAAAGTTATTTGAGACATATACGAATGCAAAGAAGATATATTCAATGTATATAAAAAAGTTATTTGAGACATATACGAATGCAAAGAAGATATATTCAATGTATATAAAAAAGTTATTTGAGACATATACAGATGCAAAGAAGATATATTAACTGTATATAAAAAAGTTATTTGAGACATATACAGATGCAAAGAAGATATATTCAATGTATATAAAGAAGTTATTTGAGACATATACGAATGCAAAGAAGATATATTCAATGTATATAAAAAAGTTATTTGAGACATATACAGATGCAAAGAAGATATATTCAATGTATATAAAAAAGTTATTTGAGACATATACGAATGCACAGAAGATATATTCAATGTATATAAAAAAGTTATTTGAGACATATACGAATGCAAAGAAGATATATTCAATGTATATAAAAAAGTTATTTGAGACATATACAAATGCAAAGAAGATATATTCAATGTATATAAAAAAGTTATTTGAGACATATACGAATGCACAGAAGATATATTCAATATATATAAAAAAGTTATTTGAGACATATACGAATGCAAAGAAGATATATTCAATGTATATAAAAAAGTTATTTGAGACATATACGAATGCAAAGAAGATATATTCAATGTATATAAAAAAGTTATTTAAGACATATACGAATGCAAAGAAGATATATTCAATGTATATAAAAAAGTTATTTAAGACATATACGAATGCACAGAAGATATATTCAATGTATATAAAAAAGTTATTTAAGACATATACGAATGCAAAGAAGATATATTCAATGTATATAAAAAAGTTATTTGAGACATATACGAATGCAAAGAAGATATATTCAATGTATATAAAAAAGTTATTTGAGACATATACGAATGCAAAGAAGATATATTCAATGTATATAAAAAAGTTATTTGAGACATATACGAATGCAAAGAAGATATATTCAATGTATATAAAAAAGTTATTTGAGACATATACGAATGCAAAGAAGATATATTCAATGTATATAAAAAAGTTTTTTGAGACATATACGAATGCAAAGAAGATATATTCAATGTATATAAAAAAGTTATTTGAGACATATACGAATGCAAAGAAGATATATTCAATGTATATAAAAAGTTATTTAAGACATATACGAATGCAAAGAAGATATATTCAATGTATATAAAAAAGTTATTTGAGACATATACGAATGCAAAGAAGATATATTCAATGTATATAAAAAAGTTATTTAAGACATATACGAATGCAAAGAAGATATATTCAATGTATATAAAAAAGTTATTTGAGACATATACGAATGCAAAGAAGATATATTCAATGTATATAAAAAAGCTATTTGAGAGATACGAATGCAAAGAAGATATATTCAATGTATATAAAAAAGTTATTTGAGACATATACGAATGCAAAGAAGATATATTCAATGTATATAAAAAAGTTATTTGAGACATATACGAATGCAAAGAAGATATATTCAATGTATATAAAAAAGTTATTTAAGACATATACGAATGCAAAGAAGATATATTCAATGTATATAAAAAAGTTATTTGAGACATATACGAATGCAAAGAAGATATATTCAATGTATATAAAAAAGCTATTTGAGAGATACGAATGCAAAGAAGATATATTCAATGTATATAAAAAAGTTATTTGAGACATATACGAATGCACAGAAGATATATTCAATGTATATAAAAAAGTTATTTGAGACATATACGAATACAAAGAAGATATATTCAATGTATATAAAAAAGTTATTTGAGACATATACGAATGCAAGGAATATATCATTCAATGTATATAAAAAAGTTATTTGAGACATATACAGATGCAAAGAAGATATATTCAATGTATATAAAAAAGTTATTTGAGACATATACGAATGCAAGGAATATATCATTCAATGTATATAAAAAGTTATTTGAGACATATACGAATGCAAAGAAGATATAGTCAATGTATATAAAAAAGTTATTAGAGACATATACGAATGCAAAGAAGATATATTCAATGTATATAAAAAAGTTATTTGAGACATATACGAATGCAAAGAAGATATATTCAATGTATATAAAAAAGTTATTTGAGACATATACGAATGCAAGGAATATATCATTCAATGTATATAAAAAAGTTATTTGAGACATATACGAATGCAAAGAAGATATATTCAATGTATATAAAAAAGTTATTTGAGACATATACGAATGCAAAGAAGATATAGTCAATGTATATAAAAAAGTTATTTGAGACATATACGAATGCAAAGAAAATATATTCAATGTATATAAAAAAGTTATTTGAGACATATACGAATGCACAGAAGATATATTCAATGTATATAAAAAAGGTATTTGAGACATATACGAATGCAAAGAAGATATATTCAATGTATATAAAAAAGTTATTTGAGACATATACGAATGCAAAGAAGATACATTCAATGTATATAAAAAAGTATTTGAGACATATACGAATGCAAACAAGATATATTCAATGTATATAAAAAAGTTATTTGAGACATATACGAATGCAAAGAAGATATATTCAATGTATATAAAAAAAGTTATTTGAGACATTTACGAATGCAAAGAAGATATATTCAATGTATATAAAAAAGTGATTTGAGACATATACGAATGCAAAGAAGATATATTCAATGTATATAAAAAGTTATTTGAGACATATACGAATGCAAACAAGATATATTCAATGTATATAAAAAAAGTTATTTGAGACATATACGAATGCAAAGAAGATATATTCAATGTATATAAAAAAGTTATTTGAGACATATACGAATGCAAAGAAGATATATTCAATGTATATAAAAAAGTTACTAGAGACATATACGAATACAAAGAAGATATATTCAATGTATATAAAAAAGGTATTTGAGACATATACGAATGCAAAGAAGATATATTCAATGTATATAAAAAAGTATTTGAGACATATACGAATGCAAATAAGATATATTCAATGTATATAAAAAAGTTATTTGAGACATATACGAATGCAAAGAAGATATATTCAATGTATATAAAAAAGGTATTTGAGACATATACGAATGCAAAGAAGATATATTCAATGTATATAAAAAAGTTATTTGAGACATATACGAATGCAAAGAAGATATATTCAATGTATATAAAAAAGGTATTTGAGACATATACGAATGCAAAGGAGATATATTCAATGTATATAAAAAAGTTATTTGAGACATATACGAATGCAAAGAAGATATATTCAATGTCTATAAAAAAAGTTATTTGAGACATATACGAATGCACAGAAGATATATTCAATGTCTATAAAAAGTTATTTGAGACATATACGAATGCAAAGAAGATATATTCAATGTATATAAAAAAGTTATTTGAGACATATACGAATGCAAAGAAGATATATTCAATGTATATAAAAAAGTTATTTGAGACATATACGAATGCACAGAAGATATATTCAATATATATAAAAAAGTTATTTGAGACATATACGAATGCAAAGAAGATATATTCAATGTATATAAAAAAGTTATTTGAGACATATACGAATGCAAAGAAGATATATTCAATGTATATAAAAAAGTTATTTAAGACATATACGAATGCAAAGAAGATATATTCAATGTATATAAAAAAGTTATTTAAGACATATACGAATGCACAGAAGATATATTCAATGTATATAAAAAAGTTGTTTAAGACATATACGAATGCAAAGAAGATATATTCAATGTATATAAAAAAGTTATTTGAGACATATACGAATGCAAAGAAGATATATTCAATGTATATAAAAAAGTTATTTGAGACATATACGAATGCAAAGAAGATATATTCAATGTATATAAAAAAGTTATTTGAGACATATACGAATGCAAAGAAGATATATTCAATGTATATAAAAAAGTTATTTGAGACATATACGAATGCAAAGAAGATATATTCAATGTATATAAAAAAGTTTTTTGAGACATATACGAATGCAAAGAAGATATATTCAATGTATATAAAAAAGTTATTTGAGACATATACGAATGCAAAGAAGATATATTCAATGTATATAAAAAGTTATTTAAGACATATACGAATGCAAAGAAGATATATTCAATGTATATAAAAAAGTTATTTGAGACATATACGAATGCAAAGAAGATATATTCAATGTATATAAAAAAGTTATTTAAGACATATACGAATGCAAAGAAGATATATTCAATGTATATAAAAAGTTATTTGAGACATATACGAATGCAAACAAGATATATTCAATGTATATAAAAAAAGTTATTTGAGACATATACGAATGCAAAGAAGATATATTCAATGTATATAAAAAAGTTATTTGAGACATATACGAATGCAAAGAAGATATATTCAATGTATATAAAAAAGTTACTAGAGACATATACGAATACAAAGAAGATATATTCAATGTATATAAAAAAGGTATTTGAGACATATACGAATGCAAAGAAGATATATTCAATGTATATAAAAAAGTATTTGAGACATATACGAATGCAAATAAGATATATTCAATGTATATAAAAAAAGTTATTTGAGACATATACGAATGCAAAGAAGATATATTCAATGTATATAAAAAAGGTATTTGAGACATATACGAATGCAAAGAAGATATATTCAATGTATATAAAAAAGTTATTTGAGACATATACGAATGCAAAGAAGATATATTCAATGTATATAAAAAAGGTATTTGAGACATATACGAATGCAAAGGAGATATATTCAATGTATATAAAAAAGTTATTTGAGACATATACGAATGCAAAGAAGATATATTCAATGTCTATAAAAAAAGTTATTTGAGACATATACGAATGCACAGAAGATATATTCAATGTCTATAAAAAGTTATTTGAGACATATACGAATGCAAAGAAGATATATTCAATGTATATAAAAAAGTTATTTGAGACATATACGAATGCAAAGAAGATATATTCAATGTATATAAAAAAGTTATTTGAGACATATACGAATGCACAGAAGATATATTCAATATATATAAAAAAGTTATTTGAGACATATACGAATGCAAAGAAGATATATTCAATGTATATAAAAAAGTTATTTGAGACATATACGAATGCAAAGAAGATATATTCAATGTATATAAAAAAGTTATTTAAGACATATACGAATGCAAAGAAGATATATTCAATGTATATAAAAAAGTTATTTAAGACATATACGAATGCACAGAAGATATATTCAATGTATATAAAAAAGTTGTTTAAGACATATACGAATGCAAAGAAGATATATTCAATGTATATAAAAAAGTTATTTGAGACATATACGAATGCAAAGAAGATATATTCAATGTATATAAAAAAGTTATTTGAGACATATACGAATGCAAAGAAGATATATTCAATGTATATAAAAAAGTTATTTGAGACATATACGAATGCAAAGAAGATATATTCAATGTATATAAAAAAGTTATTTGAGACATATACGAATGCAAAGAAGATATATTCAATGTATATAAAAAAGTTTTTTGAGACATATACGAATGCAAAGAAGATATATTCAATGTATATAAAAAAGTTATTTGAGACATATACGAATGCAAAGAAGATATATTCAATGTATATAAAAAGTTATTTAAGACATATACGAATGCAAAGAAGATATATTCAATGTATATAAAAAAGTTATTTGAGACATATACGAATGCAAAGAAGATATATTCAATGTATATAAAAAAGTTATTTAAGACATATACGAATGCAAAGAAGATATATTCAATGTATATAAAAAAGTTATTTGAGACATATACGAATGCAAAGAAGATATATTCAATGTATATAAAAAAGCTATTTGAGAGATACGAATGCAAAGAAGATATATTCAATGTATATAAAAAAGTTATTTGAGACATATACGAATGCAAAGAAGATATATTCAATGTATATAAAAAAGTTATTTGAGACATATACGAATGCAAAGAAGATATATTCAATGTATATAAAAAAGTTATTTAAGACATATACGAATGCAAAGAAGATATATTCAATGTATATAAAAAAGTTATTTGAGACATATACGAATGCAAAGAAGATATATTCAATGTATATAAAAAAGCTATTTGAGAGATACGAATGCAAATAAGATATATTCAATGTATATAAAAAAGTTATTTGAGACATATACGAATGCACAGAAGATATATTCAATGTATATAAAAAAGTTATTTGAGACATATACGAATGCAAAGAAGATATATACAATGTATATAAAAAAGTTATTTGAGACATATACGAATGCAAAGAAGATATATTCAATGTATATAAAAAAGTTATTTAAGACATATACGAATGCACAGAAGATATATTCAATGTATATAAAAAAGCTATTTGAGAGATACGAATGCAAAGAAGATATATTCAATGTATATAAAAAAGTTATTTAGGACATATACGAATGCAAAGAAGATATATTCAATGTATATAAAAAAGTTATTTGAGACATATACGAATGTAAAGAAGATATATTCAATGTATATAAAAAAGTTTTTTGAGACATATACGAATGCAAAGAAGATATATTCAATGTATATAAAAAAGTTATTTGAGACATATACGAATGCAAAGAAGATATATTCAATGTATATAAAAAAGTTATTTGAGACATATACGAATGCACAGAAGATATATTCAATGTATATAAAACAGTTATTTGAGACATATACGAATGCAAAGAAGATATATTCAATGTATATAAAAAAGTTATTTGAGACATATACGAATGCAAAGAAGATATATTCAATGTATATAAAAAAGTTATTTGAGACATATACGAAGGCAAAGAAGATACATTCAATGTATATAAAAAAGTATTTGAGACATATACGAATGCAAAGAAGATATATTCAATGTATATAAAAAAGTTATTTGAGACATGTACGAATGCAAAGAAGATATATTCAATGTATATAAAAAAGTTATCTGAGACATATACGAATGCAAAGAAGATATATTCAATGTATATAAAAAAGTTATTTGAGACATATACGAATGCAAAGAAGATACATTCAATGTATATAAAAAAGAATTTGAGACATATACGAATGCAAAGAAGATATATTCAATGTATATAAAAAAGTTATTTGAGACATATACGAATGCAAAGAAGATATATTCAATGTATATAAAAAAGTTATTTGAGACATATACGAATGCACAGAAGATATATTCAATGTATATAAAAAAGTTATTTGAGACATATACGAATACACAGAAGATATATTTAATGTATATAAAAAAGTTATTTGAGACATATACGAATGCAAAGAAGATATATTCAATGTATATAAAAAAGTTATTTAAGACATATACGAATGCAAAGAAGATATATTCAATGTATATAAAAAAGTTATTTGAGACATGTACGAATGCAAAGAAGATATATTCAATGTATATAAAAAAGTATTTGAGACATATACGAATGCAAAGAAGATATATTCAATGTATATAAAAAAGTTATTTGAGACATATACGAATGCAAAGAAGATACATTCAATGTATATAAAAAAGAAATTGAGACATATACAAATGCAAAGAAGATATATTCAATGTATATAAAAAAGTAATTTGAGACATATACGAATGCAAAGAAGATATATCTAATGTATATAAAAAAGTTATTTGAGACATATACGAATGCAAAGAAGATACATTCAATGTATATAAAAAAGAATTTGAGACATATACGAATGCAAAGAAGATATATTCAATGTATATAAAAAAGTTATTTGAGACATATACGAATGCAAAGAAGATATATTCAATGTATATAAAAAAGTTATTTGAGACATATACGAATACACAGAAGATATATTTAATGTATATAAAAAAGTTATTTGAGACATATACGAATGCAAAGAAGATATATTCAATGTATATAAAAAAGTTATCTGAGACATATACGAATGCACAGAAGATATATTCAATGTATATAAAAAAGTTATTTAAGACATATACGAATGTAAAGAAGATATATTCAATGTATATAAAAAAGTTATTTGAGACATATACGAATGCACAGAAGATATATTCAATGTATATAAAAAAGTTATTTGAGACATATACGAATGCAAAGAAGATATATTCAATGTATATAAAAAAGTTATCTGAGACATATACGAATGCAAAGAAGATACGTTCAATGTATATAAAAAAAGGTATTTGAGACATATACGAATGCAAAGAAGATATATTCAATGTATATAAAAAAAGGTATTTGAGACATATACGAATGCAAAGAAGATATATTCAATGTATATAAAAAAAGGTATTTGAGACATATACGAATGCAAAGAAGATATATTCAATGTATATAAAAAAGTTATTTGAGACATATACGAATGCACAGAAGATATATTCAATGTATATAAAAAAGTTATTTGAGACATATACGAATACACAGAAGATATATTCAATGTATATAAAAAAGTTATTTGAGACATATACGAATGCAAAGAAGATACGTTCAATGTATATAAAAAAGTATTTGACACATATACGAATGCAAAGAAGATATATTCAATGTATATAAAAAAGTTATTTGAGACATATACGAATGCAAAGAAGATATATTCAATGTATATAAAAAAGTTATTTGAGACATATACGAATGCACAGAAGATATATTCAATGTATATAAAAAAGTTATTTGAGACATATACGAATGCAAAGAAGATATATTCAATGTATATAAAAAAAGTTATTTGAGACATATACGAATGCAAAGAAGATATATTCAATGTATATAAAAAAGTTATTTGAGACATATACGAATGCAAAGAAAATATATTCAATGTATATAAAAAAAGTTATTTGAGACATATACGAATGCAAAGAAGATACATTCAATGTATATAAAAAAGTATTTGAGACATATACGAATGCAAAGAAGATATATTCAATGTATATAAAAAAGTTATTTGAGACATATACGAATGCAAAGAAGATATATTCAATGTATATAAAAAAGTTATTTGAGACATATACGAATGCAAAAAAGATATATTCAATGTATATAAAAAAGTTATTTGAGACATATACGAATGCAAGGAATATATCATTCAATGTATATAAAAAAGTTATTTGAGACATATACAGATGCAAAGAAGATATATTCAATGTATATAAAAAAGTTATTTGAGACATATACGAATGCAAGGAATATATCATTCAATGTATATAAAAAGTTATTTGAGACATATACGAATGCAAAGAAGATACAGTCAATGTATATAAAAAAGTTATTAGAGACATATACGAATGCAAAGAAGATATATTCAATGTATATAAAAAAGTTATTTGAGACATATACGAATGCAAAGAAGATATATTCAATGTATATAAAAAAGTTATTTGAGACATATACGAATGCAAGGAATATATCATTCAATGTATATAAAAACGTTATTTGAGACATATACGAATGCAAAGAAGATATATTCAATGTATATAAAAAAGTTATTTGAGACAAATACGAATGCAAAGAAGATATATTCAATGTATATAAAAAAGTTATTTGAGACATATACGAATGCAAAGAAGATATATTCAATGTATATAAAAAAGTTATTTGAGACATATACGAATGCACAGAAGATATATTCAATGTATATAAAAAAGTATTTGAGATATATACGAATGCAAAGAAGATATATTCAATGTATATAAAAAAGTTATTTGAGACATATACGAATGCAAAGAAGATACATTCAATGTATATAAAAAAGTATTTGAGACATATACGAATGCAAAGAAGATATATTCAATGTATATAAAAAAGTTATTTGAGACATATACGAATGCAAAGAAGATACATTCAATGTATATAAAAAAGTATTTGAGACATATACGAATGCAAAGAAGATATATTCAATGTATATAAAAAAGTTATTTGAGACATATACGAATGCAAAGAAGATATATTCAATGTATATAAAAAAGTTATCTGAGACATATACGAATGCAAAGAAGATATATTCAATGTATATAAAAAAGTTATTTGAGACATATACGAATGCAAAGAAGATATATTCAATGTATATAAAAAAGTATTTGAGATATATACGAATGCAAAGAAGATACATTCAATGTATATAAAAAAGTATTTGAGACATATACGAATGCAAAGAAGATACATTCAATGTATATAAAAAAGTATTTGAGACATATACGAATGCAAAGAAGATATATTCAATGTATATAAAAAAGTTATTTGAGACATATACGAATGCAAAGAAGATACATTCAATGTATATAAAAAAGTATTTGAGACATATACGAATGCAAAGAAGATATATTCAATGTATATAAAAAAGTTATTTGAGACATATACGAATGCAAAGAAGATATATTCAATGTATATAAAAAAGTTATCTGAGACATATACGAATGCAAAGAAGATATATTCAATGTATATAAAAAAGTTATTTGAGACATATACGAATGCACAGAAGATATATTCAATGTATATAAAAAAGTATTTGAGATATATACGAATGCAAAGAAGATATATTCAATGTATATAAAAAAGTTATCTGAGACATATACGAATGCACAGAAGATACATTCAATGTATATAAAAAAGTATTTGAGACATATACGAATGCAAAGAAGATATATTCAATGTATATAAAAAAGTTATTTGAGACATATACGAATGCAAAGAAGATACATTCAATGTATATAAAAAAGTATTTGAGACATATACGAATGCAAAGAAGATATATTCAATGTATATAAAAAAGTTATTTGAGACAAATACGAATGCAAAGAAGATATATTCAATGTATATAAAAAAGTTATTTGAGACATATACGAATGCAAAGAAGATATATTCAATGTATATAAAAAAGTTATTTGAGACATATACGAATGCACAGAAGATATATTCAATGTATATAAAAAAGTATTTGAGATATATACGAATGCAAAGAAGATATATTCAATGTATATAAAAAAGTTATTTGAGACATATACGAATGCAAAGAAGATACATTCAATGTATATAAAAAAGTATTTGAGACATATACGAATGCAAAGAAGATATATTCAATGTATATAAAAAAGTTATTTGAGACATATACGAATGCAAAGAAGATACATTCAATGTATATAAAAAAGTATTTGAGACATATACGAATGCAAAGAAGATATATTCAATGTATATAAAAAAGTTATTTGAGACATATACGAATGCAAAGAAGATATATTCAATGTATATAAAAAAGTTATCTGAGACATATACGAATGCAAAGAAGATATATTCAATGTATATAAAAAAGTTATTTGAGACATATACGAATGCACAGAAGATATATTCAATGTATATAAAAAAGTATTTGAGATATATACGAATGCAAAGAAGATATATTCAATGTATATAAAAAAGTTATTTGAGACATATACGAATGCAAAGAAGATACATTCAATGTATATAAAAAAGTATTTGAGACATATACGAATGCAAAGAAGATATATTCAATGTATATAAAAAAGTTATTTGAGACATATACGAATGCAAAGAAGATACATTCAATGTATATAAAAAAGTATTTGAGACATATACGAATGCAAAGAAGATATATTCAATGTATATAAAAAAGTTATTTGAGACATATACGAATGCAAAGAAGATATATTCAATGTATATAAAAAAGTTATCTGAGACATATACGAATGCAAAGAAGATATATTCAATGTATATAAAAAAGTTATTTGAGACATATACGAATGCAAAGAAGATATATTCAATGTATATAAAAAAGTTATTTGAGACATATACGAATGCAAAGAAGATATATTCAATGTATATAAAAAAGTATTTGAGACATATACGAATGCAAAGAAGATATATTCAATGTATATAAAAAAGTTGTTTGAGACATATACGAATGCAAAGAAGATACATTCAATGTATATAAAAAGTATTTGAGACATATACGAATGCAAAGAAGATATATTCAATGTATATAAAAAAGTTATTTGAGACATATACGAATGCAAAGAAGATATATTCAATGTATATAAAAAAGTTATTTGAGACATTTACGAATGCAAAGAAGATATAGTCAATGTATATAAAAAAGTGATTTGAGACATATACGAATGCAAAGAAGATATATTCAATGTATATAAAAAGTTATTTGAGACATATACGAATGCAAACAAGATATATTCAATGTATATAAAAAAAGTTATTTGAGACATATACGAATGCAAAGAAGATATATTCAATGTATATAAAAAAGTTATTTGAGACATATACGAATGCAAAGAAGATATATTCAATGTATATAAAAAAGTTATTAGAGACATATACGAATACAAAGAAGATATATTCAATGTATATAAAAAAGGTATTTGAGACATATACGAATGCAAAGAAGATATATTCAATGTATATAAAAAAGTATTTGAGACATATACGAATGCAAAGAAGATATATTCAATGTATATAAAAAGTTATTTGAGACATATACGAATGCAAACAAGATATATTCAATGTATATAAAAAAAGTTATTTGAGACATATACGAATGCAAAGAAGATATATTCAATGTATATAAAAAAGTTATTTGAGACATATACGAATGCAAAGAAGATATATTCAATGTATATAAAAAAGTTATTAGAGACATATACGAATACAAAGAAGATATATTCAATGTATATAAAAAAGGTATTTGAGACATATACGAATGCAAAGAAGATATATTCAATGTATATAAAAAAGTATTTGAGACATATACGAATGCAAAGAAGATATATTCAATGTATATAAAAAAAGTTATTTGAGACATATACGAATGCAAAGAAGATATATTCAATGTATATAAAAAAGGTATTTGAGACATATACGAATGCAAAGAAGATATATTCAATGTATATAAAAAAGGTATTTGAGACATATACGAATGCAAAGAAGATATATTCAATGTATATAAAAAAGGTATTTGAGACATATACGAATGCAAAGGAGATATATTCAATGTATATAAAAAAGTTATTTGAGACATATACGAATGCAAAGAAGATATATTCAATGTATATACAAAAGTTATTTGAGACATATACGAATGCAAAGAAGATATATTCAATGTATATAAAAAAGTTATTTGAGACATATACGAATGCAAAGAAGATATATTCAATGTATATAAAAAAGTTATTTGAGACATATACGAATGCAAAGAAGATATATTCAATGTATATAAAAAAGTTATTTGAGACATATACGAATGCAAAGAAGATATATTCAATGTATATAAAAAAGTTATTTGAGACATATACGAATGCAAAGAAGATATATTCAATGTATATAAAAAAGTTATTTGAGACATATACGAATGCAAAGAAGATATATTCAATGTATATAAAAAAGTTATTTGAGACATATACGAATGCAAAGAAGATATATTCAATGTGTATAAAAAAGTTATTTGAGACATATACGAATGCAAAGAAGATATATTCAATGTAGAAAAAAAGTTATTTGAGACATATACGAATGTAAAGAAGATATATTCAATGTGTATAAAAAAGTTATTTGAGACATATACGAATGCAAAGAAGATATATTCAATGTATATAAAAAAGTTATTTGAGAAATATACGAATGCAAATAAGATATATTCAATGTATATAACAAAGTTATTAGAGACATATACGAATGCAAAGAAGATATATTCAATGTATATAAAAAAGTTATTTAAGACATATACGAATGCAAATAAGATATATTCAATGTATATAAAAAAGTGATTTGAGACATATACGAATGCAAAGAAGATATATTCAATGTATATAAAAAAAAGTTATTTGAGACATATACGAATGCAAAGAAGATATATTCAATGTATATAAAAAAGTGATTTGAGACATATACGAATGCAAAGAAGATATATTCAATGTATATAAAAAAGGTATTTGAGACATATACGAATGCAAAGGAGATATATTCAATGTATATAAAAAAGTGATTTGAGACATATACGAATGCAAAGAAGATATATTCAATGTATATAAAAAAAAGTTATTTGAGACATATACGGGTATGGTATGGTTTGGTAGTTTTGTTTTACGGCATATCAACCCTTTTTGGGTTATTTAATGCCGAATCTGGTCATTATAGTAAAGATTTATGCTTCAAGTTTAAAAAATAAAATAAAAAAGGGGAGGGAGAAAGGGAGAGGGGCTGTTGTTTTTGTTTTTGTTTTTGTATAACATAATTAAGTTTTACAGAAAAACAAAAAAAAAAAAAAAACAAAAAAAAAAAAAAAAAACGTTAATGTAGGTGAATTTCGTCTCAGGGAGCCACAGGGCAGCCTGATCTGGTATCACCAGGAGACATATACGAATGCAAAGAAGATATATTCAATGTATATAAAAAAGTTATTTGAGACATATACGAATGCAAAGAAGATATATTCAATGTATATAAAAAAGTTATTTGAGACATATACGAATGCACAGAAGATATATTCAATGTATATAAAAAAGTTATTTGAGACATATACGAATGCAAAAAAGATATATTCAATGTATATAAAAAAGTTATTTGAGACATACGAATGCAAAAAAGATATATTCAATGTATATAAAAAAGTTATTTGAAACATATACGAATGCAAAGAAGATATATTCAATGTATATAAAAAAGTTATTTGAGACATACGAATGCAAAAAAGATATATTCAATGTATATAAAAAAGTTATTTGAGACATACGAATGCAAAAAAGATGTATTCAATGTATATAAAAAAGTTATTTGAAACATATACGAATGCAAAGAAGATATATTCAATGTATATAAAAAAGTTATTTGAGACATATACGAATGCAAAGAAGATATATTCAATGTATATAAAAAGTTATTTGAGACATATACGAATGCACAGAAGATATATTCAATGTATATTTAAAAGTTATTTGAGACATATACGAATGCAAAGAAGATATATTCAATGTATATAAAAAAGTTAGTTGAGACATATACGAATGCAAAGAAGATATATTCAATGTATATAAAAAAGTGATTTGAGACATATACGAATGCAAAGAAGATATATTCAATGTATATAAAAAAGTTATTTGAGACATATACGAATGCAAAGAAGATATATTCAATGTATATAAAAAAGTGATTTGAGACATATACGAATGCAAAGAAGATATATTCAATGTATATAAAAAAGTTATTTGAGACATATACGAATGCAAAGAAGATATATTCAATGTATATAAAAAAGTTATTTGAGACATATACGAATGCAAAGAAGATATATTCAATGTATATAAAAAAGTGATTTGAGACATATACGAATGCAAAGAAGATATATTCAATGCATATAAAAAAGTTATTTGAGACATATACGAATGCAAAGAAGATATATTCAATGTATATAAAAAAGTTATTTGAGACATATACGAATGCAAAGAAGATATATTCAATGTATATAAAAAAGTTATTTGAGACATATACGAATGCAAAGAAGATATATTCAATGTATATAAAAAAGTTATTTGAGACATATACGAATGCAAAGAAGATATATTCAATGTATATAAAAAAGTTATTTGAGACATATACGAATGCAAAGAAGATATATTCAATGTATATAAAAAAGTTATTTGAGACATATACGAATGCAAAGAAGATATATTCAATGTATATAAAAAAGTTATTTGAGACATATACGAATGCAAAGAAGATATATTCAATGTATATAAAAAAGTTATTTGAGACATATACGAATGCAAACAAGATATATTCAATGTATATAAAAAAGTTATTTGAGACATATACGAATGCAAAGAAGATATATTCAATGTATATAAAAAAGTTATTTAAGACATATACGAATGCAAAGAAGATATATTCAATGTATATAAAAAAGTTATTTGAGACATATACGAATGCAAAGAAGATATATTCAATGTATATAAAAAAGTTATTTGAGACATATACGAATGCAAACAAGATATATTCAATGTATATAAAAAAGTTATTTGAGACATATACGAATGCGCAGAAGATATGTTCAATGTATATAAAAAAGTTATTTGAGACATATACGAATGCAAACAAGATATATTCAATGTATATAAAAAAGTTATTTGAGACATATACGAATGCAAAGAAGATATATTCAATGTATATAAAAAAGTTATTTAAGACATATACGAATGCAAAGAAGATATATTCAATGTATATAAAAAAGTTATTTGAAACATATACAAATGCAAAGAAGATATATTCAATGTATATAAAAAAGTTATTTGAGACATATACGAATGCAAAGAAGATATATTCAATGTATATAAAAAGTTATTTGAGACATATACGAATGCACAGAAGATATATTCAATGTATATTAAAAAGTTATTTGAGACATATACGAATGCAAAGAAGATATATTCAATGTATATAAAAAAGTTATTTGAGACATATACGAATGCAAAGAAGATATATTCAATGTATATAAAAAAGTGATTTGAGACATATACGAATGCAAAGAAGATATATTCAATGTATATAAAAAAGTTATTTGAGACATATACGAATGCAAAGAAGATATATTCAATGTATATAAAAAAGTGATTTGAGACATATACGAATGCAAAGAAGATATATTCAATGTATATAAAAAAGTTATTTGAGACATATACGAATGCAAAGAAGATATATTCAATGTATATAAAAAAGTTATTTGAGACATATACGAATGCAAAGAAGATATATTCAATGTATATAAAAAAGTGATTTGAGACATATACGAATGCAAAGAAGATATATTCAATGCATATAAAAAAGTTATTTGAGACATATACGAATGCAAAGAAGATATATTCAATGTATATAAAAAAGTTATTTGAGACATATACGAATGCAAAGAAGATATATTCAATGTATATAAAAAAGTTATTTGAGACATATACGAATGCAAAGAAGATATATTCAATGTATATAAAAAAGTTATTTGAGACATATACGAATGCAAAGAAGATATATTCAATGTATATAAAAAAGTTATTTGAGACATATACGAATGCAAAGAAGATATATTCAATGTATATAAAAAAGTTATTTGAGACATATACGAATGCAAAGAAGATATATTCAATGTATATAAAAAAGTTATTTGAGACATATACGAATGCAAAGAAGATATATTCAATGTATATAAAAAAGTTATTTGAGACATATACGAATGCGCAGAAGATATATTCAATGTATATAAAAAAGTTATTTGAGACATATACGAATGCAAACAAGATATATTCAATGTATATAAAAAAGTTATTTGAGACATATACGAATGCAAAGAAGATATATTCAATGTATATAAAAAAGTTATTTAAGACATATACGAATGCAAAGAAGATATATTCAATGTATATAAAAAAGTTATTTGAGACATATACGAATGCAAAGAAGATATATTCAATGTATATAAAACAGTTATTTGAGACATATACAAATGCAAAGAAGGTATATTCAATGTATATAAAAAAGTTATTTGAGACATATACAAATGCAAAGAAGGTATATTCAATGTATATAAAAAAGTTATTTGAGATATACGAATGCAATAAGGATATATTCAATGTATATAAAAAAGTTATTTGAGACATATACGAATGCAAAGAAGATATATTCAATGCATATAAAACAGTTATTTGAGACATATACGAATGCAAAGAAGATATATTCAATGTATATAAAAAAGTTATTTGAGACATATACGAATGCAAAGAGGATATATTCAATGTATATAAAAAAGGTATTTGAGACATATACGAATGCAAAGAAGATATATTCAATGTATATAAAAAAGTTATTTGAGACATATACGAATGCAAAGAAGATATATTCAATGTATATAAAAAAGTTATTTGAGACATATACGAATGCAAAGAACATATATTCAATGTATATAAAAAAGTTATTTGAGACATATACGAATGCAAAGAAGATATATTCAATGTATATAAAAAAGTTATTTAAGACATATACGAATGCAAAGAAGATATATTCAATGAATATAAAAAAGTTATTTGAGACATATACGAATGCAAAGAAGATATATTCAATGTATATAAAAAAGTTATTTGAGACATATACGAATGCAAAGAAGATATATTCAATGTATATAAAAAAGTTATTTGAGACATATACGAATGCAAAGAAGATATATTCAATGTATATAAAAAAGTTATTTGAGACATATACGAATGTAAAGAATATATATTCAATATATATAAAAAAGCTATTTGAAACATATACGAATGCAAAGAAGATATATTCAATGTATATAAAAAAGTTATTTGAGACATATACGAATGCAAAGAAGATATATTCAATGTATATAAAAAAGTTATTTGAGACATATACGAATGCAAAGAAGATATATTCAATGTATATAAAAAAGTTATTTGAGACATATACGAATGCAAAGAAGATATATTCAATGTATATAAAAAAGTTATTTGAGACATATACGAATGTAAAGAATATATATTCAATGTATATAAAAAAGTTATTTGAGACATATACGAATGCAAAGAAGGTATATTCAATGTATATAAAAAAGTTATTTGAGACATATACGAATGCAAAGAAGATATTATCAATGTATATAAAAAAGTAATTTGAGACATATACGAATGCAAAGAAGATATATTCAATGTATATAAAAAGTTATTTGAGACATATACGAATGCAAAGAAGATATATTCAATGTATATAAAAAAGTTATTTGAGACATATACAAATGCAAAGAAGATATTATCAATGTATATAAAAAAGTTATTTAAGACATATACGAATGCAAAGAAGATATATTCAATGTATATAAAAAGTTATTTGAGACATATACGAATGCAAAGAAGATATATTCAATGTATATAAAAAAGTTATTTGAGACATATACAAATGCAAAGAAGATATTATCAATGTATATAAAAAAGTAATTTGAGACATATACGAATGCAAAGAAGATATATTCAATGTATATAAAAAAGTTGTTTGAGACATATACGAATGCAAAGAGGATATATTCAATGTATATAAAAAAGTTATTTGAGACATATACGAATGCAAAGAAAATATATTCAATGTATATAAAAAGTTATTTGAGACATATACGAATGCAAAGAAGATATATTCAATGTATATAAAAAAGTTATTTGAGACATATACGAATGCAAAGAGGATATATTCAATGTATATAAAAAAGCTATTTGAGACATATACGAATGCAAAGAAGATATATTCAATGTATATAAAAAAGCTATTTGAGACATATACGAATGCAAAGAAGATATATTCAATGTATATAAAAAAGTTATTTGAGACATATACGAATGCAAAGAAGGTATATTCAATGTATATAAAAAAGCTATTTGAGATATATACGAATGCAAAGAAGATATATTCAATGTATATAAAATAGTTATTTGAGACATATACGAATGCAAAGAAAATATATTCAATGTATATAAAAAGTTATTTGAGACATATACGAATGCAAAGAAGATATATTCAATGTATATAAAAAGTTATTTGAGACATATACGAATGCAAAGAGGATATATTCAATGTATATAAAAAGTTATTTGAGACATATACGAATGCAAAGAAGATATATTCAATGTATATAAAAAGTTATTTGAGACATATACGAATGCAAAGAGGATATATTCAATGTATATAAAAAAGCTATTTGAGACATATACGAATGCAAAGAAGATATATTCAATGTATATAAAAAAGTTGTTTGAGACATATACGAATGCAAAGAGGATATATTCAATGTATATAAAAAAGTTATTTGAGACATATACGAATGCAAAGAAAATATATTCAATGTATATAAAAAGTTATTTGAGACATATACGAATGCAAAGAAGATATATTCAATGTATATAAAAAAGCTATTTGAGACATATACGAATGCAAAGAAGATATATTCAATGTATATAAAAAAGTTATTTGAGACATATACAAATGCAAAGAAGGTATATTCAATGTATATAAAAAAGTTATTTGAGACATATACGAATGCAAAGAAGATATATTCAATGTATATAAAAAAGTTATTTGAGACATATACGAATGCAAAGAGGATATATTCAATGTATATAAAAAAGCTATTTGAGACATATACGAATGCAAAGAAGATATATTCAATGTATATAAAAAAGTTATTTGAGACATATACGAATGCAAAGAAGATATATTCAATGTATATAAAAAAGTTGTTTGAGACATATACGAATGCAAAGAGGATATATTCAATGTATATAAAAAAGTTATTTGAGACATATACGAATGCAAAGAAAATATATTCAATGTATATAAAAAGTTATTTGAGACATATACGAATGCAAAGAAGATATATTCAATGTATATAAAAAAGCTATTTGAGACATATACAAATGCAAAGAGGATATATTCAATGTATATAAAAAAGTTATTTGAGACATATACGAATGCAAAGAAGATATATTCAATGTATATAAAACAGTTATTTGAGACATATACGAATGCAAAGAGGATATATTCAATGTATATAAAAAAGTTATTTGAGACATATACGAATGCAAAGAAGATATATTCAATGTATATAAAACAGTTATTTGAGACATATACGAATGCAAAGAGGATATATTCAATGTATATAAAAAAGTTATTTGAGACATATACGAATGCAAAGAAGATATATTCAATGTATATAAAACAGTTATTTGAGACATATACGAATGCAAAGAGGATATATTCAATGTATATAAAAAAGTTATTTGAGACATATACGAATGCAAAGAAGATATATTCAATGTATATAAAACAGTTATTTGAGACATATACGAATGCAAAGAGGATATATTCAATGTATATAAAAAAGTTATTTGAGACATATACGAATGCAAAGAAGATATATTCAATGTATATAAAACAGTTATTTGAGACATATACGAATGCAAAGAAGATATATTCAATGTATATAAAAAAGTGATTTGAGACATATACGAATGCAAAGAATATATATTCAATGTATATAAAAAGTTATTTGAGACATATACGAATGCAAAGAAGATATATTCAATGTATATAAAACAGTTATTTGAGACATATACGAATGCAAAGAGGATATATTCAATGTATATAAAAAAGTTATTTGAGACATATACGAATGCAAAGAAGATATATTCAATGTATATAAAACAGTTATTTGAGACATATACGAATGCAAAGAAGATATATTCAATGTATATAAAACAGTTATTTGAGACATATACGAATGCAAAGAAGATATATTCAATGTATATAAAAAGTTATTTGAGACATATACGAATGCAAAGAATATATATTCAATGTATATAAAAAAGTTATTTGAGACATATACGAATGCAAAGAAGGTATATTCAATGTATATAAAAAAGTTATTTGAGACATATACGAATGCAAAGAGGATATATTCAATGTATATAAAAAAGTTATTTGAGACATATACGAATGCAAAGAAGATATATTCAATGTATATAAAACAGTTATTTGAGACATATACAAATGCAAAGAGGATATATTCAATGTATATAAAAAAGTTATTTGAGACATATACAAATGCAAAGAGGATATATTCAATGTATATAAAAAAGTTATTTGAGACATATACAAATGCAAAGAAGGTATATTCAATGTATATAAAACAGTTATTTGAGACATATACAAATGCAAAGAGGATATATTCAATGTATATAAAAAAGTTATTTGAGACATATACGAATGCAAAGAAGATATATTCAATGTATATAAAACAGTTATTTGAGACATATACAAATGCAAAGAGGATATATTCAATGTATATAAAAAAGTTATTTGAGACATATACGAATGCAAAGAAGATATATTCAATGTATATAAAACAGTTATTTGAGACATATACAAATGCAAAGAAGGTATATTCAATGTATATAAAACAGTTATTTGAGACATATACGAATGCACAGAAGATATATTCAATGTATATAAAAAAGTTATTTGAGACATATACGAATGCAAAGAAGATATATTCAATGTATATAAAACAGTTATTTGAGACATATACAAATGCAAAGAAGGTATATTCAATGTATATAAAACAGTTATTTGAGACATATACGAATGCACAGAAGATATATTCAATGTATATAAAACAGTTATTTGAGACATATACGAATGCACAGAAGATATATTCAATGTATATAAAAAAGTTATTTGAGACATATACGAATGCACAGAAGATATATTCAATGTATATAAAACAGTTATTTGAGACATATACGAATGCACAGAAGATATATTCAATGTATATAAAAAAGTTATTTGAGACATATACGAATGCACAGAAGATATATTCAATGTATATAAAAAAGTTATTTGAGACATATACGAATGCAAAGAGGATATATTCAATGTATATAAAAAAGTTATTTGAGACATATACGAATGCAAAGAAGATATATTCAATGTATATAAAAAAGTTATTTAAGACATATACGAATGCAAAGAAGATATATTCAATGAATATAAAAAAGTTATTTGAGACATATACGAATGCAAAGAGGATATATTCAATGTATATAAAAAAGTTATTTAAGACATATACGAATGCAAAGAAGATATATTCAATGTATATAAAAAAGTTATTTGAGACATATACGAATGCAAAGAGGATATATTCAATGTATATAAAAAAGTTATTTGAGACATATACGAATGCAAAGAGGATATATTCAATGAATATAAAAAAGTTATTTGAGACATATACGAATGCAAAGAGGATATATTCAATGTATATAAAAAAGTTATTTAAGACATATACGAATGCAAAGAAGATATATTCAATGTATATAAAAAAGTTATTTGAGACATATACGAATGCAAAGAAGATATATTCAATGTATATAAAAAAGTTATTTGAGACATATACGAATGCAAAGAAGGTATATTCAATGTATATAAAAAAGTTATTTGAGACATATACGAATGCAATAAGGATATATTCAATGTATATAAAAAAGTTATTTGAGACATATACGAATGCAAAGAAGATATATTCAATGTATATAAAAAAGTTATTTGAGACATATACGAATGCAAAGAGGATATATTCAATGTATATAAAAAAGGTATTTGAGACATATACGAATGCAAAGAAGATATATTCAATGTATATAAAAAAGTTATTTGAGACATATACGAATGCAAAGAAGATATATTCAATGTATATAAAAAAGTTATTTGAGACATATACGAATGCAAAGAACATATATTCAATGTATATAAAAAAGTTATTTGAGACATATACGAATGCAAAGAAGATATATTCAATGTATATAAAAAAGTTATTTAAGACATATACGAATGCAAAGAAGATATATTCAATGAATATAAAAAAGTTATTTGAGACATACGAATGCAAAGAAGATATATTCAATGTATATAAAAAAGTTATTTGAGACATATACGAATGTAAAGAAGATATATTCAATGTATATAAAAAAGCTATTTGAAACATATACGAATGCAAAGAAGATATATTCAATGTATATAAAAAAGTTATTTGAGACATATACGAATGCAAAGAAGATATATTCAATGTATATAAAAAAGTTATTTGAGACATATACGAATGCAAAGAAGATATATTCAATGTATATAAAAAAGTTATTTGAGACATATACGAATGTAAAGAATATATATTCAATATATATAAAAAAGCTATTTGAAACATATACGAATGCAAAGAAGATATATTCAATGTATATAAAAAAGTTATTTGAGACATATACGAATGCAAAGAAGATATATTCAATGTATATAAAAAAGTTATTTGAGACATATACGAATGCAAAGAAGATATATTCAATGTATATAAAAAAGTAATTTGAGACATATACGAATGCAAAAAAGATATATTCAATGTATATAAAAAAGTTATTTGAGACATATACGAATGCAAAGAAGATATATTCCATGTATATAAAAAAGCTATTTGAGACATATACGAATGCAAAGAAGATATATTCAATGTATATAAAAAAGTTATTTGAAACATATACGAATGCAAAGAAGATATATTCAATGTATATAAAAAAGTTATTTGAGACATATACGAATGCAAAGAAGATATATTCAATGTATATAAAAAAGTTATTTGAGACATGTACGAATGCAAAGAAGATATATTCAATGTATATAAAAAAGTTATTTGAGACATATACGAATGCAAAGATATATTCAATGTATATAAAAAAGTTATTTGAGACATATACGAATGCAAAGAAGATATATTCAATGTATATAAAAAAGTTATTTGAGACATATACGAATGTAAAGAATATATATTCAATGTATATAAAAAAGCTATTTGAAACATATACGAATGCAAAGAAGATATATTCAATGTATATAAAAAAATTATTTGAGACATATACGAATGCAAAGAAGATATATTCAATGTATATAAAAAAGTTATTTGAGACATATACGAATGCAAAGAAGATATATTCAATGTATATAAAAAAGTTATTTGAGACATATACGAATGCAAAAAAGATATATTCAATGTATATAAAAAAGTTATTTGAGACATATACGAATGCAAAGAAGATATATTCAATGTATATAAAAAAGCTATTTGAGACATATACGAATGCAAAGAAGATATATTCAATGTATATTAAAAAGTTATTTGAAACATATACGAATGCAAAGAAGATATATTCAATGTATATAAAAAAGTTATTTGAGACATATACGAATGCAAAGAAGATATATTCAATGTATATAAAAAAGTTATTTGAGACAGGTGCGAATGCAAAAAAGATATATTCAATGTATATAAAAAAGTTATTTGAGACATATACGAATGCAAAGAAGATATATTCAATGTATATAAAAAAGTTATTTGAGACATATACGAATGCAAAGAAGATATAGTCAATGTATATAAAAAAGTTATTTGAGACATATACGAATGCAAAGAAGATATATTCAATGTATATAAAAAGCTATTTGAGACATATACGAATGCACAGAAGATATATTCAATGTATATAAAAAAGTTATTTGAGACATATACGAATGCAAAGAAGATACATTCAATGTATATAAAAAAGTTATTTAAGACATATACGAATGCAAAGAAGATATATTCAATGTATATAAAAAAGTTATTTGAGACATATACGAATGCAAAGAAGATATATTCAATGTGTATAAAAAAGTTATTTAAGACATATACGAATGCAAAGAAGATATATTCAATGTGTATAAAAAAGTTATTTGAGACATATACGAATGCAAAGAAGATATATTCAATGTATATAAAAAAGTTATTTGAGACATATACGAATGCAAAGAAGATATATTCAATGTATATAAAAAAGTTATTTGAGACATATACGAAAACAAAGATTATATATTCAATGTATATAAAAAAGTTATTTGAGACATATACGAATGCAAAGATGATATATTCAATGTATATAAAAAAGTTATTTGAGACATATACGAATGCAAAGAAGATATATTCAATGTATATAAAAAAGTTATTTGAGACATATACGAATGCAAAGAAGATATATTCAATGTATATAAACAAGTTATTTGAGACATATACGAATGCACAGAAGATATATTCAATGTATATAAAAAAGTTATTTGAGACATATACGAATGCAAAGAAGATATATTCAATGTATATAAAAAAGTTATTTGAGACATATACGAATGCAAAGAAGATATATTCAATGTATATAACAAAGTTATTTGAGACATATACGAATGCACAGAAGATATATTCAATGTATATAACAAAGTTATTTGAGACATATACGAATGCACAGAAGATATATTCAATGTATATAAAAAAGTTATTTGAGACATATACGAATGCACAGAAGATATATTCAATGTATATAACAAAGTTATTTGAGACATATACGAATGCACAGAAGATATGTTCAATGTATATAACAAAGTTATTTGAGACATATACGAATGCACAGAAGATATATTCAATGTATATAAAAAAGTTATTTGAGACATATACGAATGCACAGAAGATATATTCAATGTATATAAAAAAGTTATTTGAGACATATACGAATGCACAGAAGATATATTCAATGTATATAAAAAAGTTATTTGAGACATATACGAATGCACAGAAGATATATTCAATGTATATAAAAAAGTTATTTGAGACATATACGAATGCACAGAAGATATATTCAATGTATATAAAAAAGTTATTTGAGACATATACGAATGCACAGAAGATATATTCAATGTATATAACAAAGTTATTTGAGACATATACGAATGCACAGAAGATATATTCAATGTATATAACAAAGTTATTTGAGACATATACAAATGCAAAGAAGATATATTCAATGTATATAAAAAGCTATTTGAGACATATACGAATGCAGAGAAGATATATTCAATGTTTATAAAAAAGCTATTTGAGACATATACGAATGCAGAGAAGATATATTCAATGTTTATAAAAAAGTTATTTGAGACATATACGAATGCAAAGATGATATATTCAATGTATATAAAAAAGTTATTTGAGACATATACGAATGCAAAGAAGATATATTCAATGTATATAAAAAAGTTATTTGAGACATATACGAATGCAAAGAAGATATATTCAATGTATATAAACAAGTTATTTGAGACATATACGAATGCAAAGAAAATATATTCAATGTATATAAAAAAGTTATTTGAGACATATACGAATGCAGAGAAGATATATTCAATGTTTATAAAAAAGTTATTTGAGACATATACGAATGCAAAGAAGATATATTCAATGTATATAAAAAAGTTATTTGAGACATATACGAATGCAAAGAAGATATATTCAATGTATATAAAAAAGTTATTTGAGACATATACGAATGCAAAGAAGATATATTCAATGTATATAAAAAAGTTATTTGAGACATATACGAATGCAAAGAGGATATATTCAATGTATATAAAAAAGGTATTTGAGACATATACGAGTGCAAAGAAGATATATTCAATGTATATAAAAAAGTTATTTGAGACATATACGAATGCAAAGAAGATATATTCAATGTATATAAAAAAGTTATTTAAGACATATACGAATGCAAAGAAGATATATTCAATGAATATAAAAATCTTGTTTGAGACATACGAATGCAAAGAAGATATATTCAATGTATATAAAAAAGTTATTTGAGACATATACGAATGTAAAGAAGATATATTCAATGTATATAAAAAAGCTATTTGAGACATATACGAATGCAAAGAAGATATATTCAATGTATATAAAAAAGTTATTTGAGACATATACAAATGCCAAGAAGGTATATTCAATGTATATAAAAAAGTTATTTAAGACATATACGAATGCAAAGAGGATATATTCAATGTATATAAAAAAGTTATTTGAGACATATACGAATGCAAAGAAGATATATTCAATGTATATAAAGAAGTTATTTCAGACATATACGAATGCAAAGAAGGTATATTCAATGTATATAAAAAAGTTATTTGAGACATATACAAATGCAAAGAAGGTATATTCAATGTATATAAAAAAGTTATTTGAGACATATACGAATGCAAAGAGGATATATTCAATGTATATAAAAAAGTTATTTGAGACATATACGAATGCAAAGAGGATATATTCAATGTATATAAAAAAGTTATTTCAGACATATACGAATGCAAAGAAGATATATTCAATGCATATAAAAAAGTTATTTGAGACATATACGAATGCAAAGAAGGTATATTCAATGTATATAAAAAAGCTATTTGAGACATATACGAATGCAAAGAAGATATATTCAATGTATATAAAAAAGTTATTTGAGACATATACGAATGCAAAGAAGATATATTCAATGTATATAAAAAAGTTATTTGAGACATATACGAATGCAAAGAAGATATATTCAATGTATATAAAAATGTTATTTGAGACATAGACGAATGCAAAGAAGATATATTCAATGTATATAAAAAAGTTATTTGAGACATATACAAATGCAAAGAAGGTATATTCAATGTATATAAAAAAGTTATTTGAGACATATACGAATGCAAAGAGGATATATTCAATGTATATAAAAAAGTTATTTGAGACATATACGAATGCAAAGAAGATATATTCAATGTATATAAAAAAGTTATTTGAGACATATACGAATGCAAAGAAGATATATTCAATGTATATAAAAATGTTATTTGAGACATAGACGAATGCAAAGAAGATATATTCAATGTATATAAAAAAGCTATTTGAGACATATACAAATGCAAAGAAGGTATATTCAATGTATATAAAAAAGTTATTTGAGACATATACGACTGCAAAGAAGATATATTCAATGTATATAAAAAAGTTATTTGAGACATATACGAATGCAAAGAAGATATATTCAATGTATATAAAAAAGTTATTTGAGACATATACGAATGCAAAGAAGATATATTCAATGTATATAAAAATGTTATTTGAGACATAGACGAATGCAAAGAAGATATATTCAATGTATATAAAAAAGTTATTTGAGACATATACGAATGCAAAGAAGATACATTCAATGTATATAAAAAAGTTATTTGAGACATATACGAATGCACAGAAGATATATTCAATGTATATAAAAAAGTTATTTGAGACATATACGAATGCAAAGAAGATATATTCAATGTATAAAAAAAAGTTATTTGAGACATATACGAATGCAAAGAAGATATATTCAATGTATATAAAAAAGTTATTTGAGGCATATACGAATGCTAAGAAGATATATTCAATGTATATAAAAAAGTTATTTGAGACATATACGAATGCAAAGAAGATATCCTCAATGTATATAAAAAAGTTATTTGAGACATATACGAATGCAAAGAATATATATTCAATGTATATAAAAAAGTTATTTGAGACATATACGAATGCACAGAAGATATATTCAATGTATATAACAAAGTTATTTGAGACATATACGAATGCACAGAAGATATATTCAATGTATATAACAAAGTTATTTGAGACATATACGAATGCACAGAAGATATATTCAATGTATATAACAAAGTTATTTGAGACATATACGAATGCACAGAAGATATATTCAATGTATATAAAAAAGTTATTTGAGACATATACGAATGCACAGAAGATATATTCAATGTATATAAAAAAGTTATTTGAGACATATACGAATGCACAGAAGATATATTCAATGTATATAAAAAAGTTATTTAAGACATATACGAATGCACAGAAGATATATTCAATGTATATAAAAAAGTTATTTGAGACATATACGAATGCACAGAAGATATATTCAATGTATATAAAAAAGTTATTTGAGACATATACGAATGCACAGAAGATATATTCAATGTATATAACAAAGTTATTTGAGACATATACGAATGCAAAGAAGATATATTCAATGTATATAAAAAAGTTATTTGAGACATATACGAATGCACAGAAGATATATTCAATGTATATAAAAAAGTTATTTGAGACATATACGAATGCACAGAAGATATATTCAATGTATATAACAAAGTTATTTGAGACATATACGAATGCACAGAAGATATATTCAATGTATATAACAAAGTTATTTGAGACATATACGAATGCACAGAAGATATATTCAATGTATATAAAAAAGTTATTTGAGACATATACGAATGCAAAGAAGATATATTCAATGTATATAACAAAGTTATTTGAGACATATACGAATGCACAGAAGATATATTCAATGTATATAAAAAAGTTATTTGAGACATATACGAATGCAGAGAAGATATATTCAATGTTTATAAAAAAGTTATTTGAGACATATACGAATGTAAAGAAGATATATTCAATGTATATAAAAAAGTTATTTGAGACATATACGAATGCAAAGATGATATATTCAATGTATATAAAAAAGTTATTTGAGACATATACGAATGCAAAGAAGATATATTCAATGTATATAAAAAAGTTATTTGAGACATATACGAATGCAAAGAAGATATATTCAATGTATATAAACAAGTTATTTGAGACATATACGAATGCAAAGAAAATATATTCAATGTATATAAAAAAGTTATTTGAGACATATACGAATGCAGAGAAGATATATTCAATGTTTATAAAAAAGTTATTTGAGACATATACGAATGCAAAGAAGATATATTCAATGTATATAAAAAAGTTATTTGAGACATATACGAATGCAAAGAAGATATATTCAATGTATATAAAAAAGTTATTTGAGACATATACGAATGCAAAGAAGATATATTCAATGTATATAAAAAAGTTATTTGAGACATATACGAATGCAAAGAGGATATATTCAATGTATATAAAAAAGGTATTTGAGACATATACGAGTGCAAAGAAGATATATTCAATGTATATAAAAAAGTTATTTGAGACATATACGAATGCAAAGAAGATATATTCAATGTATATAAAAAAGTTATTTAAGACATATACGAATGCAAAGAAGATATATTCAATGAATATAAAAATCTTGTTTGAGACATACGAATGCAAAGAAGATATATTCAATGTATATAAAAAAGTTATTTGAGACATATACGAATGTAAAGAAGATATATTCAATGTATATAAAAAAGCTATTTGAGACATATACGAATGCAAAGAAGATATATTCAATGTATATAAAAAAGTTATTTGAGACATATACAAATGCCAAGAAGGTATATTCAATGTATATAAAAAAGGTATTTGAGACATATACGAGTGCAAAGAAGATATATTCAATGTATATAAAAAAGTTATTTGAGACATATACGAATGCAAAGAAGATATATTCAATGTATATAAAAAAGTTATTTAAGACATATACGAATGCAAAGAAGATATATTCAATGAATATAAAAATCTTGTTTGAGACATACGAATGCAAAGAAGATATATTCAATGTATATAAAAAAGTTATTTGAGACATATACGAATGTAAAGAAGATATATTCAATGTATATAAAAAAGCTATTTGAGACATATACGAATGCAAAGAAGATATATTCAATGTATATAAAAAAGTTATTTGAGACATATACAAATGCCAAGAAGGTATATTCAATGTATATAAAAAAGTTATTTGAGACATATACGAATGCAAAGAGGATATATTCAATGTATATAAAAAAGTTATTTGAGACATATACGAATGCAAAGAAGATATATTCAATGTATATAAAGAAGTTATTTCAGACATATACGAATGCAAAGAAGGTATATTCAATGTATATAAAAAAGTTATTTGAGACATATACGAATGCAAAGAGGATATATTCAATGTATATAAAAAAGTTATTTGAGACATATACGAATGCAAAGAGGATATATTCAATGTATATAAAAAAGGTATTTGAGACATATACGAATGCAAAGAAGATATATTCAATGTATATAAAAAAGCTATTTGAGACATATACAAATGCAAAGAAGGTATATTCAATGTATATAAAAAAGTTATTTGAGACATATACGACTGCAAAGAAGATATATTCAATGTATATAAAAAAGTTATTTGAGACATATACGAATGCAAAGAAGATATATTCAATGTATATAAAAAAGTTATTTGAGACATATACGAATGCAAAGAAGATATATTCAATGTATATAAAAATGTTATTTGAGACATAGACGAATGCAAAGAAGATATATTCAATGTATATAAAAAAGTTATTTGAGACATATACGAATGCAAAGAAGATACATTCAATGTATATAAAAAAGTTATTTGAGACATATACGAATGCACAGAAGATATATTCAATGTATATAAAAAAGTTATTTGAGACATATACGAATGCAAAGAAGATATATTCAATGTATAAAAAAAAGTTATTTGAGACATATACGAATGCAAAGAAGATATATTCAATGTATATAAAAAAGTTATTTGAGGCATATACGAATGCTAAGAAGATATATTCAATGTATATAAAAAAGTTATTTGAGACATATACGAATGCAAAGAAGATATCCTCAATGTATATAAAAAAGTTATTTGAGACATATACGAATGCAAAGAATATATATTCAATGTATATAAAAAAGTTATTTGAGACATATACGAATGCAAAGAAGATATATTCAATGTATATAAAAAAGTTATTTGAGACATATACGAATGCAAAGAAGATATATTCAATGTATATAAAAAAGTTATTTGAGACATATACGAATGCAAAGAAGATATATTCAATGTATATAAAAAAGTTATTTAAGACATATACGAATGCACAGAAGATATATTCAATGTATATAAAAAGTTATTTGAGACATATACGAATGCAAAGCAGATATATTCAATGTATATAAAAAAGTTATTTGAGACATATACGAATGCAAAGAAGATATATTCAATGTATATAAAAAAGTTATTTGAGACATATACGAATGCAAAGAAGATATATTCAATGTATATAAAAAAGTTATTTGAGACATATACGAATGCAAAGAAGATATATTCAATGTATATAAAAAAGTTATTTGAGACATATACGAATGCAAAAAGATATATTCAATGTATATAAAAAAGTTATTTGGGACATATACGAATGCAAAGTAGATATATTCAATGTATATAAAAAAGTTATTTAAGACATATACGAATGCACAGAAGATATATTCAATGTATATAAAAAAGTTATTTGAGACATATACGAATGCAAAGAAGATATATTCAATGTATATAAAAAAGTTATTTAAGACATATACGAATGCAAAGAAGATATATTCAATGTAGATAAAAAGTTATTTGAGACATATACGAATGCAAAGAAGATATATTCAATGTATATAAAAAGTTATTTGAGACATATACGAATGCAAAGAAGATATATTCAATGTATATAAAAAGTTATTTGAGACATATACGAATGCAAAGAAGATATATTCAATGTATATAAAAAAGTTATTTGAGACATATACGAATGCAAAGAAGATATATTTAATGTATATAAAAAAGTTATTTGAGACATATACGAATGCAAAGAATATATATTCAATGTATATAAAAAAGTTATTTGAGACATATACGAATGCAAAGAATATATATTCAATGTATATAAAAAAGTTATTTGAGACATATACGAATGCAAAGAAGATATATTCAATGTATATAAAAAAGTTATTTGAGACATATACGAATGCAAAGAATATATATTCAATGTATATAAAAAAGTTTTTTGAGACATATACGAATGCAAAGAAGATATATTCAATGTATATAAAAAGTTATTTGAGACATATACGAATGCAAAGAAGATATATTCAATGTATATAAAAAGTTATTTGAGACATATACGAATGCAAAGAAGATATATTCAATGTATATAAAAAAGTTATTTGAGACATATACGAATGCAAAGAAGATATATTCAATGTATATAAAAAAGTTATTTGAGACATATACGAATGCAAAGAAGATATATTCAATGTATATAAAAAGTTATTTGAGACATATACGAATGCAAAGAAGATATATTCAATGTATATAAAAAGTTATTTGAGACATATACGAATGCAAAGAAGATATATTCAATGTATATAAAAAAGTTATTTGAGACATATACGAATGCAAAGAAGATATATTTAATGTATATAAAAAAGTTTTTTTAGGCATATACGAATGCAAAGAATATATATTCAATGTATATAAAAAGTTATTTGAGACATATACGAATGCAAAGAAGATATATTCAATGTATATAAAAAAGTTATTTGAGACATATACGAATGCAAAGAAGATATATTCAATGTATATAAAAAGGTATTTGAGACATATACGAATGCAAAGAAGATATATTCAATGTATATAAAAAAGTTATTTGAGACATATACGAATGCAAAGAATATATATTCAATGTATATAAAAAGGTATTTGAGACATATACGAATGCAAAGAAGATATATTCAATGTATATAAAAAAGTTATTTAAGACATATACGAATGCAAAGAATATATATTCAATGTATATAAAAAAGTTATTTGAGACATATACGAATGCACAGAAGATATATTCAATGTATATAAAAAAGTTATTTGAGACATATACGAATGCAAAGAAGATATATTCAATGTATATAAAAAAGTTATTTGAGACATATACGAATGCAAAGAAGATATATTCAATGTATATAAAAAGTTATTTGAGACATATACGAATGCAAAGAAGATATATTCAATGTATATAAAAAAGTTATTTGAGACATATACGAATGCAAAGAAGATATATTCAATGTATATAAAAAAGTTATTTGAGACATATACGAATGCAAAGAAGATATATTCAATCTATATAAAAAAGTTATTTGAGACATATACGAATGCAAAGAAGATATATTCAATGTATATAAAAAAGTTATTTGAGACATATACGAATGCAAAGAAGATATATTCAATGTATATAAAAAAGTTATTTGAGACATATACGAATGCAAAGAATATATATTCAATGTATATAAAAAAGTTATTTGAGACATATACGAATGCAAAGAATATATATTCAATGTATATAAAAAAGTTATTTGAGACATATACGAATGCAAAGAAGATATATTCAATGTATATTAAAAATTATTTGAGACATATACGAATGCAAAGAAGATATATTCAATGTATATAAAAAAGTTATTTGAGGCATATACGAATGCAAAGAATATATATTCAATGTATATAAAAAAGTTATTTGAGACATATACGAATGCAAAGTAGATATATTCAATGTATATAAAAAAGTTATTTAAGACATATACGAATGCACAGAAGATATATTCAATGTATATAAAAAGTTATTTGAGACATATACGAATGCAAAGCAGATATATTCAATGTATATAAAAAAGTTATTTGAGACATATACGAATGCAAAGAAGATATATTCAATGTATATAAAAAAGTTATTTGAGACATATACGAATGCAAAGAAGATATATTCAATGTATATAAAAAAGTTATTTGAGACATATACGAATGCAAAGAAGATATATTCAATGTATATAAAAAAGTTATTTGAGACATATACGAATGCAAAGAAGATATATTCAATGTATATAAAAAAGTTATTTGAGACATATACGAATGCAAAGAAGATATATTCAATGTATATAAAAAAGTTATTTGAGACATATACGAATGCAAAGAAGATATATTCAATGTATATAAAAAAGTTATTTGAGACATATACGAATGCAAAGTAGATATATTCAATGTATATAAAAAAGTTATTTAAGACATATACCAATGCACAGAAGATATATTCAATGTATATAAAAAGTTATTTGAGACATATACGAATGCAAAGCAGATATATTCAATGTATATAAAAAAGTTATTTGAGACATATACGAATGCAAAGAAGATATATTCAATGTATATAAAAAAGTTATTTGAGACATATACGAATGCAAAGAAGATATATTCAATGTATATAAAAAAGTTATTTGAGACATATACGAATGCAAAGAAGATATATTCAATGTATATAAAAAAAGTTATTTGAGACATATACGAATGCAAAAAGATATATTCAATGTATATAAAAAAGTTATTTGGGACATATACGAATGCAAAGTAGATATATTCAATGTATATAAAAAAGTTATTTAAGACATATACGAATGCACAGAAGATATATTCAATGTATATAAAAAAGTTATTTGAGACATATACGAATGCAAAGAAGATATATTCAATGTATATAAAAAAGTTATTTAAGACATATACGAATGCAAAGAAGATATATTCAATGTAGATAAAAAGTTATTTGAGACATATACGAATGCAAAGAAGATATATTCAATGTATATAAAAAGTTATTTGGGACATATACGAATGCAAAGTAGATATATTCAATGTAGATAAAAAGTTATTTGGGACATATACGAATGCAAAGTAGATATATTCAATGTATATAAAAAGTTATTTGAGACATATACGAATGCAAAGAAGATATATTCAATGTATATAAAAAAGTTATTTGAGACATATACGAATGCAAAGAAGATATATTCAATGTATATAAAAAAGTTATTTGAGACATATACGAATGCAAAGAAGATATATTCAATGTAGATAAAAAAGTTATTTCAGACATATACGAATGCAAAGAAGATATATTCAATGTATATAAAAAGTTATTTGAGACATGTACGAATGCAAAGAAGATATATTCAATGTATATAAAAAAGTTATTTGAGACATATACGAATGCAAAGAAGATATATTCAATGTATATAAAACAGTTATTTGAGACATATACGAATGCAAAGAAGATATATTCAATGTAGATAAAAAGTTATTTGAGACATATACGAATGCAAAGAAGATATATTCAATGTATATAAAAAGTTATTTGAGACATATACGAATGCAAAGAAGATATATTCAATGTATATAAAAAAGTTATTTGAGACATATACGAATGCAAAGAAGATATATTCAATGTATATAAAACAGTTATTTGAGACATATACAAATGCAAAGAAGATATATTCAATGTATATAAAAAAGTTATTTGAGACATATACAAATGCAAAGAAGATATATTCAATGTATATAAAACAGTTATTTGAGACATATACAAATGCAAAGAAGATATATTCAATGTATATAAAAAAGTTATTTGAGACATATACGAATGCAAAGAAGATATATTCAATGTATATAAAAAGTTATTTGAGACATATACGAATGCAAAAAAGATATATTCAATGTAGATAAAAAGTTATTTGAGACATATACGAATGCAAAGAAGATATATTCAATGTATATAAAAAAGTTATTTGAGACATATACGAATGCAAAGAAGATATATTCAATGTAGATAAAAAGTTATTTGAGACATATACGAATGCAAAGAAGATATATTCAATGTATATAAAAAAGTTATTTGAGACATATACGAATGCAAAGAAGATATATTCAATGTAGATAAAAAGTTATTTGAGACATATACGAATGCAAAGAAGATATATTCAATGTATATAAAAAAGTTATTTGAGACATATACGAATGCAAAGAAGATATATTCAATGTATATAAAAAAGTTATTTGAGACATATACGAATGCAAAGAAGATATATTCAATGTATATAAAAAAAGTTATTTGGGACATATACGAATGCAAAGTAGATATATTCAATGTATATAAAAAAGTTATTTAAGACATATACGAATGCACAGAAGATATATTCAATGTATATAAAAAAAGTTATTTGAGACATATACGAATGCAAAGAAGATATATTCAATGTATATAAAAAAGTTATTTGAGACATATACGAATGCAAAGAAGATATATTCAATGTATATAAAAAGTTATTTGAGACATATACGAAGGCAAAGAAGATATATTCAATGTAGATAAAAAGTTATTTGAGACATATACGAATGCAAAGAAGATATATTCAATGTATATAAAAAAGTTATTTGAGACATATACGAATGCAAAGAAGATATATTCAATGTATATAAAAAAGTTATTTGAGACATATACGAATGCACAGAAGATATATTCAATGTATATATAAAAAAGTTATTTGAGACATATACGAATGCACAGAAGATATATTCAATGTATATATAAAAAGGTTATTTGAGACATATACAGATGCAAAGAAGATATATTCAATGTATATATAAAAAAGTTATTTCAGACATATACGAATGCAAAGAAGATATATTCAATGTATATAAAAAAGTTTTTTGAGACATATACGAATGCAAAGAAGATATATTCAATGTATATAAAAAAGTTATTTAAGACATATACGAATGCACAGAAGATATATTCAATGTATATAAAAAAGTTATTTGTAGACATATTCGAATGAACAGAAGATATATTCAATGTATATAAAAAAGTTATTTGAGACATATACGAATGCAAAGAAGATATATTCAATGTATATAAAAAAGTTATTTGAGACATATACGAATGCAAAGAAAATATATTCAATGTATATAAAAAAGTTTTTTGAGACATATACGAATGCAAAGAATATATATTCAATGTATATAAAAAAGTTATTTGAGACATATACGAATGCACAGAAGATATATTCAATGTATATAAAAAAGTTATTTGAGACATATACGAATGCGAATAAGATATATTCAATGTATATAAAAAAGTTATTTGAGACATATACGAATGCAAAGAAGATATATTCAATGTATATAAAAAAGTTATTTGAGACATATACGAATGCAAAGATTATATATTCAATGTATATAAAAAAGTTTTTTGACACATATACGAATGCAAAGAATATATATTCAATGTATATAAAAAAGTTATTTGAGACATATACGAATGCACAGAAGATATATTCAATGTATATAAAAAAGTTATTTGAGACATATACGAATGCAAAGAAGATATATTCATTGTATATAAAAAAGTTATTTGAGACATATACGAATGCAAAGAAGATATATTCAATGTATATAAAAAAGTTATTTGAGACATATACGAATGCAAAGAATATATATTCAATGTATATAAAAAAGTTATTTGAGACATATACGAATGCAAAGAAGATATATTCAATGTATATAAAAAAGTTATTTGAGACATATACGAATGCAAAGAAGATATATTCAATGTATATAAAAAAGTTATTTGAGACATATACGAATGCAAAGAAGATATATTCAATGTATATAAAAAAGGTATTTGAGACATATACGAATGCAAAGAATATATATTCAATGTATATAAAAAAGTTATTTGAGACATATACGAATGCAAAGAATATATATTCAATGTATATAAAAAAGTTATTTGAGACATAAACGAATCCAAAGAAGATATATTCAATGTATATAAAAAAGTTATTTGAGACATATACGAATGCAAAGAAGATATATTCAATGTATATAAAAAAGTTATTTGAGACATATACGAATGCAAAGAAGATATATTCAATGTATATAAAAAAGTTATTTGTAGACATATTCGAATGGACAGAAGATATATTCAATGTATATAAAAAAAGTTATTTGAGACATATACGAATGCAAAGAAGATATATTCAATGTATATAAAAAAGTTATTTGAGACATATACGAATGCAAAGAAGATATATTCAATGTATATAAAAAAGTTATTTGAGGCATATACGAATGCAAAGAAGATATATTCAATGTATATAAAAAAGTTATTTGAGACATATACGAATGTACAGAAGATATATTCAATGTATATAAAAAGTTATTTGAGACATATACGAATGTACAGAAGATATATTCAATGTATATAAAAAAAGTTATTTGATACATATACGAATGCAAAGAACATACATTCAATGTATATAAAAAAGGTATTTGAGACATATACGAATGCAAAGAAGATATATTCAATGTATATAAAAAAGTTATTTGAGACATATACGAATGCAAAGAAGATATATTCAATGTATATAAAAAAAGTTATTTGAGACATATACGAATGCAAAGAATATATATTCAATGTAGATAAAAAGTTATTTGAGACATATACGAATGCAAAGAATATATATTCAATGTATATAAAAAAGTTATTTGAGACATATACGAATGCAAAGAAGATATATTCAATGTATATAAAAAAGTTATTTGAGACATATACGAATGCAAAGAAGATATATTCAATGTATATAAAAAAGTTATTTGAGACATATACGAATGCAAAGAAGATATATTCAATGTATATAAAAAAGTTATTTGTAGACATATTCAAATGAACAGAAGATATATTCAATGTATATAAAAAAGTTATTTGAGACATATACGAATGCAAAGAAGATATATTCAATGTAGATAAAAAGTTATTTGAGACATATACGAATGCAAAGAAGATATATTCAATGTATATAAAAAAGTTATTTGAGACATATACGAATGCAAAGAAGATATATTCAATGTAGATAAAAAGTTATTTGAGACATATACGAATGCAAAGAAGATATATTCAATGTATATAAAAAAGTTATTTGAGACATATACGAATGCAAAGAAGATATATTCAATGTATATAAAAAAGTTATTTGAGACATATACGAATGCAAAGAAGATATATTCAATGTATATAAAAAAAGTTATTTGGGACATATACGAATGCAAAGTAGATATATTCAATGTATATAAAAAAGTTATTTAAGACATATACGAATGCACAGAAGATATATTCAATGTATATAAAAAAAGTTATTTGAGACATATACGAATGCAAAGAAGATATATTCAATGTATATAAAAAAGTTATTTGAGACATATACGAATGCAAAGAAGATATATTCAATGTATATAAAAAGTTATTTGAGACATATACGAAGGCAAAGAAGATATATTCAATGTAGATAAAAAGTTATTTGAGACATATACGAATGCAAAGAAGATATATTCAATGTATATAAAAAAGTTATTTGAGACATATACGAATGCAAAGAAGATATATTCAATGTATATAAAAAAGTTATTTGAGACATATACGAATGCACAGAAGATATATTCAATGTATATATAAAAAAGTTATTTGAGACATATACGAATGCACAGAAGATATATTCAATGTATATATAAAAAGGTTATTTGAGACATATACAGATGCAAAGAAGATATATTCAATGTATATATAAAAAAGTTATTTCAGACATATACGAATGCAAAGAAGATATATTCAATGTATATAAAAAAGTTTTTTGAGACATATACGAATGCAAAGAAGATATATTCAATGTATATAAAAAAGTTATTTCAGACATATACGAATGCACAGAAGATATATTCAATGTATATAAAAAAGTTATTTGTAGACATATTCGAATGAACAGAAGATATATTCAATGTATATAAAAAAGTTATTTGAGACATATACGAATGCAAAGAAGATATATTCAATGTATATAAAAAAGTTATTTGAGACATATACGAATGCAAAGAAAATATATTCAATGTATATAAAAAAGTTTTTTGAGACATATACGAATGCAAAGAATATATATTCAATGTATATAAAAAAGTTATTTGAGACATATACGAATGCACAGAAGATATATTCAATGTATATAAAAAAGTTATTTGAGACATATACGAATGCGAATAAGATATATTCAATGTATATAAAAAAGTTATTTGAGACATATACGAATGCAAAGAAGATATATTCAATGTATATAAAAAAGTTATTTGAGACATATACGAATGCAAAGATTATATATTCAATGTATATAAAAAAGTTTTTTGACACATATACGAATGCAAAGAATATATATTCAATGTATATAAAAAAGTTATTTGAGACATATACGAATGCACAGAAGATATATTCAATGTATATAAAAAAGTTATTTGAGACATATACGAATGCAAAGAAGATATATTCATTGTATATAAAAAAGTTATTTGAGACATATACGAATGCAAAGAAGATATATTCAATGTATATAAAAAAGTTATTTGAGACATATACGAATGCAAAGAATATATATTCAATGTATATAAAAAAGTTATTTGAGACATATACGAATGCAAAGAAGATATATTCAATGTATATAAAAAAGTTATTTGAGACATATACGAATGCAAAGAATATATATTCAATGTATATAAAAAAGTTATTTGAGACATATACGAATGCAAAGAAGATATATTCAATGTATATAAAAAAGTTATTTGAGACATATACGAATGCAAAGAAGATATATTCAATGTATATAAAAAAGTTATTTGAGACATATACGAATGCAAAGAAGATATATTCAATGTATATAAAAAAGGTATTTGAGACATATACGAATGCAAAGAATATATATTCAATGTATATAAAAAAGTTATTTGAGACATATACGAATGCAAAGAATATATATTCAATGTATATAAAAAAGTTATTTGAGACATAAACGAATCCAAAGAAGATATATTCAATGTATATAAAAAAGTTATTTGAGACATATACGAATGCAAAGAAGATATATTCAATGTATATAAAAAAGTTATTTGAGACATATACGAATGCAAAGAAGATATATTCAATGTATATAAAAAAGTTATTTGTAGACATATTCGAATGGACAGAAGATATATTCAATGTATATAAAAAAAGTTATTTGAGACATATACGAATGCAAAGAAGATATATTCAATGTATATAAAAAAGTTATTTGAGACATATACGAATGCAAAGAAGATATATTCAATGTATATAAAAAAGTTATTTGAGGCATATACGAATGCAAAGAAGATATATTCAATGTATATAAAAAAGTTATTTGAGACATATACGAATGTACAGAAGATATATTCAATGTATATAAAAAGTTATTTGAGACATATACGAATGTACAGAAGATATATTCAATGTATATAAAAAAAGTTATTTGATACATATACGAATGCAAAGAACATACATTCAATGTATATAAAAAAGGTATTTGAGACATATACGAATGCAAAGAAGATATATTCAATGTATATAAAAAAGTTATTTGAGACATATACGAATGCAAAGAAGATATATTCAATGTATATAAAAAAAGTTATTTGAGACATATACGAATGCAAAGAATATATATTCAATGTATATAAAAAAGTTATTTGAGACATATACGAATGCAAAGAATATATATTCAATGTATATAAAAAAGTTATTTGAGACATATACGAATGCAAAGAAGATATATTCAATGTATATAAAAAAGTTATTTGAGACATATACGAATGCAAAGAAGATATATTCAATGTATATAAAAAAGTTATTTGAGACATATACGAATGCAAAGAAGATATATTCAATGTATATAAAAAAGTTATTTGTAGACATATTCAAATGAACAGAAGATATATTCAATGTATATAAAAAAGTTATTTGAGACATATACGAATGCAAAGAAGATATATTCAATGTAGATAAAAAGTTATTTGAGACATATACGAATGCAAAGAAGATATATTCAATGTATATAAAAAAGTTATTTGAGACATATACGAATGCAAAGAAGATATATTCAATGTAGATAAAAAGTTATTTGAGACATATACGAATGCAAAGAAGATATATTCAATGTATATAAAAAAGTTATTTGAGACATATACGAATGCAAAGAAGATATATTCAATGTATATAAAAAAGTTATTTGAGACATATACGAATGCAAAGAAGATATATTCAATGTATATAAAAAAAGTTATTTGGGACATATACGAATGCAAAGTAGATATATTCAATGTATATAAAAAAGTTATTTAAGACATATACGAATGCACAGAAGATATATTCAATGTATATAAAAAAAGTTATTTGAGACATATACGAATGCAAAGAAGATATATTCAATGTATATAAAAAAGTTATTTGAGACATATACGAATGCAAAGAAGATATATTCAATGTATATAAAAAGTTATTTGAGACATATACGAAGGCAAAGAAGATATATTCAATGTAGATAAAAAGTTATTTGAGACATATACGAATGCAAAGAAGATATATTCAATGTATATAAAAAAGTTATTTGAGACATATACGAATGCAAAGAAGATATATTCAATGTATATAAAAAAGTTATTTGAGACATATACGAATGCACAGAAGATATATTCAATGTATATATAAAAAAGTTATTTGAGACATATACGAATGCACAGAAGATATATTCAATGTATATATAAAAAGGTTATTTGAGACATATACAGATGCAAAGAAGATATATTCAATGTATATATAAAAAAGTTATTTCAGACATATACGAATGCAAAGAAGATATATTCAATGTATATAAAAAAGTTTTTTGAGACATATACGAATGCAAAGAAGATATATTCAATGTATATAAAAAAGTTATTTCAGACATATACGAATGCACAGAAGATATATTCAATGTATATAAAAAAGTTATTTGTAGACATATTCGAATGAACAGAAGATATATTCAATGTATATAAAAAAGTTATTTGAGACATATACGAATGCAAAGAAGATATATTCAATGTATATAAAAAAGTTATTTGAGACATATACGAATGCAAAGAAAATATATTCAATGTATATAAAAAAGTTTTTTGAGACATATACGAATGCAAAGAATATATATTCAATGTATATAAAAAAGTTATTTGAGACATATACGAATGCACAGAAGATATATTCAATGTATATAAAAAAGTTATTTGAGACATATACGAATGCGAATAAGATATATTCAATGTATATAAAAAAGTTATTTGAGACATATACGAATGCAAAGAAGATATATTCAATGTATATAAAAAAGTTATTTGAGACATATACGAATGCAAAGATTATATATTCAATGTATATAAAAAAGTTTTTTGACACATATACGAATGCAAAGAATATATATTCAATGTATATAAAAAAGTTATTTGAGACATATACGAATGCACAGAAGATATATTCAATGTATATAAAAAAGTTATTTGAGACATATACGAATGCAAAGAAGATATATTCATTGTATATAAAAAAGTTATTTGAGACATATACGAATGCAAAGAAGATATATTCAATGTATATAAAAAAGTTATTTGAGACATATACGAATGCAAAGAATATATATTCAATGTATATAAAAAAGTTATTTGAGACATATACGAATGCAAAGAAGATATATTCAATGTATATAAAAAAGTTATTTGAGACATATACGAATGCAAAGAAGATATATTCAATGTATATAAAAAAGTTATTTGAGACATATACGAATGCAAAGAAGATATATTCAATGTATATAAAAAAGGTATTTGAGACATATACGAATGCAAAGAATATATATTCAATGTATATAAAAAAGTTATTTGAGACATATACGAATGCAAAGAATATATATTCAATGTATATAAAAAAGTTATTTGAGACATATACGAATCCAAAGAAGATATATTCAATGTATATAAAAAAGTTATTTGAGACATATACGAATGCAAAGAAGATATATTCAATGTATATAAAAAAGTTATTTGAGACATATACGAATGCAAAGAAGATATATTCAATGTATATAAAAAAGTTATTTGTAGACATATTCGAATGAACAGAAGATATATTCAATGTATATAAAAAAGTTATTTGAGACATATACGAATGCAAAGAAGATATATTCAATGTATATCAAAAAGTTATTTGTAGACATATTCGAATGGACAGAAGATATATTCAATGTATATAAAAAAAGTTATTTGAGACATATACGAATGCAAAGAAGATATATTCAATGTATATAAAAAAGTTATTTGAGACATATACGAATGCAAAGAAGATATATTCAATGTATATAAAAAAGTTATTTGAGGCATATACGAATGCAAAGAAGATATATTCAATGTATATAAAAAAGTTATTTGAGACATATACGAATGTACAGAAGATATATTCAATGTATATAAAAAGTTATTTGAGACATATACGAATGTACAGAAGATATATTCAATGTATATAAAAAAAGTTATTTTATACATATACGAATGCAAAGAACATACATTCAATGTATATAAAAAAGGTATTTGAGACATATACGAATGCAAAGAAGATATATTCAATGTATATAAAAAAGTTATTTGAGACATATACGAATGCAAAGAAGATATATTCAATGTATATAAAAAAGGTATTTGAGACATATACGAATGCAAAGAATATATATTCAATGTATATAAAAAAGTTATTTGAGACATATACGAATGCAAAGAATATATATTCAATGTATATAAAAAAGTTATTTGAGACATATACGAATGCAAAGAAGATATATTCAATGTATATAAAAAAGTTATTTGAGACATATACGAATGCAAAGAAGATATATTCAATGTATATAAAAAAGTTATTTGAGACATATACGAATGCAAAGAAGATATATTCAATGTATATAAAAAAGTTATTTGTAGACATATTCAAATGAACAGAAGATATATTCAATGTATATAAAAAAGTTATTTGAGACATATACGAATGCAAAGAAGATATATTCAATGTATATAAAAAAGTTTTTTGAGACATATACGAATGCAAAGAAGATATATTCAATGTATATAAAAAAGTTTTTTGAGACATATACGAATGCAAAGAATATATATTCAATGTATATAAAAAGGTTATTTGAGACATATACAGATGCACAGAAGATATATTCAATGTATATAAAAAAGTTATTTGAGACATATACGAATGCAAAGAAGATATATTCAATGTATATAAAAAAGTTATTTGAGACATATACGAATGCAAAGAAGATATATTCAATGTATATAAAAAAGTTATTTGAGACATATACGAATGCAAAGAAGATATATTCAATGTATATAAAAAAGTTTTTTGAGACATATACGAATGCAAAGAATATATATTCAATGTATATAAAAAAGTTATTTGTGACATATACGAATGCACAGAAGATATATTCAATGTATATAAAAAAGTTATTTGAGACATATACGAATGCAAAGAAGATATATTCAATGTATATAAAAAAGTTATTTGAGACATATACGAATGCAAAGAAGATATATTCAATGTATATAAAAAAGTTATTTGAGACATATACGAATGCAAAGAATATATATTCAATGTATATGAAAAAGTTATTTGAGACATATACGAATGCAAAGAATATATATTCAATGTATATAAAAAAGTTATTTGAGACATATACGAATACAAAGAAGATATATTCAATGTATATAAAAAAGTTATTTGAGACATATACGAATGCAAAGAAGATATATTCAATGTATATAAAAAAGTTATTGAAGACATATACGAATGCAAAGAAGATATATTCAATGTATATAAAAAGGATATTTGCAGACATATTCGAATGCACAGAAGATATATTCAATGTATATAAAAAAGTTATTTGAGACATATACGAATGCAAAGAAGATATATTCAATGTATATAAAAAAGTTATTTGAGACATATACGAATGCAAAGAATATATATTCAATGTATATAAAAAAAGTTATTTGAGACATATACGAATGCAAAGAAGATATATTCAATGTATAAAAAAAAGTTATTTGAGACATATACGAATGCAAAGAATATATATTCAATGTATATAAAAAAGTTATTTGAGACATATACGAATTCAAAGAAGATATATTCAATGTATATAAAAAAGTTATTTGTAGACATATTCGAATGGAGAGAAGATATATTCAATGTATATAAAAAAGTTATTTGAGACATATACGAATGCAAAGAAGATATATTCAATGTATATAAAAAAGTTATTTGAGACATATACGAATGCAAAGAAGATATATTCAATGTATATAAAAAAGTTATTTGAGACATATACGAATGCAAAGAAGATATATTCAATGTATATAAAAAAGTTATTTGAGGCATATACGAATGCAAAGAAGATATATTCAATGTATATAAAAAAGTTATTTGAGACATATACGAATGTACAGAAGATATATTCAATGTATATAAAAAGTTATTTAAGACATATACGAATGTACAGAAGATATATTCAATGTATATAAAAAAAGTTATTTGATACATATACGAATGCAAAGAAGATATATTCAATGTATATCAAAAAGTTATTTGAGACATATACGAATTCAAAGAAGATATATTCAATGTATATAAAAAGTTATTTGTAGACATATTCGAATGGACAGAAGATATATTCAATGTATATAAAAAATGTTATTTGAGACATATACGAATGCAAAGAAGATATATTCAATGTATATAAAAAAGTTATTTGAGACATATACGAATGCAAAGAAGATATATTCAATGCATATAAAAAGGTTATTTGAGACATATACGAATTCAAAGAAGATATATTCAATGTATATAAAAAAGTTATTTGTAGACATATTCGAATGCACAGAAGATATATTCAATGTATATAAAAAAAGTTATTTGAGACATATACGAATGCAAAGAAGATATATTCAATGTATATAAAAAAGTTATTTGAGACATATACGAATGCAAAGAAGATATATTCAATGTATATAAAAAAGTTATTTGAGACATATACGAATGTACAGAAGATATATTCAATGTATATAAAAAAAGTTATTTGAGACATATACGAATGCAAAGAAGATATATTCAATGTATATAAAAAAGTTATTTGAGACATATACGAATGCAAAGAAGATATATTCAATGTATATAAAAAAGTTATTTGAGGCATATACGAATGCAAAGAAGATATATTCAATGTATATAAAAAAGTTATTTGAGACATATACGAATGTACAGAAGATATATTCAATGTATATAAAAAGTTATTTGAGACATATACGAATGCAAAGAAGATATATTCAATGTATATAAAAAAGTTATTTGAGACATATACGAATGCAAAGAGGATATATTCAATGTATATAAAAAAGTTATTTGAGACATATATGAATGCAAAGAAGATATATTCAATGTATATAAAAAAGTTATTTGAGACATATACGAATGCAAAGAGGATATATTCAATGTATATAAAAAAGTTATTTGAGATATATACGAATGCAAAGAAGATATATTCAATGTATATAAAAAAAGGTATTTGAGACATATACGAATGCAAAGAAGATATATTCAATGTATATAAAAAAGTTATTTGAGACATATACGAATGCAAAGAAGATATATTCAATGTAGATAAAAAGTTTTTTGAGACATATACGAATGCAAAGAAGATATATTCAATGTATATAAAAAAAGGTATTTGAGACATATACGAATGCAAAGAAGATATATTCAATGTATATAAAAAAGTTATTTGAGACGTATACGAATGCAAAGAAGATATATTCAATGTATATAAAAAAGTTATTTGAGACATATACGAATGCAAGGAAAATATATTCAATGTATATAAAAAAGTTATTTGAGACATATACGAATGCAAAGAAGATATATTCAATGTATATAAAAAAAGGTATTTGAGACATATACGAATGCAAAGAAGATATATTCAATGCATATAAAAAAGTTATTTGAGACATATACGAATGCAAAGAAGATATATTCAATGTATATAAAAAAGTTATTTGAGACATATACGAATGCAAAGAAGATATATTCAATGTATATAAAAAAGTTATTTGAGACATATACGAATGCAAAGAAGATATATTCAATGTATATAAAAAAGTTATTTGAGACATATACGAATGCAAAGAAGAAATATTCAATGTATATAAAAAAGTTATTTGAGACATATACGAATGCAAAGAAGATATATTCAATGTATATAAAAAAGTTCACTGTAAAAGGCGTCATGGGAAATATAGCAGCAGGTCCAAAGGAAGTGATAAAATCTATGGAATTGAAGAAGTCAGATGAACAAGGCCAAAATAAACCCGTTTTTTTTTGGAAGTTACAGATCAGAAAGTTTATCATAAGCCATTTAATGAAACTTCTATGAACTTTCAATATACAGTTTTATGAAAACGAATGCAAAAGACGGTAAAAGAGGAGATTCTCAGAGCCGCAATACAAAGCCGGCAAAACGAAAAACCGAACTTACATCGCAGAAGTTAAAATCCGTTATAGAAATCGAAATTTCCAATCTAGACACACCGAATAAGGAAGAGGGAGGTTTACACGAGTAAGACGTGGTATGAGGAATTAGGTTAGTAAAGTAAAGAGAGATGTAAATTGGGTTGCGTAGATCTAGAAATAGATTTTAAACATTTGATACATAAGTTAAGAGAATGAAGCTAAAAAAAACACAAAAATACGCATTAAAAATTAAAAATTAAAAATTAAAAATTAAAAGTGGAAACGAAATAAAGATGAAGAATGAGAAAGGAATTAAAATGTGAAAAATATATGCTAAGATATAATAATAGAATATGAGTGTAATTTTATTGAATAAATGATACTATTTGATAACTAATTCAAAGTTGGCTAAAATAAGATAAAAATGTCAGACTAGATGAAATAGGGATATAAAGTCTATAAAAAAAGTAAAATCAACAAGTTTAATAAGAGTATCATACTTAAATACGAGTAAAAAGTCAAGAAAAAGAGGTCTCAAATTTATATGGCATTAAACGGGGTGGATGGGGGTTAAATGATGGTCATAAGCAAGAACTAAAAATTAATGGTTGAATTTAAAACTAAAATCTTAAAAATAAAATAAAATTAGGGGGTAATATATACTTATAGTTGTAGAATGGTATCGAGGTTAATGGTAAGACAAACCATCCAAACACAATTAAAGAGGGTTCTAAACTTATGGAACGAAAAATACTGGTAGTATTCCATGGGTGGTAAAATAATATGTTTGAAAAACATGAAGTAAAGAACGTGTAACAATCAATGAAAGTAAGTTGTTTTAATACTTGCCCGTTGTTATCTAAGAAAATCTTAGTTATTGAGTTGGGAAGGAGTATCAGTTGGGGCTATGTAGTTGATATATTTAAATTTTCTGCTATGCCTACAAGCCGATAGAAATTCACTTTTAGAATTTATGATGTTTTTCCTCCTAGCGGCAGTGATTATCATGACTGTCTCCAAAGTACATAGTTGGCAGAACCAAGATCCTGGTGTATAAGACTTAGATCTTTACATGATCGACCAATGCAGAGAGTAAGGAATGTTTTTACTTTTAAGGTTTTAAAAAATAAATTAGTTATGGAAGTCTCTGCAATATGGTCGTTATTACTTCTAAAAGAGGATATGTGGCTGGATATGTAATGTTTTATAGGGAAGCACTGGCTCCAGTGTAAGTGTATAATTTATATGAAGTGGTTATTACATTAGGTACGCTATTTGTAGTAATAGACGAGTAATTGGAAAGTATATTTAAATTCCGAGTGGAGGTTCTGTTAGAATTGTTAAGTATGGAAACAATATGAGGTAAAGACGTTTGACTAAGATTGTTATTAACAGGTTAAGAAAGATTGTTAGTCTTTGGGGTAATATTTTGGGTATCGAGTTGTGAATGTGTAAGGTTATAGGGTAAGATTATAGGGTAAGGTTATAGGGTAAGGTTATAGGGTAATAAACGTATACTTGTAGTTGTGTTACTTTGAATATTAGCGTTGCGAGGAAATTGTTTCATAGCGCATGCGTATATAACGTCACTATGCATACAATTATTGTTTAGCGGACATTCTGTAGATTTCTGGCAGTTAGTTCAGGATATTGGGGATACTGGAGATTGTGTAGATTTAATTTTCTTATTGTTAGAAAAATAATGGTTTGCGCTATGTTATGCATTGTAGAATAAGACATTTTAATTGATTTTCTTTTAGGATCGTACTATGAAGATGCTTAAAAGACTTTTCAATAAGCAACAAAATTATATCGGGATATTAGATTTAACATTGCTGTTGTAGGTTAGGTTAATCCAAAGATTGTTTTCCTTCTCAGTCGTTTATGTGGTACAGGTTTTGTGGAGTCAACTTGTTTGTTAGTAGGTTTTATGAGTCTATTTTTATATGTGTTTTTATACTTAGAAGCTGTAACATTCTTCTGTTTTTCATGTTATGTGTACTAATTATCCTCGGTAACGGAGTTGTTTTATATGTAATTTTATCATTGTAACCTGAATAAAGTAAGGCTTAGAAATTTGAATTTTAGTCGAAAATCCATTTCTTAGCAGATACTTTAGATATTTTGTAGAAACTGCGATTTAATGATAGGTTTTGGGTGGTTGGAAAGGTTATGGGGGTATAAAAGAGTTAGGATAAGTTTATGGTAAAGGCTAAAGGATTCAGAATTCAGGTCTAGTGTTAAATAAACGAAATTTAGATGTTCTCTTCCAACTAAGATGTTCTCTTCCAACTAAGATGTTCCTCTTCTTACTTAGATGTTCTCGTCTAATGAGATGTTTTCTTCTAATTAGACGTTCCTCTTCCAACTTAGATGTTTCTCTTCCAACTTCGATGTTCCTTTTCCAACTTAGATGTTTGTCTTCCAACTTAGATGTTTCTCTTCCAACTTCGATGTTCCTCTTCCAACTTAGATGTTTGTCTTCCACCATAGATGTTTCTCTTCCAACTTCGATGTTCCTCTTCAAACTTAGATGTTTGTCTTCCAAATTAGATGTTCTCTTCCAACTTTGATGTTCTCTTCTTACTTCGATGTTTCTCTAACAACTTAAATGTACCTCTTCATATTTAAATGTTCTCTTCCAAATTAGATGTTACTCTTACAACTTAGATGTTCCCTTTACAACTTAGATGTTCTCTTCCACCTTAGATGTTCTCTTCCAACTTAGATGTTACTCTTCTAACTTAGATGTTTCACTTCCAACTTCGATGTTCCTCTTCCAACTTAGAGGTTTGTCTTCGAACTTAGATGTTACTCTTACAACTTAGATGTTCCTCTTCCTACTTAGATGTTCTCTTCCGACGTAGATAGTCCTCTTCCAACATAGATGTTGTCTTAAAACTTAGAGGATTTCTTCCGACTTAGATGTTTCTCTTCTACCTTAGATGTTTTCTATCAAATTAGATGCTCTCCTCAAAATTAGGTGTTCACTTCCAACTTAGATGTTCCTCTTCCAACTTAGAAGATCCTTTTCCAACTTTGATGTTTTCTTCCAACTTAGATGTTCTCTTCAAACTTCAATGTTTCTCTTACAACTTATGTTCTCTTCATACTAGGATGTAACTCTTACTACTTAGATGTTCCTCTTGACTATTAGATGTTCTCTTCCCACTTAGATATTATCTTGCAACTTAGATGTTCTCTTCCAACTTAGATAGTCTCTTCTGTCTTAGATGTTCATTTTGCTACTTAGATGTTCCTCTTCTAACTTAGATGTTCTTTTCCGAGTTTGATGTTCCTCTTCCAACTTAGATGTTCCTTTTCTAACTTAGATGTTCTCTTACAATTAGGTGTTCTCTTCAAACTTAGATGTTCACTTCCAACTTAGATGTTCCTCTTCCAACTTGGAGGATCCTATTCCAGCTTTGATGTTCTCTTCCAACTTCGATGTTTCTCTTACAACGTAAATGTACCTCTTCATATTTAAATGTTCTCTTCCAACTTAGATGTTACTCTTACAACTTAGATGTTTCTCTTTCAACTTAGATGTTTTCTTCCTACTTAGATAGTCCCTTTCCAACAAAGATGTTCTCTTCCAATGAGAAGTTCTTTTCCAATGAGATGTTCTCTTCTAACTTAGATGAAGTTTTCCAACTTAGATGTTCGTCTTCCAACTTAAATGTTCCTCTTTCGACTTAGATGTTCCTTTTACAACTTAGATGTTCTCTTCCAAATTAGATGCTCTTTTCAAATTAGGTGTTTTACTTCCAACTTAGATGTTCACTTCCAACTCAGATGTTCCTCTTCCAACTTAGATGTTCTCTTCCAATGAGAAGTTCTCTTCCAATTAGATGTTCTCTTCTAATTTAGATGAAGTTTTCCAACTTAGATGTTCCACTTCCAACTTAGATGTTCCTCTTACAACTTAGATGTACTCTTCCAACTTAGATGTTCTCTTCCAACTTAGATGTTCGCCTTCCAACTTAAATGTTCCTCTTCCGACTTAGATGTTCCTTTTCCAACTTAGATGTTCTCTTTAAACTTAGATGTACTCTTCATATTAAATGTTCACTTCGAACTAAGATGTTCCTCTTCCAACTTACATGTTCTCATCCAACTAAGATTTTGTCTTCCAATTTACATGGTTCTTTTCCAACTTAGATGTTCCTCTTCCAACTGAGATGTTCTTCTTGAAACTTCGATGTTTCTCTTACAACTTAGATTTTCTTCTTCCAATTTAGATGTTCTCTTCCAACTTCGATGTTCCTCTTTAACCTTAAATGCTCTCTTCAAACTTAGATGTTCTCTTCCAACTTAGATTATCTCTTTCAACTTAGATGTCCTTTTCTAACTTAGATGTTCTCTTACAAATTAGATGTTCTTCTTACAACTTAGATGTTCTCTTTCAACTTAGATGTTCTCTTCCTATTTGATGTTCACTTCCAACTTATATGTTCACTTCCAACTTAGATGTTCTTCTTCCAACTTAGATGTTCTCTTTCAACTTACATGTTCCTCTTCTAACTTAGATGTTCTCTTTCAACTTAGATGTTCCTCTTCTAATTAGATGTTCTCTTTTTACTTAGATGTAGTTTTCCAACTTAGATGTTCCTCTTCAACCTTATATGTTTCTTTTTAAACTTAGATGTTATAGTCAAACTTAAGATGTTCTCTTCCAACGTTGATGTTCCTCTTCCAACTTAAATGTTCTCTTCCAACTTAAATGTTCTCTTCCAACTTAAATGTTCTCTTCCAACTTAGATGTTCCTCTTCTAACTTAGATGTACCTCTTCCAACTTAGATGTTCTCTTCCAACTTAAATGTTCTCTTCCAACTTAGATGTTCCTCTTCCAACTGAGATGTTCTTTTCGAATGTTTATATTTCACTTACAACTTAACTGTTCTCTTCCAACTTAGATGTTTCCCTTAAAACTTCGATGTTCTTCTTTCAACTTAAATTTTACTCTTCCAACTTAGATGTTCTCTTCTAACTTAGATGTACCTCTTCCAACTTTTATTTCCATTCTTTAATTTTCTATATTATTGTTCCATGTCATATATCGAGAATAAACTATTTAAATGATAAGTTCTATTTTAAAGATATACATTATATCTTTATTTTCCTATATACTAGTGTTGGGACGATTAATCGGAATCGGGAATTGAAATAATCGAGAATTTTCGGTGTATCGGAAAAATTTGAGCTTCATTTCCGATTTTGAAAACGATTCGTTGATATTTTAATGACTTAATTTTTAGTTGCTGGTACTAATTATGAAATGATGAATATTTATTGTTTTCTTTTGAAACTACTAGTAAAACTAAAAGCTATAGATTATAATAGCATCAAAATAGGATTTACATTTATTTTACATGTGTAAAAAAAATGAAACTTTACATGAATTCGTTAAGTAACCTTAAAAGTTTAAGTTAAAAACACATTTATTTTACATGTGTAAAAAAATGAAACTTTGCATGAATTCGTTAAGTAACCTTAAAAGTTTAAGTTAAAAACACATTTATTTTACATGTGTAAAAAAATGAAACTTTGCATGAATTCGTTAAGTAACCTTAAAAGTTTAAGTTAAAAAAATGTTTAAAAATTAAATAAAACATTTTTATCAGTAACAATACTGACAAACATCATTGGTAAATTAAAAGTAAAACGTAAAAAATTTTTTTGAACTTGTTTATATGGAAGTCTTTTGTCCGATGAGTTTTTGTCCGGTGCCTGAGCATTGGCAAATGACCTTTACAAGAGGTGGCCAAAAAGTGTGAAAATAAAACAAACCTTTCAACTTTGAACATGAAAGGCTTAGGGTGAGGTTGAATTAGGTCTGAAGTTTAAAGATTTTCATGGAGAACAAACTGTGGCGTCAGTTCTTCTTTGATTTAAGGTTTCCATATTTTTGCTGTTGTAAAAAAAATTCTAAAGATATAAAAAGTGGATTGGGGTGGAGATAGAAGCCAATCACATCAAAGACAAATAATGAAATGATTCTTGGTTATAAATATTAGTGAAAACGTTTGACAGTTCAGCTGTTACATTTTGCTTCCATTGACAAGAACACAAGAACACTCTTTGAGACTACATGAAAAACAGTGAAAATTGGCCAACATAAAAATGTAAGTAAAATAAAGTCGAATTGAAAAAAAAATGTTATTTTGATTTTAATAAAAATATCTGCATCTAGTACATGTTTTTTGAAGGCCTCTTTCTTTAAGTTTTAAATTTTAAAGATGCTTAAAAAAATGAAATTTCCCAAATTTATACTTACCAGCGATCATGGGCGATTTAAGTTCAGATTTAAAAGAGACATTTACACTGTTTAGGCCACACAACATCGGACGTCACTTCTACAAGACCAGGAAAGATTCGTACAGAAAAAATAAGGTTAATACCTTTATTTGTTTAAATGTCTGATGAGGCTTGTTGTACTAAGCGAAATTATTAGAAAAAATCAAGATGAAAAAAAAAATATTGTTGGTTGGGATGAGGGGTCTCAAAGGGAGTAATGAAATTAATGTATTTAAATTTTCGCTTGTGCCTGCAATTTGAGATAAGTTCATTTTTAAAGTTAATTATATTTTTGCTTTTAACTGCTGTTTCTAATGTACATAGTTGGCAGAAAGCGGATACTGGGGTGTAAGATTTAGACCTTTTTAATATTGACCAATGTAGGAAGTGTTTTTACGGTTAAAGTTTTTTACTCCCTACTCCCATTAACATTAGACTAATTCTTAAATCAAGATGAAAAAAAATGTTAGAGGGGGGGTGTTGGTTGGGATGAGGGGTCTCAAAGGGAGTAATGAAATTAATGTATTTAAATTTTCGCTTGTGCCTGCAATTTGAGATAAGTTCATTTTTAAAGTTAATTATATTTTTGCTTTTAGCTGCTGTTTCTAATGGCAGAAAGCGGATACTGGGGTGTAAGATTAAAACTTTTTTAATATTGACCAATGTAGGAAGTGTTTTTACAGTTAAAGTTTTTTACTCCCTACTCCCATTAACATTAGACTAATTCTTAAATTTTATAATTCGTTACTTTTTAACTCTTCACCTTTTCAACCTTACACCTAATCATCCCAATAACATAGCGTATTCTCCTCTGTGCACCTAATAATTCTATTAACCCATAACACTTAATATAAATTGAGAATTAACATTATTCTTCTCCACTCCACTAATCCTTAATCTCCAACACTCTAATTCCTACACCCTTTTTCTATTACTAGCTAACCCCATTACATTCTTATCCATTGCCTCTCTCATCTCCCTTTTGCATACAATCCATCGACTCTGTGGACGCAGCGCTCTACCAACAATCCTTTTCCCATAGGTTCCATAACTCTCACATTTAAACTGCGCTCCCCGGTTACTTCTATAATGGCCCCTTTGCCCCCTTTAAATCTATCTGTAATTTGAATACTACATGTCATCACTTCGGTTACATAATCAACCCAATCTCACCCCATAATCCTTATACTGGAATTCACTTGTTGCAAACATATTGACGATGTTCCCAATCCTTACATCAGTAACATATTAAGTATCTTATTTAGTCATGCATCTAATATTTAACTAACTGGGAAATCTATAAATTCTTTAAACACTAAACTCTGAAATACTATAAATGTCCGGATAATTACATCTTAAACACGTAAATTCCAGATTTCCAATTGTCTGAGCCCTTATTTCCAATTCGACCCCTTTTAAACTTTCTGAATTAAACATAATTTTGTCTAAAAAATCCGTTTAAATACGAGGATACCCCCCGAATAGTTTACTTACTGACCAGAAACGCTACTCTATTAGCTTATTTAAACCCCACCCCAACTCCTAACTGAAGCCAGTCCAGGTCTAACAAATAAACTGGCAGTAATTACATTACATTGTTGCTTACTAGCGATGAGCTGTAACTAATTTCCCTAATTTCCCACTGCTTTCCCACTTTTTACTGGCTTCGTCTTCGATCAGAAAATTCTCTCTCATTCCTTAGATTCGATTCAAGTAACTGCTTACACTTTTCACGGCCGACTTGAAATATATACAACATTTTAAACTCACCTCCTTAAAAACTATTTGCATTCGCGGTCTACAGAAGTATTTTAAAATTGCTCTAATTCTCAATATTACATCCCAATAAGTGCTTTTTATCTACGATTGAACTGAACATCATTCTATTGGATTTACTACATTTTGAACATTTTGAACGCAGTCTCCACGAAATCCCTCCTCCATCTTTAAATATCTCGTCACCGGACACTTTGTCACCGGACACTTTGTCACCGGACACTTTGTTAACGGACATTCACTAACTGGACAGACTCTATATTTTGATAACCTTTTCATACACATACTCTTACTTTCCATTACTTTATATTGTTTCTTAAACTTTCTAAATTTTGAATTTATATCTATATTATATTATATATATATTATATATATTATATATATATATATATCATATATATATATATATATATATGCATATATATTTCTGTCAATTATGCACATTAGAAACATTTATGATAGCTACAGCAGCTAAAAGCAAAAATATTATTAACTCTAAAAATGAACTTATCTCAAATTGAAGACACAAGCGAAAATTTAAATACATAAATTTCATTACTCCCTCTGACACCCCTCCTCCCAGCCAACATCTCCCTCTCTAACATTAGACTAATTCTTAAATTTTATAATTTGTTTATTTTTTAACTCTTAACTTTTCCAACCTTACAAATAACCATCCCAATAACATAGCGTATCCTCCCCTGTGTACCTAATAACTCTATTAACCCATAACACTTAATGTAATTTGAGAACTAATATTATTCTCCCCCACTCCACTAATCTTTAACTGCTTCTACTTCAACATTCTAATTACTATTCCTCCATTTTTTTTCAATTATTAACCAACCCTCGTACACACTCATCCATTGCCGTTTTTTATCTCTCTTGTATTCTTCCATCGATTCTGTATACGTTTCGCTCTACCAACAATATATTTCTCATATATTCTATTACTCTCACCTTTAAACTACGCTCCCTGATTACTCCTATAATAGTTCATTTTCCCCTTAAAATCTATCCATAATTCTAACACACTAATTCATCACTTAGGTTACATAATTCAACATAATTTTACCCCATAATCCTTATACTAGCACTCAATTGTTGCAAGCAGACTAACGCTGTTCCCAATTCTAACTTCAATTATACATTAAAGTATGTTATTTAGTCATGCATTTAACATTTAACTAGCTGGGAATTCTTTAAAGTCTTTAAACATTAAACTCTGAAATACTAGTTTTTGTCCGAATTATTACATATTAAACACGTAAATTCCAGATTTCCAATCGTTTGAACCCTAATTTCCCAATTGGAACCCTTTTAAACTTTCTGAATTATATATAAGTTTGTATAAACATCCGTTTTAATTACTGGACCCCCTTCAGAACTACTTACTTACTGACCTGAAACACTTCTGTTTTTAGCTTATGATAAACCCACCCAAACTCCTAAGTGAAGCCAGCCTAAACTTCGCATTGGTTTATTGCTTACTAGCAATGAGCAGTAACCAACTAAACTCTTCGTCTTCTCTTCTCTCGGCACCAGCCATAGTTCATTTAACTAACCGTATCACCCACCTCCTTTATCTTTACCCCTTTCCCCACTTCTTTACTTGACCTCGTCTCCGACCAGAGCTCTCTCGCTTTTCTTAAACTCGATCGAAGTCACTACTTTAATTCCTGACTGCCTGCATTTAATATACGCATTTCATCTCAACCCCTGAAAAACTACTTTCATTCTCGGTCCACGGAAGTATTTTAAAATGGCCCTAATTCTAAAAATTACATCCGAATAAGTGCGTTCCATCTACGATGGAACTAAACAATTTTTCTATTGAATTTACTTTATTTTGAACACTTTCCACGCTCCCTCCACGAACCCCTTTTTCTCCATCTTTTAATCTCCATTAACCGGAAACTTTATCAACGGACATTCACTAACTGGACAGACTCCATATTTTTTTTACACACATACTCTTACTCTCCATCACTTTATATTTTTTCAAATTTTGAATTCTGGCTTTTCCACTGCCAACTTATCCATCTATGTAATTCCCCTGATGATAAGATTTTAATCTTTGAAAAGCCTTGGCTTAAGAAAGAATAATAAACATGTTTTTATCGAGTACACCTTGCATTGAACAATCGAAGTTGGAATAGATTTGTCATTCGTACAGGTTTATCTCTTTTCCTCCATTTATCTTTATATATATATATATATATATATATATATATATATATATATATATATATATATATATATATATATATATATATATATTGAAGATATTGTCATGGCTGCAGCAAAGAAGGTGGGCTCCCTCTACCGTCCTAGTAAACTCCTCACACCTGTATCTCTACAAAGCCACCATCCGTCCATGCATGGAGTATTGTTGCCACATCTGGGCTGGTGCATCATCTACTAGTCTCTTCCTTCTAGACAAGGTCCAAAAACGAGTCGCCAACTTAATAGGTCCCTCACTATCCACCGAGCTCCAGCTCCTGTCCCATCGCCGCAATGTAGCATCCTTGTGCTTGTTTTACAAATACTTCAATGGATTATGCTCTGATGAACTGGCTACTCTGGTGCCCCCTCGACATAAATACACTAGACCAACTCGACAATCAGCTAAATCCCATTCTATTCACTGTAGAGGTCCCCAGATGCCGGAGAGCCTTCTACTCCAATAGCTTCTTTCCTCGTGCTGCTGGCCTCTGGAACTCCGCCCCTGCTCCCTGTTTCCCCGACATGCAGAGGTTTAAAACTAATGTAAACATACATCTCGCTGCACTGTTCCCAACTTGGGGTGACATCCAAAACCCACACCCTAATTCGCAGTAACCCTTTACGTCTACAGTGGCGGCTTGCCTTGTTTGAGGTGAAATATGTTAAAAAAAAGTCTTCATGAAGAAAACAAAAAACATTACACAGATGTGGAAGCAAGTAAATAAAGACTTGTCTAAATAAATTACATCAACTAAATTAAAAGAAGCAATTGATGTGATTCGATATGAATTTTTGGGGGCGTTAAGAAATAAATTTGTAAATTTACAGTTATAAAAAATAGATTGGGACCCTATTCTGGATTAGAATAGAATGCCCACTAATTGTGAACTGAGTGGAATAATAAATAAACAAAATGATGAAAAGGAATGATGGTTGAATCAGCCGGAACAAGAAGCGTATAAAGGGTTAAAGAGTGTGAAGTTGAGCTTGAACAGGGTTGGAGCGAAGTGGTTTGTTGGGGAAATTATGGTTTGACAGGGTTGGATCGAAGTGGTTCGTTGGGGAAATTATGGTTTGACAGGGTTGGATCGAAGTGGTTCGTTGGGGAAATTATGGTTTGACAGGGTTGGATCGAAGTGGTTCGTTGGGGAAATTATGGTTTGACAGGGTTGGATCGAAGTGGTTCGTTGGGGAAATTATGGTTTGACAGGGTTGGATCGAAGTGGTTCGTTGGGGAAATTATGGTTTGACAGGGTTGGATCGAAGTGGTTCGTTGGGGAAATTATGGTTTGACAGGGTTGGATCGAAGTGGTTCGTTGGGGAAATTATGGTTTGACAGGGTTTGGTCGAAGTGGTTCGTTGGGGAAATAAGGGTTGAACAGGGTTTGGTCGAAGTGGTTCGTTGGGGAAATTAGGGTTGGACAGGGTTGGGTCGAAGTGGTTCATTGGGGAAATAAGGGTTGAACAGGGTTTGGTCGAAGTGGTTCGTTGGGGAAATAAGGGTTGGACAGGGTTTGGTCGAAGTGGTTCGTTGGGGAAATAAGGGTTGAACAGGGTTGGAGCGAAGTGGTTCGTTGGGGAAATTACGGTTTGACAGGGTTGGGTCGAAGTGGTTCATTGGGGAAATTAGGGTTGGACAGGGTTGGGTCGAAGTGGTTCGTTGGGGAAATTATGGTTTGACAGGGTTGGATCGAAGTGGTTCGTTGGGGAAATTATGGTTTGACAGGGTTGGATCGAAGTGGTTCGTTGGGGAAATTATGGTTTGACAGGGTTGGATCGAAGTGGTTCGTTGGGGAAATTATGGTTTGACAGGGTTGGATCGAAGTGGTTCGTTGGGGAAATTATGGTTTGACAGGGTTGGATCGAAGTGGTTCGTTGGGGAAATTATGGTTTGACAGGGTTTGGTCGAAGTGGTTCGTTGGGGAAATAAGGGTTGAACAGGGTTTGGTCGAAGTGGTTCGTTGGGGAAATTAGGGTTGGACAGGGTTGGGTCGAAGTGGTTCATTGGGGAAATAAGGGTTGAACAGGGTTTGGTCGAAGTGGTTCGTTGGGGAAATAAGGGTTGGACAGGGTTTGGTCGAAGTGGTTCGTTGGGGAAATAAGGGTTGAACAGGGTTGGAGCGAAGTGGTTCGTTGGGGAAATTACGGTTTGACAGGGTTGGGTCGAAGTGGTTCATTGGGGAAATTAGGGTTGGACAGGGTTGGGTCGAAGTGGTTCGTTGGGGAAATTATGGTTTGACAGGGTTGGATCGAAGTGGTTCGTTGGGGAAATTATGGTTTGACAGGGTTGGATCGAAGTGGTTCGTTGGGGAAATTATGGTTTGACAGGGTTGGATCGAAGTGGTTCGTTGGGGAAATTATGGTTTGACAGGGTTTGGTCGAAGTTGTTCGTTGGGGAAATAAGGGTTGAACAGGGTTTGGTCGAAGTGGTTCGTTGGGGAAATTAGGGTTGGACAGGGTTGGGTCGAAGTGGTTCATTGGGGAAATAAGGGTTGAACAGGGTTTGGTCGAAGTGGTTCGTTGGGGAAATAAGGGTTGGACAGGGTTTGGTCGAAGTGGTTCGTTGGGGAAATAAGGGTTGAACAGGGTTGAAGCGAAGTGGTTCGTTGGGGAAATTACGGTTTGACAGGGTTGGGTCGAAGTGGTTCATTGGGGAAATTAGGGTTGGACAGGGTTGGGTCGAAGTGGTTCGTTGAGGAAATTAGGGTTGGACAGGGTTGGGTCGAAGTGGTTCATTGGGGAAATTAGGGTTGGACAGGGTTGGGTCGAAGTGGTTCATTGGGGAAATTAGGGTTGGACAAGGTTGGGTCGAAGTGGTTCGTTGGGGAAATTAGGGTTGGACAGGGTTGGGTCGAAGTGGTTCATTAGAGAAATTAGGGTTGGACAGGGTTGGGTCGAAGTGGTTCATTAGAGAAATTAGGGTTGGACAGGGTTGGGTCGAAGTGGTTCATTGGAGAAATTAGGGTTGGACAGGGTTGGGTCGAAGTGGTTCATTGGGGAAATTAGGGTTGGACAAGGTTGGGTCGAAGTGGTTCGTTGGGGAAATTAGGGTTGGACAGGGTTGGGTCGAAGTGGTTCATTAGAGAAATTAGGGTTGGACAGGGTTGGGTCGAAGTGGTTCATTGGAGAAATTAGGGTTGGACAGGGTTGGGTCGAAGTGGTTCATTGGGGAAATTAGGGTTGGACAAGGTTGGGTCGAAGTGGTTTATTAGAGAAATTAGGGTTGGACAGGGTTCGGTCGAAGTGGTTCATTGGGGAAATTAGGGTTGGACAGGGTTGGGTCGAAGTGGTTCGTTGGGGAAATAAGGGTTGAACAGGGTTTGGTCGAAGTGGTTCGTTGGGGAAATAAGGGTTGAACAGGGTTTGGTCGAAGTGGTTCGTTGGGGAAATAAGGGTTGAACAGGGTTGGAGCGAAGTGGTTCGTTGGGGAAATTACGGTTTGACAGGGTTGGGTCGAAGTGGTTCATTGGGGAAATTAGGGTTGGACAGGGTTGGGTCGAAGTGGTTCGTTGGGGAAATTAGGGTTGGACAGGGTTGGGTCGAAGTGGTTCATTGGGGAAATTAGGGTTGGACAGGGTTGGGTCGAAGTGGTTCATTGGGGAAATTAGGGTTGGACAGGGTTGGGTCGAAGTGGTTCGTTGGGGAAATTAGGGTTGGACAGGGTTGGGTCGAAGTGGTTCATTAGAGAAATTAGGGTTGGACAGGGTTGGGTCGAAGTGGTTCATTAGAGAAATTAGGGTTGGACAGGGTTGGGTCGAAGTGGTTCATTGGAGAAATTAGGGTTGGACAGGGTTGGGTCGAAGTGGTTCATTGGGGAAATTAGGGTTGGACAAGGTTGGGTCGAAGTGGTTCGTTGGGGAAATTAGGGTTGGACAGGGTTGGGTCGAAGTGGTTCATTAGAGAAATTAGGGTTGGACAGGGTTGGGTCGAAGTGGTTCATTGGGAAAATTAGGGTTGGACAGGGTTGGGTCGAAGTGGTTCATTGGGGAAATTAGGGTTTGACAGGGTTGGGGCAAAGTGGTTCATTGGGGAAATTTAGGTTGGACAGGGTTGGGTCGAAGTGGTTCATTGGGGAAATTAGGGTTGGACAGGGTTGGGTCGAAGTGGTTCATTGGGGAAATTAGGGTTTGACAGGGTTGGGGCAAAGTGGTTCATTGGGGAAATTAGGGGTGGACAGGGTTGGGTCGAAGTGGTTCTTTGGGGAAATTAGGGTTGGACAGAGTTGGGTCGAAGTGGTTCATTAGAGAAATTAGGGTTGGACAGGGTTGGGTCGAAGTGGTTCATTAGAGAAATTAGGGTTGGACAGGGTTGGGTCGAAGTGGTTCATTGGAGAAATTAGGGTTGGACAGGGTTGGGTCGAAGTGGTTCATTGGGGAAATTAGGGTTGGACAAGGTTGGGTGGAAGTGGTTCGTTGGGGAAATTAGGGTTGGACAGGGTTGGGTCGAAGTGGTTCATTAGAGAAATTAGGGTTGGACAGGGTTGGGTCGAAGTGGTTCATTGGAGAAATTAGGGTTGGACAGGGTTGGGTCGAAGTGGTTCATTGGGGAAATTAGGGTTGGACAAGGTTGGGTCGAAGTGGTTTATTAGAGAAATTAGGGTTGGACAGGGTTGGGTCGAAGTGGTTCATTGGGGAAATTAGGGTTGGACAGGGTTGGGTCGAAGTGGTTCATTGGGGAAATTAGGGTTTGACAGGGTTGGGGCAAAGTGGTTCATTGGGGAAATTTAGGTTGGACAGGGTTGGGTCGAAGTGGTTCATTGGGGAAATTAGGGTTGGACAGGGTTGGGTCGAAGTGGTTCATTGGGGAAATTAGGGTTTGACAGGGTTGGGGCAAAGTGGTTCATTGGGGAAATTAGGGTTGGACAGGGTTGGGTCGAAGTGGTTCTTTGGGGAAATTAGGGTTGGACAGAGTTGGGTCGAAGTGGTTCATTGAGGAAATTAGGGTTTTACAAGGTTGGGTCGAAGTGGTTCTTTGGGGAAATTAGGGTTGGACAGGGTTGGGTCGAAGTGGTTCTTTGGGGAAATTAGGGTTGGACAGAGTTGGGTCGAAGTGGTTCATTGAGGAAATTAGGGTTTGACAAGGTTGGGTCGAAGTGGTTCTTTGGGGAAATTAGGGTTGGACAGGGTTGGGTCGAAGTGGTTCGTTGGGGAAATTAGGATTTGACAGGGTTGGGTCGAAGTGGTTCGTTGGGGAAATTAGGGTTGGACAGGGTTGGGTCGAAGTGGTTCATTGGGGAAATTAGGGTTGGACAAGGTTGGGTCGAAGTGGTTTATTAGAGAAATTAGGGTTGGACAGGGTTCGGTCGAAGTGGTTCATTGGGGAAATTAGGGTTGGACAGGGTTGGGTCGAAGTGGTTCGTTGGGGAAATAAGGGTTGAACAGGGTTTGGTCGAAGTGGTTCGTTGGGGAAATAAGGGTTGAACAGGGTTTGGTCGAAGTGGTTCGTTGGGGAAATAAGGGTTGAACAGGGTTGGAGCGAAGTGGTTCGTTGGGGAAATTACGGTTTGACAGGGTTGGGTCGAAGTGGTTCATTGGGGAAATTAGGGTTGGACAGGGTTGGGTCGAAGTGGTTCGTTGGGGAAATTAGGGTTGGACAGGGTTGGGTCGAAGTGGTTCATTGGGGAAATTAGGGTTGGACAGGGTTGGGTCGAAGTGGTTCATTGGGGAAATTAGGGTTGGACAGGGTTGGGTCGAAGTGGTTCGTTGGGGAAATTAGGGTTGGACAGGGTTGGGTCGAAGTGGTTCATTAGAGAAATTAGGGTTGGACAGGGTTGGGTCGAAGTGGTTCATTAGAGAAATTAGGGTTGGACAGGGTTGGGTCGAAGTGGTTCATTGGAGAAATTAGGGTGGGACAGGGTTGGGTCGAAGTGGTTCATTGGGGAAATTAGGGTTGGACAAGGTTGGGTCGAAGTGGTTCGTTGGGGAAATTAGGGTTGGACAGGGTTGGGTCGAAGTGGTTCATTAGAGAAATTAGGGTTGGACAGGGTTGGGTCGAAGTGGTTCATTGGAGAAATTAGGGTTGGACAGGGTTGGGTCGAAGTGGTTCATTGGGGAAATTAGGGTTGGACAAGGTTGGGTCGAAGTGGTTTATTAGAGAAATTAGGGTTGGACAGGGTTGGGTCGAAGTGGTTCATTGGGGAAATTAGGGTTGGACAGGGTTGGGTCGAAGTGGTTCATTGGGGAAATTAGGGTTTGACAGGGTTGGGGCAAAGTGGTTCATTGGGGAAATTTAGGTTGGACAGGGTTGGGTCGAAGTGGTTCATTGGGGAAATTAGGGTTGGACAGGGTTGGGTCGAAGTGGTTCATTGGGGAAATTAGGGTTTGACAGGGTTGGGGCAAAGTGGTTCATTGGGGAAATTAGGGGTGGACAGGGTTGGGTCGAAGTGGTTCTTTGGGGAAATTAGGGTTGGACAGAGTTGGGTCGAAGTGGTTCATTAGAGAAATTAGGGTTGGACAGGGTTGGGTCGAAGTGGTTCATTAGAGAAATTAGGGTTGGACAGGGTTGGGTCGAAGTGGTTCATTGGAGAAATTAGGGTTGGACAGGGTTGGGTCGAAGTGGTTCATTGGGGAAATTAGGGTTGGACAAGGTTGGGTCGAAGTGGTTCGTTGGGGAAATTAGGGTTGGACAGGGTTGGGTCGAAGTGGTTCATTAGAGAAATTAGGGTTGGACAGGGTTGGGTCGAAGTGGTTCATTGGAGAAATTAGGGTTGGACAGGGTTGGGTCGAAGTGGTTCATTGGGGAAATTAGGGTTGGACAAGGTTGGGTCGAAGTGGTTTATTGGAGAAATTAGGGTTGGACAGGGTTGGGTCGAAGTGGTTCATTGGGGAAATTAGGGTTGGACAGGGTTGGGTCGAAGTGGTTCATTGGGGAAATTAGGGTTTGACAGGGTTGGGGCAAAGTGGTTCATTGGGGAAATTTAGGTTGGACAGGGTTGGGTCGAAGTGGTTCATTGGGGAAATTAGGGTTGGACAGGGTTGGGTCGAAGTGGTTCATTGGGGAAATTAGGGTTTGACAGGGTTGGGGCAAAGTGGTTCATTGGGGAAATTAGGGTTGGACAGGGTTGGGTCGAAGTGGTTCTTTGGGGAAATTAGGGTTGGACAGAGTTGGGTCGAAGTGGTTCATTGAGGAAATTAGGGTTTTACAAGGTTGGGTCGAAGTGGTTCTTTGGGGAAATTAGGGTTGGACAGGGTTGGGTCGAAGTGGTTCTTTGGGGAAATTAGGGTTGGACAGAGTTGGGTCGAAGTGGTTCATTGAGGAAATTAGGGTTTGACAAGGTTGGGTCGAAGTGGTTCTTTGGGGAAATTAGGGTTGGACAGGGTTGGGTCGAAGTGGTTCGTTGGGGAAATTAGGATTTGACAGGGTTGGGTCGAAGTGGTTCGTTGGGGAAATTAAGGTTTGACAGGGTTGGGTCGAAGTGGTTCATTGGGGAAATTAGGGTTTGACAGGGGTGGGTCGAAGTGGTTCGTTGGGGAAATTACGGTTTGACAGGGTTGGGTCGAAGTGGTTCGTTGGGGAAATTACGGTTTGACAGGGTTGGGTCGAAGTGGTTCGTTGGGGAAATTAGGGTTTGACAAGGTTGGGTCGAAGTGGTTCATTGGGAAATTAGGGTTTGACAGGGTTGGGTCGAAGTGGTTCGTTGGGGAAATTACCGGTTTTGATGGTACACTTGTAAAGCTTGGGGTCAAAGGTTTATTGGGCAGAAAACATTTGAAGCGTGGATGTCAAACGGGTCTGTAGGAGGTTAATCACGTAATAGCGGAAGTTATTATTTACTTCCTCTGCAGGTTAGGGTTAGACACAAGGTCAGGTGTGGTTTCGAACAGACAGATCACTAGGATTAACGCACGTGGGCTTACTAAAAATGCCCCCAAAGCCCCGTCGGCATCCCCCGGTAAGGACACCTATGGTGATTTGCAATAAACTAACCTCTTCTCAAAGAGAAGGTAAGGTCTGAAAGGGTAGACCTCCTGAGACTAAAAAGAACCATACCTCAGCCCGACAGTTACGTCGCTGTCAGACTAATGTCGAGGACGCATCCCAGACTACTCAAGTATAAGTATATATAGGTAGAAAGACCTTATGGAAACCAACGTCGATTAACTCTCTCTTTTTTTTTACCTCTCTTTACCTGTCTCTCACACACACCCATATATATATATATATATATATATATATATATATATATATATATATATATATATATATATATATATATATATATATATATATATATATATATATATATATATATTTATATTATACATTTAAATAAAATAAGTGGAGCCATCTTGAATAAAGGGCCATATCACAAGTAAAAAGTAAGAAGAAGAGAAAAAAAAAATTTTGTTCAAGTATAATTATCGAATAAAACAATTAAGATGTTTCGTTACGAATAAAAGTGGACCCCCCCCCCCCAACGCAAGGTACCTTTCGTCCGACACATTTTCAAGGGGGAACGTCGGTGGAATATCGTTTTAAAATAATAAAAAAAGAAAAGATGGTTTTTACAGGGGGAAAGAGAGAAAAAAAAATTTATAAAGAACCATGGAGAGCAAAAGAAAAAAAAAACAATAAAAAAAAGAAAAAAAAGGGCACAAATCACAGGAAAGGAATGAACTATCGCCAAAACCTTAGAAACAATCACGCAAAATGGATAAAATGATAATCGACATACTGCAGGCAAACGTGTTTTTATTTAAAAATTTTTTTTTTAGAGGTCTCTAAATAGATCTAATTTATGAGACAACTCCTTTTGCCTGCAGAGTAAGGGGTTTCGTCTGGTAACGCTCACGGCCTCCAGAACCTTCAGATGGTGTTTAGAACGGGCCTTGTGCACGATACGAAACCAATCATCGGTATAGTTCTCGCCACATTTTTTGTTATCGTATAGGTCTTATCCAATAGATGACTCGTGGACATGTGAGCGTTCAAATGTACTTTGTCGACGTCCGGATCTTCGTTGCAAAGATCCGGCTACGTCCGTCGATGCATTCCTCATCAGGGCGCGTGAATTACGAAAACAAGCCGGGATGTGTTGGGCCACTCTCACTCCCAATCGTTGTACTGTACGACCGACATAGTCAGTTTCACACTGACATTTAAAATGGTATACTATGTGGCTTTTCTTAAGTGTCGGTAGTACGTCCTTCTTGAAAGCTGGGAAAGCAGTCCTTGTGTGGAACACCACTCGAGGCTGTACTGCGAAATAGCACCGTGAAACAGCTGAAATGATATTATTCGAAAATCCCTTACTGGTGGAACCAATGTAAGGCAAAAGGAGTTGTTTCATAAATTAGATCTATTTAGAGACCTCTAAAAAAAAAAAAAAAGTTTGCCTGCAGTATGTCGATTATCATTTTATCCATTTTGCGTGATGGTTTCTAAGGTTTTGGTGATAGTTCATTCCTTTCCTGTGATTTGTGCCCTTTTTTTTCCTTTTTTTATTGTTGTTTTTTCAAATATATATATATATATATATATATATATATATATATATATATATATATATATATATTAAAATATTAAATTAAATTACAGATAAGCGATGCATCGTTTAATAATAATCTATCGTGATAATACAAAGCTCAATATATTGAATAGAGCAATCAATTCTAAGAGATAAAAAATGAGAATAAAAATTGTAAAGATACAATATATATTTAAACATCAGAAGTTCAAAGCCAGGAGTTTCACATCCTTAATCCATGGATTTTCAAAGACAAATTCTTTTCACCAAAGGATAAAAAAAACGATAATGTAACTTTGAATATTATCGGCAACATTTAAACTTTGAAAAAATTAACACAAAAAACAAAAGATAAATAATTTTTTGGTTTAAAAGAAAACGCAAAGTTAACGTAGTCACCGTAAAAAACACGTCACTATATATAAAATGGCTAACAAATACATAAATATCTTTAACTTTAGAAATATGGTATAGATTTGCAAAATATTTAGGAGCACTCTTTCAGTGTGAAAAATTTCAAACTTGTGTTTCTCGCTTTTTTGCAGATCATAATATTGTTAATAACTTCAATAGTATAAATCGCACGTCAATATATATATATATATATATATATATATATATATATATATATATATATATATATATATATGAAAGAGTGCGTGTAATAAAATAAAAAATCGAATACAAGTGCGTCGGGCTATGTTGAAAACAATCAATAACGTGCTCGATTTAAAAAAATACGATAGCTTAGATTAATCGCTAATAAAAACAATGACAAAACTACGAAACTCAACATTATAGCGATAAAAAATGGCGCCTTGATTTCTGAGAACTTCGACTGAAGTAAAATAATACAAAGTCAAAAATAAATTATAAGTGTGAATTGTTCATTTGTGTGCGTAAGTTCCGACAGTTTAATTGTTTTTCTTTTACGAATGAAGAAAAAGAAATGTATAAATATGTGTTTGCCTTATTTTGTGAGTGTGTGGGCTTGTGACACACAGGAGTTTATAGCTGTTTAGTTTTTATCTGTCCACAGTTGCAGGAGTTTCGGTTGGACACATGTTGTGTTCTCTTTTTGACCGGATTCTGAGTATTTTCTTCGTTCCCACTGTAAGAAGATGTGGGCGGAAAGTCGTGGAGAATCAAGCCAGCGGCCCTAAAGTAGAGCACTCTGACCTTTTAAAAATTGCCTGGGTCGCCATTCCCGCTCGGGGTTCCTCGGGCAGCTAACAATAAACTATTTTCTCACCAAAGGGGGGACAAGGCCTGAGGGGTTTACCTCCTAGGACTATCCTGGACAAATACATCAGCCTGACAGGTAAAAGGCCACCGAAATGGCCAAGTGTTTACTGGACTGATTGTCAAGAACGAATGTTCGATTGGTATCTTCCAGTCAAGAGTCTCTGAACAACAGAAGCTGCTCCGAGTTTGTGTGTCTAGATAGCCTGCGTCGAATCCTTTTATAGAAAATACGGAGATCCCGAGAGCATGTTTGCTTTTTTGCTTTTTAGTCTGCAGACATTGTGTAGACTATCATCATGTGACATGTTATTTTTAGAAATCCTAGTGAATATAGTTGGAGCCTCTTTTTGTATTTGATTGATACGTAAATATAGGAATTAAATATATTCACTTTCCCCAAATTATATTATTGATTAATAAAAAAAATATTATTTGGTATACTATTGATTAAGGACCAAAGTTTCAAACACACATTTTAAATGTTTAGATAGGTTGTAAGGGAGGGGATACGTCTGTCGTGTTAATTTACCGTAAATTTAGGACCCCTATTCGTTTCCATTTGGTTGTTTGTAAATTAAAAGTAGAGGAGGAGTGTGTGGATGATATTTTAAAACATTATTTCATTGAATAGAAAGGTTTAAAATTTTATTTACAATGTGAAATGAAAATCCCACCAAATGGGACCCTAGTCAACGTTAAGTTAACGGATCTCGTTAGCTTAACGTTAAACAGATATGTAACTTATGAATATTTTATATCCTATATTTTTTTTACCATCTTAGATTTTTTTACTTATAATGTTTGTACTTGTTTATTTTGATTATTTACTCTATTAGTTTATTTTATTAGTTTATTTTATTAGTTTATTTTATTAGTTTATTTTATTAACGTATTTTATTAATTATCCCAAAGAAAAGTTTATTTTGTCTACGGTTAGCTGCTATTTCATTTCTCTGATTTAGTAAGTTTATGGCATAGTTGAAATAAAAATGTTTCTCGCTTAGGCATAATTTACAAAAACTTAACATTTGCATGTCACCATAATATTTTCTATTTGATGTTGATGACTTTTTTCATATTCCAACAATTGTTCGGTAAATGTCTGTATTTTATTATTGAATTTTATGCTTTTGTGATTATAATGCCATTTTTTATAGGGCGGTTTCTTGTATAGATCACTTTTTGTTATTCGGGTTTTTGGTAAATGATGCTTTAGTTAAGCAGTTATTTTCGTGAAGGGCGAGTTTTTTCCCCAATATTGACTTTCTTATTTTAATTAATACTATTACTATTATTACTATTAGTATTATTACTATTACTATTATTACTATTACTATCTTCTTCTTCTTCTTCTTCTTCTTCTTCTTCTTATTATTATTATTATTATTATTATTATTATTATTATTATGTAAGAATTTTTTTATTTTTACCATTTACTACTATGATTTATTATTATTATTATTATTATTATTATTATTATTATTATTATTATTATTATTATTATTATTATTATTATTATTATTATTATTATTATTATTATTTCTAAATGTTAACAGCATTTAAACAAATTAAATAATCTTTACTAAATATTTATGCAAGCAATTAGTGACGGGTAAGATTCTTTTTTCGATAAGATTTTAACATTACGAAGTTTAGTATATATGAGCATCTGGTTACATATTTGGATGACCCAAATGGTGAGATAAGTAAAGGCAAATGGTTTTACTTTGACACTAAATAAATGACGCTAAATAGGAAAAGAAAACAATGGATGTTACATAGATAAAAGTGCAACAACTCAAGTCCGTCAGATTCCATTGAATAATGCAGGTATCAACTCAGCCTTATGGATAGGACTTTGGCTCAATCAGAGCTTATATATAACAATTTAGAAAGATATAAAATTATGACACGTTCATTATTAAGTACATATGTTCTAAAAATTCGACATGAACAATGTTATCGTGTAGATATATTTCTGACACAAATTTATTACGTATGTTCATCAGCACATATAAGAAGGAGACCTATCAACATTTCGCTAATAGTCCAGATAGATAGTGGAGCCCCAATTGTACTGCAGATACATTAAACAAAGTTTTAACAATAATAAAAATAAATAACTTAATTAAAATATTTCATTATTTTTGTATGGCTAGCTGAAAAAAAATCGATCTTATATATATATATATATATATATATATATATATATATTTAATTTTTTTATGTATGTATATATACAGGGCTTTTTGCTGGAGCGAAGGAGAAGAGGGCTCATTTTATATTCAGCGGGAGTTGAGCGGGAGCAACTCCATTTGGGACTAAAGAGCGGTGTTGTTATCGCTTCGCGCTCCAAAATTATTTGATTTTTTTTTTAAACATTACTTTTTTATTCAGGATTAATTTTTAAAATTATATATCTGGTAAATGTATATGAGAGAGAGAGATAGAGAGAAAGAGAGAGAGAGAGGAAGAGAGAGAGAGAGGAAGAGGGAGAGGACGGGAGAGAGAGAGGGAGAAAGAACGAGAGAGTTACACATGGAAACAGAAACTGAACTTTTCCGGAGTTTTTTCACATCTATGTGTTACATTTTTGATAGGACAAGGTTCTTAAGGCAGGAGACAATTGGGTCCAAGGGGAAAAATGTCTTTAAATGCGCCAGTGAGTCTATAGATGTCTTTGAACTTATTTTCTTATAGATTTTAACTTTTTTTGTATTTATGACAAGGATGTATATTGCTGATTGAATAAATAAGCCAATTTTTCTTTTAATTCGTGTTTTTAAATAAAGAATTTTAGGTTCAATTATACTATAGGGGCCGTTGGATTTTATTCACCCAAATGTTCGATAAAATCGATTTTTGGGGTGAAATGGTAGATTTTGTCCTGATAAAAAATTATAATTTATTTTTTAGCATATATCAAATTGAACTTTTATGCCCCATTTATACCCGTCGTCTTTTCGGTGACATTTTGTTATTCTTAAATTCACGACTAGTATGTTTTAACCTTTTCATGTTTGCATTTAAATTCGTTAAATTCCGTTAAAACTTGCTTTTGTAAATCGAATGTTCAAAGTTTGTTTTTGTGTGTAATGAAATGTTAAAGCAGTAAAAATATCTTTAGTCCAAGGAAAAAATATACTTAGACCAAGGGGAAAATATCTTTAGTCCAAGGGAAAAAAAAAAACCAACATGGCCGCCAGCGATTAAAACCTGAAATCAAAGTTAGATTATCAACACTTTAAAAAGTAAATGAGAATTTTATTTCAGGGCCAAAAATATAATAAAGACCAACAATCAGTTTTTATCCAGAATTTGGGCGAATACCAAGCGAAATGAGCGAAAGAAAAGAGCGGTCCCTATTCTACAATTAAACCGATGTTTAAACTTAATTAAATTAAAGAAAATATCTTACATTTTAATTTAAACAAACAAATAATTAGACTTTCTGACTAATTTGTTGTTTTTTTAGAACCGAAAGTAGCATAGATATATTTCTTTATCTTAAAAAAAATCTATTATCGAATATTAAAATTGTAAACAGTCTGTTTTTGTTAGAGATTTCAAATATAGAAGTTTTTACCTTTTCTATACAAATTTTTAATTTTAATAAATGTTTTTGCCCGTGTATATATATATATATATATATATATATATATATATATATATATATATATATATATATATATATATATATATATGTATATATATATATATGTATATATATATATATATATATATATATATATATATATATATATATATATATATATATATATATGTATATATATATATATATATATATATATATATATATATATATATATCCTCTGTCACGGGAGGATTAACCAACCCCTGACGGCAATGACACTTCTATTTTATTTTAATTTTACTCATGTTGTCTATTACATCTATTCCCCTACATTAACTGTATTAATCAATTCGCCCCATCTAATATTTAAGACTTTATTCAATTTATATCTACTCTATTTCAATATGTCCTTTGTTACAGGAGGAGTATCCAACCCCTAACGGTGAGGAAACCCTATTTTATTTTAATACTATTGTCCCATTACAATAATCCCCCCATATTAATTAATTAATACATTACCCCTCCCCCACACACATCTAGATATAACATTTAAAAAAAATAATATTAGATATTAAATAAAATCTTAAAATTAAAAAATAAATATAAAAAATATTTACTTGTCTTTAAGTGTGTGATCGTTGGGGTACATAAGTGTATTGATTTCTGGCGACTGAGTCCTTTGAATTAATTTCAAGCATCTGTACCTTAAAACACAGCATTGTGTTTCAATTCTGACATGAAATTTATTTTGGATTTAACATTTGAAATTAACGATTTCAAATCTGATATTTTTAGATTTAAAATAAGTCCTGATCAAAGTTATCTTCCCGGCACCATTTCACTGTTTTGAATTAAAAAAAATTTTTTTTTAAATTTAAAAAAAAATAAAAAAATAAAAAATTTTGAATTAATTTCATCCACTTCGCTGAAACTAGATAACTGTCTTTTAATTAGTAACATAATTCATTAATTCTGTAATTAGATTTAAGAATACCAACAAACAGTTATTTTACTTGAATATAATAAATTTAATAAAATATAAAAATATTTCATAAAATAAATAAATAAATATAATTAAATTACCACAAACAAACAATATTTACTGACTATATAATACCTAGTTATTAAATTTGATATCACACACGTATTTTTGAACACTATATCTACGTGTAGGATAGAATATAAAAAATTATTGATTTATTATTTGCTGCGGCACTTCCCATCTCCATCTGCGGGACTGATCCTGTTTTCATTTCTACTTTCCGGCATCCATCTTGCTAGTTTCCGACAGTTGAACTTTTCTTTTGTGTCTATTTTTGACACATTTATCCAAAAATATCAAATGATTTCCAATCATCCGGACACTGTACACAGTCAGTAACATACTTGTTACTTATTTTTGTTCTTTCCAGCTTCTCATCAATCCGGCTCTCTGCATTGCCTTCAGCTTTCTTAATACCATTATATATATATATATATATATATATATATATATATATATATATATATATATATATATATATATATGAAAATTATAACTAAAAGGTAAACTTTTAGAGAGTTGGACCTATTGTGAAATTTTTTTCACTCGCTTTTCTTTTTTCTTTTCTTCTTTGGTTCCTACCCTTTCTTCTGTCTCTATATTTTGTCTTGCGTTCTTTTCTCTTCCCTTACTTTATGCTATCCCACAACTCTCAAGTAATGTTTATACATTGCAACAGTTCGCTTTGACTCCATTGAGATTTTGTCGTTGTTTTTGCCTTGGAATCCGCTTAACTGAAGACAGGAAGAATATTGTTTTCTTAATATGGCCAATCTTATTTGATCCCCCCTCCAAGGACAACAGACCTAGGTGGAATCATCGTCATTGGATTTTTATACAGATTCTTCTGGATTTACCAATATTTCTGGGCCTCACGCTATTTGGATTTCGTTATTGGTGACTTTCATGCTCGTTTGAACTTTAAAATTAAAAAAAAAACTCTTTCAAATTTAGAACTTTGACAGTCCTCTTCTGTCAACTTATCAATCATTAATCTCCTCTGATGATAAGATTTTAATCTTTGAAAAGCCTGGTTTAAGGAATGAAAGAGAAGGAAAAATAAATGTTTTTATTAACTAAACTGCTCCTTGTTTTAGACAACTGAAGATATTGATTTGATTCCATTTGCAGGTCTAATCAATTTTCATTGACTTACCATATATATATATATATATATATATATATATATATATATATATATATATATATATATATATATATATATATATATATATATATATATATAATTCACAAAACGTCTTAGAATATCATCATCATTAATGAACCAGTTCATTCAGCCAACAGGTTTGATTAAAGCCAGCAGGTTTCCCCTTTAAAAATATTAGCAATCTGAATAAAAAGAATCCAGCAGATTTCAATTGCAACCGAGCGTGAATCTCATCACTAAAACCTCCCACAACTTTCATGGTAATAGCAATTCTCATGGCTTGTTCCAATAAAAAATCTCTGTCACATCCATAGAAACATTAAGAAACCAAACTTTAACGCTCTCTTTTGAATTAGGGGAGATACTCATCTAACAGTTAGTAAAAAATCACAATCAAAGGAAGATAATTGTGATCAAATCTTAGATAGAAAGAAAAGAGTTAAATCAAAGAGCGACTATATCACCCTAAAGAAAAAGCCAAACTTATCAACTTATTCAGAAAAAAAGGGCAATAGATATGCATATACTATAATATATGATAATATTTAGGAGTTTTAAATATAGATTACTAATTGTTATATGGAAAAAGAATTATAATTAAAACTACCAGAGAGGCTCAATTAATTCTAAAATTTCAGGTTAAATTTATGTTTAAGCATTGATATAATAATTATGGATCAACAATGTCAATTGAAGTATAGATATGAGTATTAGTTCAGCGGAATAAAATGAAACTAAAATAAAAAGGGAGGGGGGAGTCGAACATCCCCGTTTTCTGGCCCCTCTATTTACCGCTGTTTCCCTACTACAGCAAAGTTAGACATGAAGTCAGTTTAAGGTGGGATGGGGAAGTACACTCCCCGGTGGGCGACCGGCAATGAGCCACCCCCTCCCTGAAGAAGGAGATAATGCATAGGAAGGCGCACATCCTAGACGTGAGTTGGACTATACCCTATACCACCAAAGAAGGGGCTGATGATTCAAGACATTCACTAGGTTGCCAGAATGATGCCACGGTGAACCTCGGTTATTCACCCATCTATTTACCACTGAGCTAATCTTTCAACAAATAACGGTACGCAGTAGTAGTAGTATTAATAGTAGTGAGAATAAATGTTGTATATTTTCAAAAGTTCAGATGGTTAGCACCAATAGCAGCCACATAAAGTAGTAGTAGTAGTCGTGGTAGTAGTTGTCGTAGTTGTAGTATACCCTGCTATAATAGTCATGAAAGTAATGCCGGCAATTATTGTAAATACTAATATTACTAATACTCATATAACAGCAGTAATCGTGGTCACCACGATTACTGCCATAAGGAAACAATGCAGTAGCAGTAGTAGATGTAGCTGAGATAGTTTAATATAGTTCGATTATTTTAAAAGATAATAAGAGTAGTAGTAGTTGTCGCATAGAGGTGTTGAAAATGTTGGTAGTAGTAGGAGGAGAAGGAAGAGGAGGAGGAGGTGGAGGGGAAAGAAGAGGAGAAGTAGTAGGAGCAGTAGTAGTGAAAGAATGGAGTCTTTTCATTGGTTGACAGTATTGAGTTGAATGAAGGAATGAAGAAATGAATGTAGAAAGAGAATAGAGTTGAACGTATAGAGTAGTAGGGGGAGTTTTTTGGATAGGGGTACGATTGGTATCAGGGCAGGAGAGAGAGAGAGAGAGAGAGAGAGAGAGAGAGTGTGTGTGTGTGTGTGTGCGTGTGTGTGTGAGAGAGAGAGAGAGAGAGAGAGAGAAAGAGAGATAGAGGGATAAAGGAGGGGGAAGGAAGAAAGGATAGATAAGAAGACAGAAGAACAGAAAAAGAAACGATGGTAATTATTGCGTAATCAAAACAAAATGAACGCATAATCTATAAAAGTTTTAAAAAAGAACGATAATATATATATATATATATATATATATATATATATATATATATATATATATATATATATATATATATACACGCTGGTAGTCAGCGTAACATTGGTCATACTGCAACCTTGCTGATCAGCTGACACGAGTGCCTCGCAAATGGCACGATGCAATAAAGGTGGGTGCCGAGCTCGTTCATCAAAGATGCGCTGTTACAGTGAGCGCGATGAGCCAGCAACAGATAAAAAACCATTCACAGAGCGGACATCCATGGCATCAAGAGGACTTTGTATTTCGTGAGGCGCGTAAACCCAGCAGTGGCCAAATCAGAAGTGAAACAAGTCATCCAGCACTCTGAGACGTGTCAGTCAACTGACCCAGCATCAGCGCGATGCCGAAAAGGGCGACTGGAAGCAAGTGACGCATAGCATTATAATGGCAACCACTTTCTTACTCCGATCCTCTGATTATTGGTTGCACCTCGTTTACATCTTGTTCGAGAAGCAGAGCGGCGCTGTCATCTTTTCCTCTTACTCGTTTCCCGAACAGTTTGAAGCAATGGACCGATCCTGCCATACTAGAAGCACCGTATGCGTCCCCGTTTTCTGTCCATGCAATTATTTGTAATGTGACCACTCCGACCACAGCGAAAATAATTTACTTTGGCATGTGAATTCATCTGCGGATTTTTAAGCACACCCTGTGCCGACTGGGCGGCTATTACGACATGCTCCTCAAGTTTTGCTTTATCCCTTACGATTGCTCGGGCGCGCTCAAGTAACTGTTCTATTGGTGTCGCTTCTATGCTTATGGATGCCCTCAGGAGTTGCTTCACTCAAACGGGGAGTCTGGCCACAAATGCGTACACGAAAGTCTGTTCAGGCAACCCTTCAAACAGAACGGCCAGCTTTTTTAATGCAGCGGGGATGCAGCGGGGATAAGACGAAGGTTAAAGAGTCTGGTTTGCGAGTATGATTTGGTAGTCAGCGTAACATTGGTCCCGTCATACTGCAACCTTGCTGATCAGCCGATCATGGCAACCACTTTCTTACTCTCATCGACTGTGGACCAACCCGGTTTGGCGACCAATTGCACGCCAAGACTCGCCCAGCGTTATGCAACAACTATTGCCCGTCTTTTACGAAAGGGGAGCACCGCATGAGATTTTGGCCGATAACGAACCAGCATTTTGCAGCCAGAAAGTAAGACAGTTTTTATGTGAATGGGGAGTTCAATTGCGGTTGCGATGCGCTTACATATCATCAGACAAGTGAAACGCAGAAAAGAGCCATCGCAGCATAAAAAATGATTGCTGCCAGGAAGAAGTGCTCTGTTGGGGAAGCAACATACTGGTACAATGTTACGCCGAAGGATGGCGTTTCCCCGGCAACCGCACCCGCGAATGCCATCTACACATACCGGACTCGGGTAAAAAGAATCGACATTGTGCAGTCACTTGACGAGAAGATAGACGGGCTATATGATGTGGGTCAAATCGCCAGGCTGTCGATGTACCACCAAATTCAAACGGGGGCGAGTGACTGTCAAGGTTAGTTAGCAATATGTTCCTGTTGATGGAATCGCATGTCATATACGCGATCTCCGCCCTGCTTTGGGGCGGACCATTCAACCACTGGGGAAAGTAATGAGTCGTCTGGAACTGAACTATTTGTGGACAGCGCCAGAAATCCCCACGAGAATGAAGCCGCGAGTTCGAAAGCGGAAACTTCGTCATACGATTCAGAAGCGGAAACTGAGGTGCATGCCCGACTTCGAAGAAGCGCACGAATCAAAAGGCAACCACCACCCTGCATCATGTGTGATCAAGAGATCAGGGAGGAGTGTAGCTACCATCATGCAGGTCTACAGAGAAAATGAGTAAGGGTTGCACCGTGCATTGTCCATCAGGGATTGAACCCAGAGTGTTCCAGTTACAAAATGGAAACGTAACTTTCGTGACGCGACGAGAGTTCACGTAGGCAAATGAGGCTTGGTTTTCATAGGCTGATTCTCGTTGTGATAAAAAGTGTAGACACTTTGCTCCGGAGACTGATTGGGGAAAGGTTTACGTTATGACTACGTCCAGTGCCGAGAGAGAGAGAGAGAGAGAGAGAGAGAGAGAGAGAGAGAGAGGGAGGAAAAGAAAAGGGGATTGGGTTTTTCACTAGACGTTTGGTCGTTCACATGCGTGTTGGACTGTTGCGTGTGAAAAGAACAGAGAGAATAATTCGGCGTCCCGTTTGAACTCAGTGGTAGAGCATTCTTTCAACTCTGAGTAGTGAACCAAACACATTTGATTTTCAGTTTATTAACACTTTTTCCTAACAATATATATATATATATATATATATATATATATATATATATATATATATATATATATATATATATATTAACTGGAATTTCCCTCAGACAAGGCACATTGCAACGGAGACGTAATGAGCTACTGTGGATTAAGGGACAGAAATTATGAGATGGGGAGTTCATCCTAAGCGAGGAGTTGTGCAGCGAGATATTTGTTCACATTACACTTAAATTTCTGCATGTCGGTAGAGTCAAGGAAATGGGGAGCAGGGAAGGAGTTCCAAAGGTTTTTGAAAAGAGGTAAAAGGAATGCTTAAGCGACGAAAGAAGAAGAAGAAGAAGAAGAAGAAGAAGAAGAAAAGGGAAAAGGGAGATAAATGGAGAAGAGTGACGAGGAGAAGAGGTAGCAAAAGAAACAGGCGAAGGAGAAGAGAAAAAGAAGAAATAGGATTTATTCCGTGCGTCTGTTTTACGACACATCAACACTTTTTAAAGGCTATTTTATTGCCGAACCACAAGCCGTATTAAAATTCTGGGTCATATCTTTCCCAACCGTATGTAGTGCGTAATTTGATCTTAAAACATAAAAGATAGAAGAAAAAAATGATTGAAAGAAGAAATCTAAAACTAAAAAAGAAAGAAACATAATGAAAAAAAAAGAAAACGTAAAAAGTGAAGAAAGAAAGAAAAAAGAAGGTAAAAAGAAACGAAATAGAGGACAAAATAAAGGAATAAATGATCATAGAATCGTCTATGTCGAGTTCGAATCCTATCAGAGGTAGTGAGTATCGTTAGACACTAATAGCACTGGGGATGGTATGAACCTCAGCAATTGGTCAAATAGGAATTTATTTTCATTGAGTTGTTGCGTTTTTGATGTTGAATAATGTAAGTTGGGTTGATATGTCGTATAACAAACGACCGACCTAAAAACAAGGGAAAATACGAAGAAAAACAGAAAGAATAATTTAAAGAGAAAGAAAAGGGGTGCATTATTGATCTAACGAATACCGTCGCGTGCTATGAGATCCTCGATAACTAATTCAATCTTAACGGATCTATTTGTGTTCATTCACGTACGAATACTTTTTCAGAAAGTATGAACGGACAATTTCTCTCCAGCTATGGGAAAATATAAACTTGTGTAGATATCGTACATCTGGAGCGTTTTCAACGGTTGCCAACCAGAATGGTGACAGGACTCTCTACTCTTACCTACAAAGAGCGGCTCCAAAGACTAGATCTGTTCTCACTCGAGCAGCGGATAATCCAAATAGGACTAGATTCTGACGTACAGCATAATCAACTGGAATTTCAATCTATCTTCCGATGAGTTTATCACCCTAACGCCAAGTGGTGGTCTCTGTGATCACCTGCAAAAGATGTACCATTGTCACTTTCGTCTCAATAGAAGAAGGGCATCATTCTCTGTCCGCGTTTCTGCTACCTGGAACAGCTTGCCAGGGAAGGTAGTGACGATGACTGCCATATTCAGGTTCAAACAGGCCTTCAAAATACATTCAGACTATATATCTTTTAACTATATTTTTACATGGCTTGTTGCACTACGATTGTTTTTTTTTGCCAATAAATTGGATTTGATTAGCTTGATCGTTCACAATCTGCTCGTTTTCGAATATTATTGGTTTTACGCATTAAATATCCAAAAACAGTTCGGTTAACCATAAAGAACACACACACACAACCACACACACACAACCACCCACACACACACAATCACACACACACAACCACACACATACACACAACCACACACACACAACCACACACACATACAACCACCCACACATACACAACCACACACATACACACACCAATAAATGAATCAATCTCTTTGCATTCTCCGCTGCTCGAATGAGAACAGATGAGGCCTTTGAGCTGTTCTTTTTAGGTAAGCATTGAGAGCCGTCACCATCCAAAAAATGGTTGATATGTCGTAAGACAAACAAATGAAACCAATTATTAAATTGTTTCCAATTCTTTTACTTCTTTGCGCGTCTTTGAAGCATATGGTCATACGACAGTTTCATGCAGTCCTTTGCATTATTCTTTTCAATCTGCACAAGTTAGGCAGTAGAGGGCAGGCAAAACAGTGTGGCATCGTATGGTCCTTCTCTCCACATTCACAGATGGTTTGGTCAGTTTTGTAGCTCATGGCAACTTTTGAACGCCCCATTTCTGTTCTCAGGCGGTTGAATATTTTCCATTGGAGCCAGAGTGTCTTTAGAACCGAGAAGGGGAATTCCCATGTCAGTAGCCGTTTGGTCCACAGCTGTAGTCTGGTCTCTTCCTGAGATGTTGTTAGGGGTTCAACATGGCTGAGAAAGCTTCTCCTTGACTTCAGTCGTTGGATCGTTGGTTCACGTCCATGAAGGCGATGGCATTCATCACTGATAGCCTTTGTGATCTCTACTCGGCTGGCAACTTCCCGTCTCACATATGAAGAGGCAATGCCAGTGAGAAGATGCAGGTTGTTCAGGTTGGTGTGCTTCAGGCAGCCAGCGATCAAGCGACAGATGTTGTTCAATGCTGAGTCTAGGTTTTTGTCATGAGTTGATCTCTCTCAAACAGGACAAGCATACTCCGCAGAGGAATAGGACAAGGATAAAGCAGTACATCTTAGTGTGTGTGCTGTGGCTCCCCACTTGGAGTTGATAAGTTTCGTAGGATGTTGTTCCGGAATCTGACTTTCATTTTTGTCTTCTTTCTATGTTCCCTGAATGAGAGGGTGTCGTCCAGGGTTGCGCCAAGGTAGAGAGGGTTGATGCAATTCTCAAGTTGTATTCCAGACCACGTGGTGTTTAGGCGTCGGTTGGCCTTTCGGTTCCGGAGATGAAACGATCGCGTTTTGCAGGGTTTGCATGCAGGTGGTTACGCTAGTAGTAGAAGAGTAACTCATCTAAGGCTCAGTTGAGATTTGTTTCTACTGACTTAAATGTACTCTCTTTGGATGTTACGCAAAGTTCGTTAGATGAACCGCTCAGTGTTCTGGTTCATTGGTTGGTCATTAGTGTAGATGTTGTTTAGTAATGGAGCCAGCGCACTATTCTATTGTCGGCGCCAGCGACTTTGTTGTTTACGGTAACATAAAAGCGCCTGTGTTTTAAGATGACTCCGATTAGGTCTGTGATTTCCAGGTCCTTTGTTAGATGCAAGATCTTTGTCAGAAGGAGGCGGTGGTTTACAGTGTCATACGCGGCCGACAGATCAACAAAGACGGCTTCTGTTACCAGTCTTTACTGAAACCCATCTTCGATGTGTTGAGTGAGATTCAGCTGGCTAGTTGTGGATTTGTCAGACCGGAATCCTGCTTGTTGGGAGAGGATGGCTGGTTCAGCAACTGAGGCCAACCTGTTGGGGATTAGGCGCTCAAACAGCTTAAACAAGTGGCATAGCATGGGGTCTCTGCATCGTTTCAAATAATTGAATAATTATTAATGAATAAATATTATTTTCAAAATAAACCCATATATACATGTGTTTCATGCTAAATCTGCAATCGTTAGTATGAGAGGAGACAGTCTCAGCCGGTCACACGGTTCGAACCCCGATACGAAAGTCATGTTTTACTTAGTAGTCAAGGCGCGTACCACTGCTCCAACACACATTGTCTAGAAATGGGAAGTGAATTAACATCTAAATAGTATACACGTCGGCTATCGAGAGTACTCAAATATATATATATCGGCAGCAACTTTTCATTAATACAGGTTTGATTGAAGAGAAGCGAGAGCCTCTGTTTATTCATTATTTTGTTAGTTTTCCCATTGGTGGACCAGCGATTTAACTCTCTGCTCTAATGTGTAAATGAACTCTACATACGATATAGAAATACAAGTTAATATAGATAAGTTGTATTAGTACCCTTACAAAAAACTACTAGCAAACATTCGTGTTTACTAAACTTCAAAAGTGAATACGTATTCACATAGATACAAAATGGCTGTTATAAAAAATCTCATTTACCAGGCCAAACATAATTCTTCTACCAACACATTATTCCACAGGGCAACTGCCGAGATTAAACGAACTGTTTATCAACTGTGATTTCCCTAACTACATCGTAGACGAACAAATTAAACACTTCTTAGCCGCTATATCTGAACATACTAACAGCAATAATATTAACAATATACATTTATTTCGTTGCATTAAAATTACAGAACAGATGAAAATATGATAAAAAAAACATTATACATACTATTGTATCGTAATGATAACAATAAATAAATAAGAACACAAGACAGGAATAAAAGGAATAAGAAATGCATTAAGAATACTTAATTACATACAATAAGTCAGTCGCAAATACAGGCTCTAAGCATACGTGCTATAAGCATTGCGCTAAGAGGTTCTCCTTTGGTTAGGCAAAGCTGTCGACTTTATAGTGACCTGACGAATCCATCCTGTCACTATGGGTAAATCCGGATCAGTCCACGACACATGCATATATATTTCTCATAGTGTCAATAATTCTAAATTCCGATTCATTATATATTATAAAAAATCTAAAACAGCTAGCTAACCTATAATTACAAAATAATCCATCGTCCCGAAACAATCGACTTAAAACAAGCAATGCTATGTGCAGGTTCAAATTCCCCATTAGAGAATGTGTCTCCAATAATACATACATACATTCATATGCCAGCTCAACTCTAAAAGAATATTTTTTTACGAATGGTTCACCATTTATCAAGGCCAGGGGACACTCGAGGATAATGGTTAAAGAGATGCACACCATCAATAAAGGATGGGAATCAGTCGGTGGGATGGGCAGATGATTACTTAAGACCAATGGATTATTTAACAGGAACGCTCAACAAGTATTTATTTACATTAGACTTGAAGACGACCATGTTGTAGTCGGTTGGGAAGCAGTCTCGTTGGATTTTGTTGCACAGACGGGATAGTTTAGGAAATAAACTTTCTTCATGTTTGGTTTTTGGTAGAGAGAGGGAGAAAGGAAGGTTAATTGTATTGGGTGTAGCTAGGCGGGTTCTTGTCGGGAATGTTTTTTGGGGGAGGGGGCAGGGGTTGGAGATCAGTCGAGCACCTACCATGAACCTAACGATACAGTAGAGAGAGGCTAGCAACATCTCTTCTGTGTGAAAGAAGAGATATCCCCTAGTAGATTACAAAGCCGATCTTGTACTTTGTAAAGACAAGAAAGAGTGTGGCTCTGAGCGGCATTTTCCAAGATATGAGAGCAGTTCTCTATCTTAGAACGTAGCTGGCTCTTATACAGGTAGAGGATTGCGCCAATGAAAGCCATTTTTAGGGGTTTTTCCCGAAGGAGAGAGCCATTCATTTTACTATGATGGATAAAAAAACACGACTTCCCCTTCTCAATATAGACACATACTAGTTAACAATACTAAAATAATACACCACCATACCAACACCAAAAGATTAAAAATCCTTGAAGCACTTTACATAAAAAATAAATATCCCACAATCAATAATGTGAATTACGAAACTAGTCACAACATTTTAAAGTGTCTAGCATAGTAATAAAAGTAACCATATTCTTAGCCATTAAGCAATTATACGTTTGAATCTTGAACGCGCTCAGAACCTAATTCTTAACGGTTAAACAATCAAACTTTTGAATCTTGCACGCTCTTAGAGCGTAATCACGCTCTCATGTAACATCTCAATATTATAGACGCTCCTTTTAAGTTGTAAATTACTGGCCGTTATAATAATTTTTTAAAAACTCAACAATAAAGACATTTTTTTAAGAAACCAAGAATATGATTTTACGAATCAGATCAAAAGTACTCGCGAAAAATGTAAGAAAATGAAATAAGAAACCCACGGAACTTACATACAGCAATTTGACCGAAACACTAAATGGATCATTCGGAAAATTAAAAAAAAAGAATAAAAAGTCTTATCAAGCAAAAACACTCCGTGTTATTTAATAAATGTTTGCATAGATTGACTTTCTGGGAAAAGTGAAACCGAAACATGTATGCACATATGTAACCAATAATGTTTGTATAAATAAAAATTTATACTTATATATATATATAAAAATATATTTATATTAGAGTATATTCTTGGAAGTAAACTAAAATAGTGATTGCAGTAAATTGATTGACTTACTAGACTAAAATCTTTCAACAAATTTTTTTTTTTTTTTTTTTTTTTTTCTTCCCAGTTTTGAAGGTTAAAAGAACTTCCGAGACTATATATATATATATATATATATAGAGAAAGAGAGAGAGAGAGAGGGGGAGAGAGAGAGAGCGAGAGTAAGAAAGATACGGAGGAGAAAAAGAACAAAAAGAAAGTAATATGTTTATGTAGGGGTGCGAGAAAAGGGTGGGGTAGTTCAAAAAAGTAGGAGGAGGCAAAACCTCCCTCTTCTGCCTCTCCCTCTTTTAGAGTGTCTTTCAGGAACATGAGGGAACACATGGGGTCACAAAGTCATGTAAAAACCCTCGCCACTTTCAGCGCAAATTCTATAGGTGTTTGGGAGGAGGAAAGAAAAAGAAAGGGACACACGGAAAGAGAGAGAAGCTAGAAAACAACAACAAAAAACATAAAGAAATAAAATCTATAATCATCTCCCTTGAGAATGTGACTCATAATAGCCCCCCTCCCCTATCCTCTCTCGTACAACTAGCGCCACCGATCCCCCACCCTATAAAGTGTTTTTTTTTTACCCAGTCCCATATTACAAACACACGTACTGAACCGCTTATTTTGTTTCCAGAAATCCGGAAATATTAGATCACTAGTGTTAAAAATAAAACAACAACAACAAAACCCTGCCTATTTTTCAATATAACGAGCCGCAATCTGTAAATAGAATTTATAATATATGGTACAGTGCCATAATAGTTCGCTACTGTGACGGTTCAATCCTCGGCCGAGTCGTACCAAAGACTCACAAATCGTACTTCATGTCTCTGAACTAAACAGGATCAAGGTTAAGTTGGACAATACAGTGAGGCGAGTAATGCACCACCTCGGTGTAGAAGCGACTGAAAAATGAAGCTTTCGGTTGCCCTCGACTACGGTTGATCGCATTTTTATATACTTTTAATCGATTTATAGGGTTTTTAATTGTTCTGACACAGAAAGAAATCAGATATTGGGCAATTAACAATTCACCCGCTATCCAACTGATGAGGTTGAACTGCTTGTCCGGCGGTTCGCCTTGAACTCCACCTTGGACTTCACAAGCCAAGTTTTCCACATGTTCCCATTGAAGACTGGAGCCACATTAAATCATCTGATAATCACTACTTCCCAAGTCCGGGATATCATAAAAAACTTGACACCTCAAAAGCATGTGAGCATCTATATTAAGAACATGGTCAACAATAAAGATGAATTTTATATATGGTGGCTTAATTTGGACCCACGTACGATTGCGTATCCATTTTTGAAATTCCTTCTTCGGATCTTGATGGTGACTCGGAGTTTGGTAGAAAAACACAGACACGTCGAAGATCACAATGTAAATGTATTCTTCCTCTTGCCAATCTTTCCCAAGCTGGGTTATTAGTCGCAGAATATACTTCCCAGGAACTTTTTATTAACATTTATTATCAAGGTTGGTCATGAGGAGAGAGTGGTTGATATTTTATGTGCGTCACAATTGTTCTACGTAATCTTCTACTTGACTATATCTATTTAAAACAGGCCATCTACCTCTCCAAATGTGTGATGTAGTTCAACAAATCAATGCTTCATTGTCTTTATGTTACAGCAAAATTTAGATGCGGTTGTATAAAAATAATAGTAAAAAACAGAATTTTTCACATAAGGCTAGAGTGGGGATAAAGTGTAAAATGCTATTTGAAGTTAGTGTTAAAATATTGCGTTATTGACAGGAAGTCGTCAAAGACACGCAGCTGATGAGCTGAGAAAATCTCTCTCTTCTATTCTAAATCACAAAAGAGAGGGAGAGAGAGAGCGTCGTGTTAGGGGAATCTGCTCTTTATATTAGAAATACATGTAGTTGGGGAAGATCTACCGCGGAGTATGTTTATTGGAAAAAGAAAAAGAACCATAAAACACTGAAAGCATTGTAAAAGCCTAAAATGATCGCGTGCTGTTTTTATTAATAAATTTTGCAATTATTTGTTATTAAAAAAAGAAGAAAAGAACAACGAAAAAGAAGATATATAACGAACTGTTGCTACGTGTTATCTACGCAACAATAAATGATGAACCGCCTTTTGGAAATTTCTGGAATCAAAGAATTGGTCTATTGTAGTGCAACAATGTTTCAGGAATTTCACTTCACACAAAGGGGCACGGCCAATAATTATAAATATAGAGACATTTTAGAAGCGAGCGCCATAAAATCAACAGTGATGAAAGAAATGATTAACGGAAAATACCTTAAAAATAGGAAAATTGATTGATACTAAACTATAGAGTACAAGGAATAGTTAGTATATCTGATGAAATAGTCTGGACCCTTCATAAACCGGACAAAAGTAAACATCGGAAACATTAGTCTAAGAACCAGGAAATTAATGACTATGTACAACACACTGTGCTTGAGAGATGCAGCTGACCAACTCTATGTAAAAAGGAGGGAAGGGGAACCAGACTCGTAAGTATTGAAGATTGTGTAGACGATGCAATAAAAGAACTGCATAGCATACAATACAGAGGGGCTGATTTCGCCGCGAAAATTAGTATGAAGATGAATAACACGATAAATATGAAACGGAAGACAAACAAGTGGCAAAAGAAAAATGGGAAGTGAACCAACTACAAGAAATGGACACAAGATTGCACTCAGGAAAACATGGACATGGCTATGGAAAGGACACTAAAAAAGATAAACTGAATCGCTACTGACAGTCGCACAAAACAACGCAATCAAAACATACTACATTAAGCCAATATAGACAAGAACCAAAAAAATAGCAAATGTAAACTCTGTGGACAACTATACTAAGCGAGAAACTATATCATAAGTGAATGCAAAGCTAAATCTCAAAAGAAAACATAAAACTACACATGACTAAATACTATACAAACGATTACACTTTGAACACACGGACAAATGACACAAGCCCGAACCGATTCTTGTATTGAAAATTGAAAGGCATAAAAACATGGAGAAGATACAAACGGACGAAGTCAACCAAGAAAGAGGACCAGACATAACAAGTGAACAAGAAGGAAAATGTAAGTGCGACAAAATCGTAACTAGTTTCGCTTTTTTTTTGACATAGTTTACCCCAAACAAGGCAAGTTGCCACTGTAGACATAAGGGACTACTGCGAATTAGGTTGACAGTTTTGGGGGTCATCCTAAATTGGGAGCTGTGCAGCGAGATGCTTGTTCACATTAGTTTGAAATTTCTGCATGTCGGTACAGTTGGTGAACTAGTGAGCAGGAAGGGAGTTCCAGAGGCTTGCAGCCTGAGGTAAGAAGCTATTGAAGTAGAAGGCTCTCCGGCATTTGGGGACCTTCACAGTGAATGGATGGGATTTAGTTGATTGTCGGTTTGGTCGAGTGTATTTACGTCGAGGGGGCATCAGAGCATCAAGTTCATAGGAGCACATTCCAGTGTAGTACTTGTAAAAAAAGGCACAGGATGCAACATTGCGGCGATGGGACAGGGACTGGAGCTTGGTGGATAGAGAGGGACCTATTAGATTATCGACTCTTTTTTTACCTTGTCTACGATGGAGAGACTAGTGGATAGTGCACCAGCCCCAATGTGACAACAATACTCCATGTATGGGCGGATGGTGGCTTTGTAGAGATATAGGATAATGTCAGGTGTGAGAAGTTTTCTAGTACAGAAGACGAACCCCACTTTTTTTGCAGCAGCCTTGGCAATGTATTCTCTGTATTTGTTCTAATTCATCGACCTCTGGAGTACACCTGCATTTATGTCATATTGTGAAGAACGGCCAGCGACGACAACCTGGATCTTTTTTTTTTGTTAGGAAGGATCTAAATATATTTAATATTCGTCAAGTAATACAAATGAATTATTTTTTTATGAGGAGACCTTTATGCCAGACCTTGTCAAAGGCTTTGAATATATCAAGCGCTACTGTCCGAGCTTCACCTGCCTTGTTCAGTGTATGGTACATGTTATATGCGTTCGGAGATGACCGTTATGATATCCGCAGTAGATCGTGCTTGCCTAAATCCATACTGGTGGTCAAAAAGAAGTTTAGCATTAACGAGGTGCCGGACTATCGCTAGATTGATTAAGGATTAAAAGATTTTAGCAAAGAGCGGGAGTAAACTGATGGGGCGATAATTCTGAGGGTCAACTCTATCTCCAGAATTCTTGAAGACTGGTACCACAGAGGCAATTATCCAGCTATCAGGGAAGCAATATTCGGCAAGGCATTTGTTGTAAAGTTTGGAGAAGATAGAAGCCAGTTCAGCAGAGAATTTCTGTATTACTATTACTGGTATAAGATCAAGGCCACATGCTTTGGAGGTGTCAGGTTTTTTATGATGTCACGGACATCAGATGGAGTAATGACCAGGTCATCAAGTGAGACTTCAGTCCGCAATTGGAATTTTTAGGAGGCGGGTCGGGAAATTGACAGTGTGTGAGAGGGAATGCGTTATGGATAAACTATACATGGAGTTACCAGCTGCGTCTGTATAGCTGGAGACTCCAAGTCAGTCACGGTGATGTACATAACAAATCACAAATACATGTATTTAGGCACTCAAGTCAAGTGATTTATGCTTTCACAAACAAAGTTAAGCCGGGTACAGTCCTGGGTCGAAGGATAACGGCATAAAATATATAACAAACTAATGCTGTGCTATAAGGTTAATCTAAAGCACATGTAGGCTTGATCATCTGATTCTAGCCTATGTTCTCTAGTCAAGGGGGATGCACCGAACATAAACTCCTAGCCCGTGCATATGTTTGTCAGACTTATTACGGTAGAGTGGGATGTATTTAATCAGGTCAAAATTGTGTAAGGAGATTGAGGATTTATTTCACTTAGTGCTAGGATACCCGTGAAGTTTACTAAGAGAAAGGTTTCTACGTCATTGATATTGGTTCTAAGAACCCGGATATTTGTAAATGCTAGCCTCAAGGGCGGAGGCAAAGATGTTTTTTGGTAGAAGTCTGGTTTAGGTATGTTTCTTTTTCTTTGTATTGTAATTTTGGTTTTAGATAGAGTAGGGAGGGCAAAGTGGGTGCTTCTTTGGTGCCAATAAGCTCACATATCCAGACCTTTAGTCGCGACTTGATCCATGGGGGTTGTGGCCTCGGGAAAGCCCACCGGGGATAATTGTAAGGTCCCTTTCTATGCGCGACATGGAACGTACAGTTACCCACGATATTATACAACTGTTGCTGGAGCAGCCGTTTTTTAGCACGATTAACGATTCGGATCACCCTCTAATACCCTCTAATATTACGATATGGGAAAGGTATCTCTCTCTTTCTCTCAATGTTTTTTCATATTTTGCAGGGCTTAAACCACTGGCGACCTTGACCTCGCACTTCGCACCTATTGCCACTTTATCTCATCCTGACTTCCGTTATGACTGAGAATCTCTCGTGAAACTAAGCCCAAATCTAGACAATATAAGCCTACTTACATTTCGATGTATAAACAGAACATTTTTACCCAATACCAAAAGAATAAGATGCTGTATTATTTCTCACGCGTACTCTCTTCATTTATATAAAGTTAGGTATGTGTATATCTTTGTATGCTTTTATGTGTAGGATTAACTCATAAACTAATTAACCGACTATTTTAAAGTTTCAAGCATAGCTGCTCGGCGTTAGGGGTCGTAATATGGACTCTATTTAGTTTAATTTAGTTTCATGCAAAGAGCAGGTAAGCATCCTTTCGTGAAATTTTTGTGAAATTTGAAAATTTAATTTTAGACATCAATGAATAAATATTCTCTAAATTTCAGTTTCTTTGGAGTATTTTAAAAAGGTATATGGATACAAACTCCGATTTGAAAATGAAAATAATTCAAATTTGCATTGAATTTGATCCATGATCATTAGACACTAATTAAGCAAGATTCCCTGAATTTAAGTTTCTTCTTAAGACCTCTTAAGCTTAAACCTTAAATTCTAGAATTCTCTAGAACCAAAAGCATGTAATGGATTTTCATGAAAATCAAAATAAGAATTCTAATCATAAGGTTGAGCATCATTATATCTTAATTTGAATATTCATAAAAGGACATAAAAGTGTTTCAAAACTGTTCTATTTTACCCGTCCTGGGAGCGTATTCTTATAGCGTTATAGATAGAGGGCATACCATATAATCTAGAGGGGTGACGATGTTCTTGCCCTTCCTCTGAAAAATGGTATACTCTTTCGAGAAGAAGACGAAGAGACATTAACTTTATATTAGATTTTACTTACTCAACTAAATAATATTTGATGTCGTTGACGTGTTAAAACGGAATTTTCCATGTAAAGTTAGATTAAGTTAAGTTGTTGACGTGTTCAGGAAGTTGTCTCATTGACAAGAAGTCTCGAATGACACGTAGCAAATAAGATCATGAAATGATTCTATTTGGCTTTGCATCTGCGAGACGAGCAAATGCGTTTTCTGAGCACACCTCTCTATGGGTGCATTTTATTAATAATTTGTAACTCCCTGTAGAAAAGTGAAAATAAAACGAAAGAACATAACAGCCTAAATCAAAGTTGTTGTTATTCCTCAGCTGGCATTTAAAACAGCACAGTGTTTATTTAAGCGAGGAGATAGACCAACTCCATTACGACGACTCTTAACAACCACAGAAAGAGAATAGAAGAGAGAACGAACTAGTACTACAAAAACTCCACTGTGACAGGATATCTCAGAACACGTAGCAAATAAGAGAGTAAAATGGCTTTTGGTCTGCGAGACGAGCGGACGTGTTTTCGGAGCACTTTGCCCTCCCCCTTTACGAGACCGTATTATTAATAAAAAAGAAAAGAATGAAGATTGATGGCGGCTACTAATTCTACTCGCAGCTGAGATACGTCACAACGGATTTGACTAACTACTATGACTACAAAACTTTAGCTGTTTACGTAACGAGCCACAGTTCAAATAATCTACTTAAGTGGAATCAGTGGTCGACTGTAGTGCGACAAATGATCTCCAATTCCTTAACCAATTGGTCTTGCTGTAGTCTATTTCTCGCGACCTTAAAATATGTGAGCTTGACTAAAACTCGAGCAGCAACTCAATTTAACTTCAATCTTCAAATCTCTCTTACGTCACATGGTTGACATAACCAATGAACCGTTTACTTTTTCATGTGAGGTACGAGTCGACCTAAAAGTCATCTCTTGTCGACAATTACACACGGGGAACGATCTCTACATTCACTGGCAAAACCGAATATACAACAGCGAAAGGAAAGTAGGACACTATTTTTCAGTGAGGGTTGAGCAAAGATGGACGACAACATAGAGCCCACATGGTTTATTTTATTTGTTATCCTTTAGAAGAATTCAACTATTTATACGGAAAAATAATTTTACCTAAATGGGAATAATTTCCCCTTCACCAATGTGATACCCCATAGAGGGAGCAACATATATTTTTAAAATATAATTATCAACGGACTCGTTTTTCGTCTTCTTACGATTCATCAGCGTGGCTGAACCTAGCGAGATTCAAACCAGCGTGGCTGAACTTAGCGAGATTCGAACCAACGTGGCTGAACCTAGCGAGATTCGAACCAGCGTGCTGAACTTAGCGAGATTCGAACCAACGTGGCTGAACCTAGCGAGATTCGAACCAGCGTGGCTGAACTTAGCGATATTCAAACCAGCGTGGCTGGACCTAGCGAGATTCGAACCAGCATGGCTGGACCTAGCGAGATTCGAACCAACGTGGCTGCACCTAGCGAGATTCGAACCCGCGTGGCTGGACCTAGCGAGATTCGAACCAACGTGGCTGAACCTAGCGAGATTCGAACCTGTGTGGCTAGACCTAACGAGATTCGAAACCGGAACCCCAGAGACTGTCGTCCGACGCTCTACTACGGATCAAAAGCCCGATAGTGGATATAACGTATCGCTTTCATAGATGTCATTTATTTATTTACGATATTTTGAACGAATTCAACTATTCGAAACCTGGAATGTATCTCTTTATCGCAAATAAAATAAACCTGATTTGCTCACAAAAGCAATTTTAAGATGTTAATCATCGCAGTTGGTCTGATGAGTTTCCCCTTGGAGTGAAACACAACAGTTTCTGTGTAGCTTGATTGCCATAAGTATATTTTCATACTATTTCGAAGCTATACTCATGTATTGAGCTTCGTTGAAATTAGCACTGAAGCACAAACACAAACGCACGCGTGCACACACACACGTACACAGACACGTACACACATACGCATACCAACAATGCAGTATTTTTGCTGACCTCTTTTCCCCAAATCTACAAAAAATGGCGATGGCCGAGATGTTCCTCCATTCTTTAACCGATGCATTATTTTGTGATCTCACAGGACGACGCTCAGCCAGATTGTCGACCATTTAGTGGAAATAAGGGCCCTTGTCCAAACGGTCTTCATCCAAAAATATTCAAAGCATTCTCTCCATCCAACGCTGGTCTTTTCAACCTATCTCGTTAACCTATCTCTTGATATTCCCGAAGACTTTTGAACAGCGACTATTTGTCCCATCTTCTAAGAAAAGTGACATAAAGGATCCAGTCAACTACAAGCCAGTCTCACACGATTCTGTTGTCGTACCGAAGGGATCCTGCTGAACAAATCTTTTAACTATTGAGGAGTGGGTCCTTAAAATGATGGATGATGGCGATGCAGCAGACATTGTCTTCCTTGACTTTGCCAAAGCCTTTGATTTACTGAAAATCATAAGCCCACAAGTAGTTAAAAATAAAAAATAAACCATAAACAAATACACGTGTAACTTACTATTTCGTATTTGGTGTCTTGGATGATTTTAGAAACAAAGTAAATCCACATTTCCGTTTTCGTTTTTTTTTGTTCAGTTAAACCGTAGATAAAAAGCACTTATTAGGATGTAAGTTGGGGAATTAGGGCCATTTTAAAATACTTTCGTGGACCCCGAGTGATAATAGTTTTTAAGGAATTTAGTTTAAAATATTCTATATATTTCAAGTAGGCCAAATTACTGGGGAAATGTATATATATATATATATATATATATATATATATATATATATATATATATAACATTTTTCTTTTAAACATATTTCGTTAAATACGACGGAGTACTTATGTCTGTATATATTTGTCTTGATCCGTTTCAATATCCTTATGTATTTCTTTTATTTCAAGCTGGAACTGGCCGATGTGCTCACCATACTCACTTATAACCCTAGTACGTCCGTTTAATGAAACCATAGACATTACCATAAATAATATCACCAACACCCTAATCACTAATACCCTGCATACAATTTTGTTGGCCTGCACCACAGAAGTCCCCTTTAACGACCATCACGGCAACATCTATATACAAAAAGATGGACTTGCCATAGGCTCCATGTTAGATCAAACGTTCAGTAATTGTTACATTTGTAACCTAGAAAACACAACATTTAATCTTATAAAAAACAACCAAACCATTGGATGACAGCGTAATCCTTACCCCAAAAACCCCTAACCCTAACCCTAACCCGAACACATTGCAAACCACTTTCCAAATAACTGTTCTCAAATTCAATTATGAATTCAACATTGACAATGAAATCCTCTTTTTAGATGTTCTAACAGACACCAACAAAACTGAATTATCTACATAAACGTAAATAAAACTTACTAATAAAAACTCCTGTATTCTTAACTTCCTTAGCGAATCCTCATTCTGATACGCAAAAGCTATTATCTAAAACCTATTATCTCGAGCTCGACTAATCTCCTCCTCCCCAACTATCTGTCAACGCGAACGTAACAACATTAAACAGACTCTAATAAATAATGGCTAATCATAGACGAACAAATTCGACAATTTAAAAATAATCCGTATCAATATATAAAAAAATCCAATCCTCCACTAAATACATATATAAAATTATTCTAACGGAACCAGATACACAATTACTATAAAATAAATGAACAGGTACTAACAAATATCATTAATAAAACGTACTTTCCATTGACTCAAATAAAAGAAATAACACTGATTATTTACTATAATACATTTAAAACGACCAACCTCATCATTACTAACAATTATTCCCCATTAGTTAGAGTTTTGGATAGAACAAACCTAGTGAATTTAAATGACCTTTGGGAGACTGTGTCTAACGGTGAAGAAAAAAAAAGCATATGCATAGGTGTAGCCACTACAACCATATCGAGGAGGTTAACTATGCACTTATCTTACACCGGCGCTATAACCCAACACTATAAAACCCAACATTTTTATCAATAAAACCTCCATTTTATAACACACTACTAACCAACAAAAACCACACATATTAGAATCCCTATACATTAAAAGAAAAAAGCCAACCACCAACAAAATAAATTTCAATAATAGTGACAAAAATACTAAAATGAATATAATGCTAACATAAGGACCTTATTAATACTGTAACTAACACGTGATTGCCGGAGGAAAAACAACAAAAAACCAACAATATCTAAGAACATGTTTTTTTACTGGATAACCACCCCTGAAGATGGACCCAGATGATTCCGAAAGTGCTAGAACTATATGTGAGGATGGAGGAGACATCGGCCAGTTCCCACTTGAAACCAGAAAATACATAAGGAAATTGGAACGGAGCAAGACAAAATATGTCGACATAAGTTGTCCGTCATATTTTACGATATATATATATATCAAAAGTCAACCATGACTGTTTTTTTCTTTTAGGTCATCCGAAATGATAATGATGATAATAATAATAATAATGATAATAATAATAATAATAATAATAATAATAATAATAATAATTTATATATGAAAAATTAAATTTATTGACGTAATCCTATGATTTTATATGAATACAAGCAGGGTTGCCCGGCGTTGCCTAGGTTAGATTGCAGCATAGTATCATATGCAACATCCTATCAAGGAGAGTTTACGTTAAGAGAAACCTTCATGTTGTCAGCTAGATAGCATACCTGCTAAGTTATTCTGAGAGATGTTGATACTCTTAAACATACGCTTATAAATAGATTAATTTCATTGTGTAATATGTTAGAAAAGTGTTATTAGCTCTTTTATGGGGCAACTAGAGACGCAAAATGACCTCCAACATGTTCACATGCAAAATGTACATTCGAAAAAACTTATATTTAAGGTACACTCTATATTATGCTATCGTTTTCAAAGACAGACAGGCACACAGACAGAGAGGTGTTCTCTTTTGTATATATATATATATATATATATATATATATATATATATATATATATATATATATATATAAAATTAATATTCAATTCTTATTCGTCCAGCCCTTCTGATGATAAGAGTATTATCTTTGAAAAGCTATGGTTTAAAGGAAAATTTGTATTTTTATTCCTTGCTTGAACACTTAATGTGTTAATAAACTTGTAAACTATGCAAATTTCATCTATTTCATGACTTCATTATCCGTATATATCGTATATATCGATATATATTTCTTCACTATGATCAGGAGAGAATGATAAGGCTGCTCAAGATCAAGGCTTGATGACCAATGCCTTTAAAAAGATGAGTGGTCTCAGCAACAATTACAAGTGCAGGTTCTGCCATACAGAAGTAGAGAGTGTGAGCCACCTGACATCCAGTTGTAAGGTTCTCCTGGGGGATGGCTATTATACAATGCAACACAACGGAGTGTGTAAATATCTTCACTGGACTGTATGTAAAAAGTTGAATATCCAGTGTAGCAGCAAGTCCTGGGAGCATATACCAGAAAGAACAGTTGGAAATAATTTATACACCATCCACTATGACTATGCAATCCCTACAGCGACATATCTAGAAAATGGAGCTGTTAAACCTGACATCGTAAGATGGGACAAAAGGGAGAAAGTAGCAACCCTAGTTGAAGTCAGTGTCCCTAATGATGCAGGGTTAAACAGAGCTTAAAGAGAAAATATTACGAAATACCAAGGTCTTATGCACGACATGAAAAGAAACTGGAATCTTAGGAAAATCTCCATCATACCAGTAGTTCAAGGAGCAACAGGACTAATGAAAAAGAATTTCAAAAGCTATCTGGTTAGAATCTTAAAAAAGATTTCTAGGCTGGAGTGTCTAAAATAGCCGGTGAATGTCTGGCATCCGGTAGAATACCCCATCTCCAGCAAAAACGAAAAGATAAGAAAAATAATACATATATATATATATATATATATATATATATATATATATCGTGATTAAAACTTAACCCTCGACCTGACGCCCGGCGCCTCTACCCCTGCGCTATCATACGACACTGACTGAATGTAAGTGATATCTCAATGTAAACATTGTCAAGTGCCGGGAGCTCGAATTAGTTTTACCCAATGAGCTATGTCTTAAAGCTAATAACCGTTTGGCGATATCCTTACAAATAAGCTCTACCCAGGAAAAGGAACTTTATATAGTCATCAACATACAGACTCTTTCGCTATATCACAACTTTTCAGTGTGACTAGACTAGCCAGTGCATCAAGCCGTGGTTGAAACTCAACCATTGAGCTGACGGTTGGCTCCTCTACCACGGTGCTATCACACGACACTGGCTTAACGTATATATATATATATATATATATATATATATATATATATATATATATATATATATATATATATTAGTGGATTGGGGTCATAAATGGTTGGTAACTTTTAATGCCACAAAGGCAAAGCTCCTTTCCTTCAATAACTACGAGAAACCTTTCCAACCACTGATTGTCATGGCAAATAACACCTTACCTGAGAGTTCATCATTCGAACTCCTCGGCCTAACCATCACAGGTAACATGAATTGGAACAAATACATTGAAGACATTGCCAAGGCTGCCGCAAAGAAGGTTGGCTTCCTCTACCGTGCTAGTAAACTCCTTACACCTGACATCATCATGTATCTCTACAAAGCCACCATCCACCCATGCATGGAGTATTGTCACATCTGGGCTAGTGCATCATCTACTACTCTCTCCATCCTTGACAAGGTCCTAAAAAGAGTCTCCAACCTAATAGGTCCCTCACTGTCCACCAAGCTCCAGTCCCTGTCTCATCGCTGCAATGTAGCATCTTTGTGCTTGTTTTACAAATAATTCAATGGATCATGTTCCGATGAATTGGCTATCCTCGACGTAAATTCACTAGACCAACTCGACAATCAACTAAATCCCATCCATTCACTGTGGAGGTCACCAGATGCCGGAGAGCTTTCTACTCAAATCGCTTATTTCCTCGTGCGGCTGGCCTCTGGAACTCCCTCCCTGCCCCCTGATTCCCAGACAGTACTAACATGCAGAGATTTAAAACTAATGTAAAGAGACATCTCGCTGCGCAGATCCCAGTTGAGGTTGACCCCCTCAACCTTCTCCCATTTTCTTTCTTCTGAGTAGCCGCTTACGTCTACAGTGGCGGCCTGCCTTGGTTGGGGTGAACTACGTTAAATATATATATATATATATATATATATATATATATATATATATATATATATATAATAATAATAATAATAATAATAATAATAATAACAAAATGTTCCGGATTTGCTTAAAAAAAACTTTACTGCAAACAATTTTTTGGCCCGATCCGATAAACAAAATATCAAAATATTTTCGAAAAGGCTTCATCAGTGTACATTTTTTATTTTCCACAAGAAAAACAAAAAACAAAATACAATCATCAACATTCATTCAACTTATTTATCCCTATTTCATTTCATTTCTTTTTCGCAGGTAAAAGTCTATAAATCATACATGTTATGACAATGGAGCATCTTTTTAGCCTTTTCTTTTGAAAATGCCCATCATTATAAAATGTAGATATAAACGAAAGGGATAAATAAATAACACAAATCTTTGTTGTCTACTTTGCTCTCCCTTTCTTTCTCTTTTTTCTTTATTTTTATCCTTTTTTTCATTTTTTGACAAGCATTACAGGCCTTATTTTATCATGCCGTTTTTTTATTATCAATTAACTTCGGAGTCATCATTTTAATTATTCTTTTTTCTTTGTTTTATCTTTCTAGTATTAATATTATTAGGGGTTTGTAAAGAGTAGGCACTGGAATTCAGTTCCGGTTGCTGCTTCGCAGATAGGAAGACGGTGTCAATGCAGAAATGTTCCCCATTATAATTCAGATAAGAAAATGAAACGTTTTGAATTAAACTTGGACGGTATCTTTTGTTTATTAAATTGTTAGACGAAAGTACAAGATAGTTAACAAAGCCCCCTCCTGATGTTAAGAATAGCTTTCTAAATAATAACGTTATTATTTCAGATTTTTATCTGTGGGGCTACCTCAAAGATAATGTCTATCAAAAAAAAAGATACTGAACTGAAAAAGATCGTCACAGTCAAAATCAGGACAGTGCCAAAGGAGGCAGAGTGCGTCAGAGCTATTGTCATGCGCACATCGTATCCAAGCGTGCTTATTATTAAACGGTGATAAGGGAAAGACTGTTGAACATTCATGACTGAAATTCGGTGGGCAAGTCAGGAAATGATTTTGAATTATGTTAATGATTCCATGCTTAGCATTTTAGGGTGTCACGCTGTATTTCTCTTGTATGTGTTTATTTATTTTGGCGCACCCACG
>OY744516.1:11889588-12002088 GCA_963556195.1 Sepiola atlantica | reverse complement strand
TAAATTTTAGATAAGGAAGTAGATAATTCATATACAGGGTGTTTCAAAAGTCTTGGGAACATTACAAATGCGTATATCTCATGAACTATTCCAGGTAGAAAAATGAAACTGGTGCCATTTTAAAGCTTGCTTAATCAAGTTTTTGGTCATACTAATGATTTTCGTGTTATCTTTCCAGGTGCAGTAATGGCGTTCTCTAAACAAGACAAGGCATTTTGCGTCCTCCAATTTGCAAAGACTGAATCGTGGACATGTGTTCAACGTGCATTTCGCAGGAAATTTAAAAAAGAAGCCCCTGAATCTCCTAAAACTGCATTCATATTGTATTACTGGACAAATATTTAATATGATTAAATCCTTAATAACAAAAAGAAAGATCCAGGTTGTCCTCGATGGCCGTTCATCTAAGCAACATGGACTAAATGCTGGTGTACCCTAGCGATCCATCCTTGGACTTCTACTGTTTCGTGATTTTCATAAACGACCTTCCTGATGTCATTGAGACTGAGATAGGAATATTTGCTTACGACACCACGCTCTACTCTCGTCATGTGCGCAAAACCGACGAGCACATATATGAGGTAATGACTGAATCCTTAGAAAATGACCTCCAGTCTGAAGTGGATTGGGGTCAAAATGGATGGTAACTTTAATGCCGCAAAGACAAAGCTACTTTCCTTCAATAACTATAAACACCTCTTCAACCATAGATTGTTATGGCAAATAACACCCTACCTGAGAGTTCATCATTCAAACTCCTTGGCCTAACTTTCGCAGATAACATGAATTGGAATAAATACATTGAAGACATTGCCAGGACTGCTGCAAAGAAGGTGGCTCCCTCTACCGTGCTAGTAAACTTTTAACACCTGACATTATTCTATATCTCTACAAAGCCACCATCCGCCTATGCATGGAGTATTGTTGCCACATCTGGGCTGGTGCATCATCCACTAGTCTCTCCTTCTTAGACAAAGTCCCCAAAAAAGTCGTCAACCTAATAGGTCACTCACTATCCACCAAGCTCCAGCCACTGTCTCATCGCCGCAATGTTGCTTCCTTGTGCCTGTTTTACATGTAATTCAATGGATTATGCTCTGATAAACTTGCTGCGCTGGTGCCTCCACGATGCAAATTCACTAGACCAACTCGACAATCAGCTAAGTCCCATTCATTCACTGTGGAGGTCCCCAGATGCCGAGAAATAGAGAAAGAGAGAGAGAGAGAGAGAGAGAGAGAGGGAGATAGGGAATTACAGCCACACGATAGGGGACAGTTGAAAAAGAAAGTAGAGAGAAAAAAAGTTTTAAAAGAAAGATGGTACACACACTTAACTTTTCTATTTTGTTATTAATACCCCGGACAACTCCAGATAGCCTTGCTAGTCATAAATACATGCTTGTAAAAATTATAGATAAAAGAATTCTCAACTATTTTATGGTGAAAGGAAGAACGCACACAACACAAACATAGGGACAGCCATAAGGATGGTAGTATATGAAATATTAAGGACCTTGCACTCGATATTAGGAGTTGCGAAGAGATTTTCTGTGTCCATTGGAGAAAGACCATAAGAAGTATTCGGCTTTACGGCTAGAATGAAAGCGTAGTACATGTTCGGTCTAAGGGGATCACCTTCCGGCCTATTACCACCTCTATTCGGACGGGATCGGTTTATTGCCTGTCATGTGAGGCTACCTCATTCGTAAGGGAATGCCGACAGACCTATTCCAGAGTTGAACCATCAGAAATTTGGTACAGATCACCAGTGGTTGGCGATCACTGGCATAGATTATTTAATATATTAATTTATTACCCCAGTTCTACAATCAGCGACATGTTGCGGCATAAATTCTTTGTTCGTTCCATTATCATTACCTTGTTCCGGTGACCATGCATATGATATAAGGGGACGGGCAGGTTAGGACGAAGGCGTCTCGATTCGAAAGTCGAAAAAAAATATTTGAAACGCAGTGGGATGTAAACGTGTAACATTCCTTTCATGTGACGTCAATCATCAGACAATGGGCAATGAAAATGGGTCAAGTAACTTAAATTAGATATATCTTATCGAAATTAAAAACAAATGAACATTTACGTACGGCTAACGTAAGACAATTGTTTTATAAACACGGGGAAAAGGACAGAAAACAAACCAGGTCTCTGAGACAAAAAGAGGTACACAACTCGCACGAGTCTGCGCAGAATAAGTCAGAAAGACAGCGACATCCGTAACACACACTACATGACTGTTGCAATTGATTTGAAGTTGAGAAAATCGGCCAATTTGTCAACGAAATAGAATAAGAAAACTATTTTATATTTTTCATACAGTAATTAAAACAATAAGAGATTTTGTTTAATAACACGTCTATCATCACAGGTGACTTCTTTTTTCTTCTTTACCAACAAAAGAACCTGAGTAATACAGACAAAGGATAGTAAGAATCGAGATTGTCTTCCTTGCATTATTTTGATTTATAATTGAAAAAAAAATGCAATTAATTTACACAATGGGATTTGTACACAAAATATATAGATCTGTATTATATCTTAGTACATGCTTCGGACAGAGAGAGAGAGAGAGAGAGAGAGAGAGAGAGGGGGGGAGAGAGATGCCTATTACTGAATATTTTAGGGCAACATTCCTCACGTTGATTTCGATCGCCTGCCAGCGAAATCACCCCATCTCTCAGCATGCTAATCGAGTTTTGAGCTTCGTCTACGCGTTTCGATGCCTGTCACTTTTGAACATATCTCCTCTTGTTATTTTAATTATGATCGACATCGTTTTAAAAGGATGAGGTGGCTGTTTTCAAGGCCACTGGACTACAACAAAGTGACTGTTTCAAGCAAAACCGAAAACGATTTAGCATTTATTAACTCCCCGTTTACTATCTAACGGGAAGATTGGTGTTATTTTGTTTCTTCTTCTTCTTCTTCTTCTTCTTCTTCTTCTTCTTCTTTTTCTTCTTCTTTTTCTTCTTCTTCTTCTTCTTCTTCTTCTTCTTTAATATTTAATCAGGGTTTACTTCAAGTAAAAAGTATCCTCATGTCAAAGTCTCTGACAAACCCTTGTACAGAGAGACCGAAGACACCCGAGGGTGGTGTCTAGTAGGCATTCAAGTCCTCCCCAGTAGGCATTCATTTTTTGTGCGAATGAAAACTTCGTGATGAAGCATTTAAACGAACACTATTTTATTTAGCATTACCGACAAATTTGACGAAGAAGAATTAATTTCTCCTTGAAACAGTTATTCAAATAATTTTGGATTGTGCAGGTGATTCTTAAATATTTACTTTATTTTAAGGGTTACGCAACGGTAAAAAGGTTGAGAAACGCTGTTTTAGAAGGTGTGTGTGGGGGGGGGCGGGAATAGAAGGGGAAACTAATGTTTTTACCAAAAGTTGATTTACTGTCTCAGAATAAAAAAGTTGAATTTGATCTGCAAGATAGTCCAGATATCTGCGACTTAATCAGACTGTTTATTCTTGATTCAATCAAGAATATATTCCCTAACCATGAATTCGGGCTTTACGGTAACGATGACCCGTATCGCCCCCGAAGCTGCAATGGACACACCCTGGATAGGTGTAGAAAACAACTAACATCATTCTTTAAGGAATGAGGTTTCTAATAAACCTTAAGTCCCAAGTCGTTCAGTGGAAAATCACTCATGTAAGTCAATTTAACTTTTACAGTTATATATATATATATATATATATATATATATATATATATATATATATATATATATATATATATTACTAATGGATATTTGGTATCCGTCTGTCTGAATCCGAAACTATACTATTACTTCTATTAATGTACTGTTGTACTATATTTAAATGCTGAACGCAGAGGGGTGTAGTGTAGTATTTGTTCGTCATCATCAGACCATCCTCCTAAACTTTACGTCATCCTTTGAGGATAGTGTAGTATATGTTCTGTTGTTATGAGATGGCCTTCTTATACATTACCTTCTCGTTGGGGGGTGGGGGGGAGGGTAGCGTACGCCAACAAGAAATTGTCAAAATCGGGTGTTCATTAGTAAACTGACTCAACGTTATAAAAAGTTGCCACTGGAGATTGGTATATTTTTCTAGTGTATATAATGTCTACAGAAAATTATATCATAATGTTTTGCTGTGTGAGTCAGCTCAAATATTGGCTAATCTATTCACATCAGCAATAACTGCATCTTTTAGTGTCAGAGGTTTGAAGGGAGAGCAACAAATAATACAATTAACGATATGATAAAAAGTGATATGCAGAGATCCAAGCGATTGAAAGGGGATATTAGTAAAATGAAAAGGGGCGTGGCGCGGCGGGATTATATATATATATATATATATATATATATATATATATATATATATATATATATATATATATATATGATTCTTTTCAAATATGATCTAAGATTAAGATCGGATTTTTACTCTGCCTGATGAGATCTCAGTTTATAACAGCTGTTCATCGATAACATCGACATGCCAGTGTCGCAGAATAATCATATATAAAAGCTCTATTTGATATTGAGAACTTTTTATAAACCCGGTTGAAATTCTTTGGATTACTATCCTGTGGATGTTTACCTTGCCTGGATTATATATATATATATATATATATATATATATATATATATATATATATATATATATATATATATATATATATATATATATATGAATTATGATTCAGTTTTCCTAGTTGTCTATCAGGTTGTACGAATTTTTAGCAAAGTGGATTCGTTACCTGTGGCAGCCCATCGATAGATGATGAAAACATTATCAAAACATAGACATATTTACAAATCTTTGATCTATTAACCAATTGAAAATCGAATAATACATGTTTTGGAACAAGTTGACAGATCAGATTAAGAACAGAAATAAAGCAAAATATTTTAAATTGGAATTACGTCAATTCGGAAAAATATGGTTAAAAAAAAGAAGGAAGATGGATAATCTGGGTACTATCGGATGAAATATTTATGTGAATTTGATATCTTATTAATAGCGTAAATAATTTATACCATTTATTCGTTATTTGAGAAAATATTTAAAAAGGACGATACAAAAAGAGATATCAGAAACACAACTAAAACTAATAATACTTTTTCTTGATTGTTTGGTTATTTACACATTGACGGTTTTAAATGATAAGAGGACGAGTGAATGAGAAGAGAAGTAGTGGGAGAAAGGGATGGGCAGTAGGAAAAGTTCAATCCTTCATCGCCGTGGAGAGGCGGCGGCAATGTAACAGTGTCAGAGCTAACTGTATTAAGGCTACATCCCAGCTGAAAAGACTCTAATGGAGGAGTCAACATCAGGGTCCGTCGTCCTCTGGTCGTCTCGTTTTTTTTTTCGTCCGTGGCAAGCAAAGGCATTTCAGCTTCGAACCGCAAATCCATGAAGTGAGAATAACAACAATGTTTTGCGCATGTGCAACCGCCATTTTTTTGTGGATTCTCGAAGAAACCTTCTGCGACTTCGTATGCAACTATTTGGCCTTATTTCTGTGGGTGTAATAGGTAAGAATCTGGAACGTGAACAGACAATCTCGAGATTTGCTAAACAACAGAAGTTTAATTCGCTAAAGAACAAAACAAAAACAAACAAAAACAACAACAGCAAGAACCAGCAGCATTTCAGACACGTCATCCACACCGACATTCCTACAGAAGTGTTAGAGGAGAGTAATAGGATGATGTAAATAAATGAATGATGAAAATAAAGAAGAAAAAGAGTAGGAGAGTGAGAGGAAACAAAGGTTTAAAAAGCGGAAGGAGAAATGTACAATGTACCAACGTCGACCCAATGGGTCACGGGCAACAGGTCATCTAGTTATACAATAAGAATTACATGAAAAAACGTCTTATCATTTTCTACTACTAATGGAGGTTCCGTAGGTGATCAACAATATCGACTCGCCGTAGACCAGTGAGAAACGAATGGTATTTCCCGCCATCTTGGACGTAGCTAAAATGACAGTGTGGACGACGTGTCTGACGAGATTGCATATAGTTGAATCTTTTTCTCATCAAGATCTGATTTTATCTTTCAAGCATCAGTTTAAGGTTAAAACTAGATGTAATAACAAAAAGTGCGAACAAGTTGCGATCTTGTGCGTACAAAAGGACGTCAGCTATAAGTGTATGTTCATTTCTTCTTTCGTGTGAATCAGATGATTCTAGTGTTGGCATTAGTTTCCCCGATGGTTTTCTAGTTAAAAATCTTTCCGGAAAGACATCGGGTACTTACAGGAAGGACCATGAGAAGGTTGCCAACATCCCTAAGTGAAAGTGGTTCCCTGGAACCGACTGGATTCGAACTTAGAATATCCAGGTCTTCAGTCCGTGTCGTTATCCACTTAACTACCGTCACCTCCCAGTATATGTTCCCTGTCTATGCATAACACACGCAAGTCTGGTGTTCTTGGAAACTACCCAGGTTACGACAGCGTCTTATCTAGGTGAGTGAGTGAGTTATGCCCCTTTTTATTGTTTCAGATCTTCCAAGATGCACACTTCAAACATTTTTTTTTTGCCTTTGGCCTATCGAAATTGTTTTTTTCTTGGAAAGACGATATCCACTCCCTTACTTTATCCTTATTTTTTACCCCTACTTAGAGATTTATCTTCATGTTTTAGGTTCTAAAAAAACGGAAAACAGTTGGTTTAGAGGGTCTTACTAACCTGCCCGTAATTTTATTTGGTTTCTTTAGGGTTTTTTCTTTCTTTTTTGTGCGTTTTTTGTTGTCCTATTCCCCATATCAAAATTTTTTTAAAAAACTCAATGCAAACAAATGGGGATACATTAAGTAGGGTAATCCATAGAGTCAATGTGGTATTCTGGTGACGGCTGAAATGAAAGCGATATACAGATGGTGAAAGAATGAAAGAAACAGTGGTTGGACGAAGAGTTAAAATGCGTCTAGTTAATAGTAGGATAAACATAGGATGACCAACGACCTTGCCACTACTCACACTTTTGATAGGCTTGTGCCAAATTTCTAAAAATTGTTTACTGTTTTCAAATAAATGATTCAATATTGAAGTATTTGTCAGGTTTGTAATCAGAGTACGAGAAGTCCTTCTCGACTGTGGCAATTTTTATTTTGTGTCCAATTCTGAGGGCCGCTTTTTTAAGGGCGCTGACTATCTTCCACATTAAAACCAATCTTTGTTTCACATTCAGTCCCCGTAAGGACAGAGCCGCTTACCTAGATGCGTAGACGCGTATACAGAACATCGTCGTGAATTTTGCATAATGACGTCATATGACGTCATCATTGTTAAGAATTTTCAAGAAGCCACAAAAACGCGTTTTGCTTTCTATAAGCAGCAATTTATTTTTTCTATGAGAATTAATATTGGTAGCTGCACAAGATTTAATGGAAACGAAACGAGGGCTTCAGATAATTTGCAAAGACATTAAAACACACACAAAACAACAAGAGCAGCAGCTATTACCCCTTGATTGAACTATTTTGTTAGTTTGTTTTGTATTTACTTTTTAGTTACCCGCCTTTCAGCTAGACACAAGGCCAGTTAAATGTGGAGCACGCTGGACTGAATAAAGGATAATATCCAGGGTAAATGTCGTATAATGAAAGAGGGGTGGGTAGGAGAGAAGATATCGTGGGTGACGTCATAACAAGAGTTGGCTGACGGAGGTTTTTATCTAAAATGTTCTGGCCACGGTTTTAATAAAAATCTGAACCTTGAATTCTTGTTGTTTACAACGACGCCGGTTTGTGTCCCGGCGGTGACACCATCAATATTGGCGACGACATTACAGGTAAAGATGAGAAGCGTCAGTACGCCCTTACTGAAGACCGTTCGACCATTCCAAAGATGCAGTCTATGCATTCTTACTTCGATCGAACGTCACATGTAAGTCAGGCTCATCAATCAAAATGGTGGTACACTTCCTCAGATTTTCAAAGCGCGCTTCATCCGATTCATTTAAGTGTGAACACCTTCGATCTCCTTAATCACGTCAATCTCATGAAGGAGATCAAAGCCCAGCAACCGTTCATCCATAACAACCAGAACCTCCACAAAAATTCGGCATTTCTAACGAGAAAAAGGATTTCTCATTCTTTCGAATAGAGGGCGTCTTTCTTTATTTACCCGAGAAGAAGACTGGCGCTGATTCCTTCCCTTTTGGGACTGACTCCTTCCCTTTGGGGATGATTCCTTCCCTTTGGGGATGACTCCTTCCCTTTGGGGATGATTCCTTCCCTTTGGGGATGATTCCTTCCCTTTGGGTCTTTTCTGGCACTTCGATTATATATGTCGCATTTCATTGCATCGAAAGAACCGTTTTTCGTGGTACAAGATCCGCACTCGATTGTTCAACCTCCACAACCTTCCTTGCGTACAATACATCGCATCATGCACGGACCCAAAGCAATTGTGACAGATGACTGTCCCGCTGTCTAAATGTTTAGTGGAAGCGTTCGTCCAACAAATGTGGAGGCCGATTGTCATACGTTATAATGGCCCGTGTCCGGATCAAAAGCTGTTCTATAGCCATGAGGTCTACTCTGAACGAGGCCCGAAGAAACCACCTAACAGATCGTGTCAAGCACGACACAAACACAAACGCAAACGCGAACGCAAACGCAAACGCAAACACAAACGCAAACGCAAACACAAACACAAACGCAAACGCAAACGCAAACGCAAACGCAAACGCAAACACAAACACAAACGCAAACGCAAACACAAACACAAACACAAACACAAACGCAAACGCAAACACAAACACAAACACAAACACAAACACAAACGCAAACACAAACACAAACACAAACACAAACACAAACACAAACACAAACACAAACACAAACGCAAACACAAACACAAACGCAAACGCAAACGCAAACACAAACACAAACACAAACGCAAACGCAAACGCAAACACAAACACAAACACAAACGCAAACGCAAACGCAAACGCAAACACAAACACAAACACAAACGCAAACGCAAACACAAACGCAAACGCAAACACAAACGCAAACGCAAACGCAAACGCAAACACAAAAACAAACACAAACACAAACACAAACGCAAACGCAAACGCAAACGCAAACGCAAACGCAAACACAAACGCAAACGCAAACGCAAACGCAAACGCAAACGCAAACGCAAACGCAAACGCAAACGCAAACACAAACGCAAACGCAAACACAAACACAAACGCAAACGCAAACGCAAACGCAAACGCAAACACAAACGCAAACGCAAACGCAAACACAAACGCAAACGCAAACATAAACGCAAACGCAAACGCAAACGCAAACGCAAACGCAAACGCAAACGCAAACGCAAACGCAAACACAAACACAAACGCAAACGCAAACGCAAACGCAAACGCAAACGCAAACGCAAACACAAACGCAAACGCAAACGCAAACGCAAACGCAAACGCAAACGCAAACGCAAACACAAACACAAACGCAAACGCAAACGCAAACACAAACACAAACTCAAACGCAAACACAAACACAAACGCAAACGCAAACGCAAACGCAAACGCAAACGCAAACACAAGCACAAACGCAAACGCTATCCTCCGGGCGAAATCGCCATGAATTCGTTCAATCCAGTGAACGCGCCGGTTGCCTATCCGGTCATAAGGACCCATTTAATTTGAGAGAGGTTACTAACCAATTTAAAGTTTTCTACCCACAAAAAGTTCCCGCATGTCAATTTTTTCGTCGCTGAATTTTGGGATAAGAAAAACATCGAATGGCTTCTCTTCCATATGTATATAACGAAATCGCTTGAAGAAAGATCGACAGAAAAGAAAGAAAACAGAAAAGAGTAAGTAACTTCCTCTCAGCTGGCAACAAACAAAACTGTTGAAACAATGTATCACAAGGTTAGGGTTACACACATGTTGCATTACCCGTTCGTTCGGGGTATCCAGTAAGATCCAACAAGAATGACAAAGAACAGAACTTATATGGAAAACTTTGGTTTTCTCTATTTCTCATCACCGGATGTTTTACGACGGCTACACACACACATATAAACATCTTTTGACATACTTTTGCCTCATGAAAGTCATTTTCTTGCTGGGGGTCACAGACTTGGTTTCCGCTAGAAACTCGTTTATATATACATCCGATTGGAAAGCAATTTGCTCTGCATTGTCTATCCGAGCGTGAACTGAAGCAATTGTTCCACAAGCACTTCCAATTGTCTGTTTGATGAAATACAAGTCAGGAGATTCCTTCACAGTACCAACTTGCTTATCAATCGCATTTTTAGTCAGCGGACACGGAAGACTAACAGCAAGACGGGCTGTGGTACCATAGCCAATAAAGCTTCATCGATGCCATAAACATCGGTAAAGTCCCATTATTCCGGTACTTCGATACTCTTCGCGTTTCTGAAACCGCCGCCTTTCAAGTCTCGCTTGTATTGCGGAACCTTCTCATATTTAACAGTTATCAAGTCGCTTTCTTTCTTTCTTTCTTTCTCGACGTCCCACCCACAATGGACTCGTCCACGATTCATTTTTTGCCACTCTTCATTATCTTACACATACACAAGGCGCTTTCACCATTTCTGATCTGATCAACACACGACTAAAAAAGGCAACTGCTAAAACAGAATAATTGGATCCTTTTACACTCGTTCGTTGTTTAAGAGTTCGTTGCTTAAGCGTTCGTTGTTTAAGCGTTCGTTGTTTCGAGTGAGAAACATGAATGTAGCGTCTACGTTAGCCTTGTTTCCACTGATGACGCATGCGCCGTGCACTTCAACGTAGTCTCGACAAGCTTCACTTCGTTTAATTCTGCCGTAGTTTACGTATCTCGTAGCAGCAGAAAAATAAATCAAAGTTCTAAAAAAATACAAAAGCAGAATATATATTGTATTCATTTACAAACTATACATTTATGCGTACGTTAGAGGTACCCAGGTTTCGTCCATCGGGTTAACCGGAAATTTGAAAGAAATCAGGTATAAAATGACCTGGTGCGACTATACAGCCTCGAGTAGAATCAGACATCTTAGCGAGGCTGAGGAATATCACACAGTCATTTAAAAAATGGACCCGATAGACGAAACAGGGATACCTCTAACGAACGTACACACACACACACACACACACACACACGTATATACACACATATATATATATATATATATATATATATATATATATATGAAACTATCGGGATTTGTGCCAATAGTCTTTATCGTAGTTCCCTTGCTAAGCCATCATTTCCTGAACATATATTTCTTGAGCTAATTGTTTTAGCTACAAAATCTGTTGAATTCAGCTTTGACGGGAACATGTATAGTCAAATTGATGGGATAGCAATGGGAAGTACTTTAAGCCCAGTTTTCTCCGATATTTTTTTTTGGATTTCAAAGAGCAACTGTTGTATGATTGGTTACTGAAACCGGTGTGCTGTTTCCGTTAAGTGGATTATATTTTTGCAATATGTACACCACGTACGGAGGCTGAGGGGTTTTACGGCATTTAAATTCACTTCACTCTGCATTGATGTTTAATATGGAGGGTGAGGTAAATAACTCATTAGACGTTTTTGTTGAAAGATCGAATGAGTGTTTTGTTACCAGCATATACATAAACCATACTTTTATAGGTCAATATATTTGCTGATTGCAACGTTAGTACATCGGGCTTTGTTGATTTGATCTCGTACTAAACAAGATGCAGAGCTTGAAAGTATGACAGAAATCCTCTCGTTTAATTGTCATCCTGTACACACTATTGAAAAATGTATAAATGACAAAACCGCTGTCTTTAAAAGTGGAATATTTTTGCCCCCCCCCTCGTAAATGTCTTGTTTATGTGAAGCTCCCATGTATTGGTATTAAAAGTCAGGAGTTGTCACACAACATTTCTTCAGCCGTTTCACATTGTTTCTTGCAACGAAAGTTTGAACGGTTTTCAGGACTAAATGCGTTTTCCCCTCTTTTCGAAAAGATGTTATTCCTTCCACTCAATATAACATGTTCGTTTATGGATTTATTGGTCAGTCTGAGGCTGACTACGTGGTACGTACCATCTAGCGCTTAGAGGTAAGATTTACCCAACATAAAATTCTCTTCGATACGTAGGCACTGACAGTGTCCGACATCCGGGCGTTCACAAGCCCACGAGTCGGCCAATTCTGACCATTTATACAGTGCCGAGTTTGCACTGGAAGATACACGGATGAAGCATTCTCTTTTTTGCATAGAGCTCGTTCGAAAAGTCATCTAAAAATCCTCGAAGTGGTTGCTATCAACTTACGACAACCGTCTCTGTGCAAGCAAAAAGAGCACAAAAAGAGCACAAAAAGAGCACAAAAAGAGTACAAAAAGAGTACAAAAAGAGCACAAAAAGAGTACAAAAAGAGTACAAAAAGAGCACAAAAAGAGTACAAAAAGAGAACAAAAAGAGCACAAAAAGAGTACAAAAAGAGCACAAAAATAGTACAAAAAGAGTACAAAAAGAGCACAAAAAGAGTACAAAAAGAGTACAAAAAGAGTACAAAAAGAGTACAAAAAGAGCACAAAAAGAGTACAAAAAGAGTACAAAAAGAGTACAAAAATGAGTAAAAAAAGAGCACAAAAAGAGCACAAAAAGAGCACAAAAAGAGTACAAAAAGAGCACAAAAAGAGCACAAAAAGAGTACAAAAAAAGTACAAAAAGAGTACAAAAATAGCACAAAAAGAGTACAAATAGAGTACAAAACGAGTACAAAAAGAGTACAAAAAGAGTACAAAAAGAGCACAAAAAGAGCACAAAAAGAGTACAAAAAGAGCACAGAAAGAGCACAAAAAGAGTACAAAAAGAGTACAAAAAGAGCACAAAAAGAGTACAAAAAGAGTACAAAAAGAGTACAAAAAGAGCACAAAAAGAGTACAAAAAGAGCACAAAAGAGCACAAAAAGAGTACAAAAAGAGTACAAAAAGAGTACACAAAAAAGTACAAAAAGAGCACAAAAATAGCACAAAAAGAGTACAAAAAGAGTACAAAAAGAGCACAAAAAGAGCACAAAAAGAGTACAAAAAGAGCACAAAAGGAGCACAAAAAGAGCACAAAAGAGTACAAAAATAGCACAAAAAGAGTACAAAAAGAGTACAGAAAGAGCACAAAAAGAGTACAAAAAGAGCACAAAAAGAGCACAAAAAGAGTACAAAAAGAGTACAAAAAGAGTACAAAAAGAGTACAAAAAGAGCACAAAAAGAGTACAAAAAGAGCACAAAAAGAGTACAAAAAGAGTACAAAAAGAGCACAAAAAGAGTACAAAAAGAGCACAAAAAGAGCACAAAAAGAGCACAAAAAGAACACAAAAATAGCACAAAAAGAGTACAAAAAGAGTACAAAAAGAGCACAAAAAGAGCACAAAAAGAGTACAAAAAGAGCACAAAAAGAGTACAAAAAGAGTACAAAAGAGCACAAAAGGAGCACAAAAAGAGCACAAAAAGAGTACAAAAGGAGTACAAAAGGAGTACAAAAAGAGCACAAAAAGAGTACAAAAAGAGCACAAAAAGAGTACAAATAGAGTACAAAAAGAGCACAAAAAGAGTACAAAAAGAGCACAAAAAGAGTACAAAAAGAGCACAAAAAGAGTACAAAAAGAGTACAAAAAGAGCACAAAAAGAGTACAAAAAGAGTACAAAAAGAGTACAAAAAGAGTACAAAAAGAGCACAAAAAGAGTACAAAAAGAGCACAAAAAGAGCACAAAAAGAGTACAAAAAGAGCACAAAAAGAGTACAAAAAGAGTACAAAAAGAGCACAAAAAGAGTACAAAAAGAGCACAAAAAGAGTACAAAAAGAGCACAAAAAGAGTACAAAAAGAGTACAAAAAGAGCACAAAAAGAGTACAAAAGAGCACAAAAAGAGTACAAAAAGAGCACAAAAAGAGTACAAAAAGAGTACAAAAAGAGCACAAAAAGAGTACAAAAAGAGCACAAAAAGAGTACAAAAAGAGTACAAAAAGAGCACAAAAAGAGTACAAAAAGAGCACAAAAAGAGCACAAAAAGAGCACAAAAAGAGCACAAAAAGAACACAAAAATAGCACAAAAAGAGTACAAAAAGAGCACAAAAAGAGCACAAAAAGAGTACAAAAAGAGCACAAAAAGAGCACAAAAAGAGTACAAAAAGAGTACAAAAGAGCACAAAAGGAGCACAAAAAGAACACAAAAAGAGCACAAAAAGAGTACAAAAGGAGTACAAAAGGAGTACAAAAAGAGTACAAAAAGAGCACAAAAAGAGTACAAAAAGAGCACAAAAAGAGTACAAATAGAGTACAAAAAGAGTACAAAAATAGCACAAAAGAGTACAAAAAGAGCACAAAAGGAGTACAAAAAGAGCAAAAAAAGAGTACAAAAAGAGTACAAAAAGAGCACAAAAAGAGTACAAAAAGAGTACAAAAAGAGCACAAAAAGAGTACAAAAAGAGCACAAAAAGAGTACAAAAAGAGTACAAAAAGAGTACAAAAAGAGCACAAAAAGAGTACAAAAAGAGCACAAAAAGAGTACAAAAAGAGTACAAAAATAGCACAAAAAGAGTACAAAAAGAGTACAAAAAGAGCACAAAAAGAGTACAAAAAGAGCACAAAAAGAGTACAAAAAGAGCACAAAAAGAGCACAAAAAGAGTACAAAAAGAGTACAAAAAGAGCACAAAAAGAGCACAAAAAGAGTACAAAAAGAGCACAAAAAGAATACAAAAAGAGTACAAAAAGAGCACAAAAAGAGTACGAAAAGAGTACAAAAAGAGTACAAAAAGAGCACAAAAAGAGTACAAAAAGAGTACAAAAAGAGTACAAAAAGAGTACAAAAAGAGCACAAAAAGAGTACAAAAAGAGTACAAAAAGAGCACAAAAAGAGTACAAAAAGAGTACAAAAAGAGCACAGAAAGAGTACACAAAGAGCACAAAAAGAGTACAAAAAGAGCACAAAAAGAGCACAAAAAGAGTACAAAAAGAGCACAAAAAGAGTACAAAAAAAGTACAAAAAGAGCACAAAAAGAGCACAAAAAGTATACAAAAAGAGTACAAAATAGTACACCCACAACCTGAAACTTATGGATGTACGATAAGAATGTCCCTTCCACCTTATTTTCTCTCCTTTCTTTTTATATATCGATAATTATTAATGGGATTTTAACCACGTTTTTAATTGATATTCCCCCTTATTGTCGACGGCTGCCTTTAAAAGAGTCGACTGAAAAATGTAATTTCTTCTTTTTATGTTTCCGTTTTCTCTTACTAATTGTTTTAAACATTTCTTTGAAAAAAATTCGAAGCGATTCATCTTTTTCCCCCGTCTTAAATAACTGTCCTAACCCTAACCCTAACCTTAATTTAGTGTGATGTCCAAAAGATGTAATACTCTATAGATTATATCTAGTGCCGGTTTAACCGAAAAATTGATGTAGAGCTTTTTTAATTTTTTAAAAAAATTTCTATCATTAGAGTTCACAAAAAATAAAGCATCATTCCTAACCCTAACCCTAACCATAACCCTAACCCCTCAGCATACTCGGTTTATACACCTACCTGAAAATGTAAAGACTATGTTGGTTACTTGTGCAGAAAACGGCGCTCCATAGTGATGTCAAAGTTAACTTCCTATTCTTCCTAATCCATGATATGTTGTATAGAATAAATGTTCTTCTAATTCAATGATGTCCACTTCTAATTTTAGCCATGTCAAGAGCTCTATCTAATCAACCATACACTCTCTTTCAAGGTGAGGCCAAATTCTGATCTTAACGAGAACTCAACAGTTCTAGCTGTGTAAGAAAATTACGTAAAAAGAACGCACAATTCGAATTGAAATAGTCTATATTGAACCTATGAACCCTGTAATCTTATCATACAATAGCATAGAAAAAAATTTTAGTTAACAAGAAGCTAGAAATACTGCAAAAGTGTTTGCACTGATCTCATTTCAATCCCGATTAATAATTCTAATATGTAAACGCACATTTAAGCGAATACAGGATGAAAGTTTTCTTAGTCCAGAACATCGCGAGCGGCAGCTCCAAAACTATATCTTTATTTGAAATTCTGATGAAAGAGTATATATTCGAAAAATCAAATTGAAAAACAAATTAATAAAACTAAATTGTATTGTATGGCTTTCTAGCGGCTTATTATATTTTAATAATTCAAAATTTCATATATAAATAATTCTTTTTAAAACCCTAACACTATTATATAAACTGATGCTACCGTATCCGGTTGTCACAAGATACCCGCTTCCTGACTTAAAATGCACCAAACATTGATGTTATTGTTTTTTTTTGTTTCCCTTTGCACAACTTAATCATGTTCTGCAAAAACAAAAACAACATTTTTCCTCTACAAAACAACCAAACCAAACATAAATATATAAAGAACTTGAAATATCAACACTTTTCCAAAATTATCTAATTCGACATTAAATAATTATATGAAATATACGAACAAACAAGCAACAGAGAATTACAACTTTATATATATATATATATATATATATATATATATATATATATATATATATATATATATATATATATAAAGTTGTAATTCTCTGTTTGTTGCTTGTTTGTTCATGAACTACTCGGGCTTTGGAGATAGACCACCATCACTATATATATTCCGAAACTCAATGTCCTGGATAAAGTGTATTTAATTTGTAGCAACTGGTCATATACATTAAAAAATAAGAATATAAATGCTTATGAAGGGATTCAGGAGTAGTCCGGAGTACATGCGTTTTTTAAATTTATTGATTCTCAGTAAACGCCGCGTGTGCCTTGACGAGTTAAAAACTATATATTTGCAGAAATTTATTTAAATTAAACTCACTTTATTTACAGGTCTAATGCCCTACTTACCAATTTGAATACAAAATGTAAAAAGAAAATGACAATAAAAAGGTAAGACTGTGTTAAAGCCTGGAGGGGATAAAAGCTTTCTCATTGAATCCCGGGCAATTCTAGGTTTTCCTGCTAGTTTATATACAAAGGAAGGGGTGTATAGATTCTTCTTTTTTGTGTGCTATGCGCGTATATTTCGCTAAGGCGCACGGATAATTGGGTTATCTCGTTGTTGCTATGCCAACCAGCAATGCAATACAGCAACAGAGATGTTGTGGTTAGGGGGGAAGAGGCGTAGTGGAAGTTTCCGAGGAAAATGCAGAAGAAGAGGGGAGAGGGGAGAGGGGTCATAGCGTTGTTTCCGATAGGGAAGCGCGACAGTTTGACAAGCCTCCATAGAACATAACATCACCAAACAAGTAGAGTTTTCTAAACCTTACGTAGTAGGTATAAAATGGAGGCTACCTTCTAGTGCCTGCGATTGGAAATATTCCCCGAGATCGCCATTAGTTGTCAACGCATTACCAGAATCCGATGATCGGAGACCCCATAATCTCACGTTAGTTTCATAAATACTTAAAATACGCAAGGAAATGCAACGGTTAATTAAATAAAATAGTTTCGAATAAATAAATATAATCTTTTATCTAATAAAGTAAAGTCAGTCAGTTTGTCGATTTGGGTCATCAATAAATTTTCGTGCCAAAAATCAATATTTGATTCTGGTCCGTTAGTTGTTCTTGCGGATCGTTACAGCATGTTCTTAAGAACAATAATATATAGTTCACTTTAATCCTTTCTGGAAAATAATTTATCCGGATTGGAATTATTTTTGTATAGCCGCCATTTGTGAAAAAAAAGACGTGACTTTGTATTCGTCAAACAGACTTACTTCCCTTTGTTTGAAATAAAAATATCAGATTTAGGAAAAACGCCTATAGTTTAAAAGAGAATAGAAAAGCAAAACAAATTGAAAGTAAAGGCATTACCGGGCAACGCCGGGTCGGGGCAGCTGGTAATGTATATTTTCAAAGCCTTATCGATGCACGTTTTTTTAAAAAATAGAATAGAAAAGAAAAGCAGACTAAAAAGACCGTCCCACCAATTGTACCCGATGCTAAAATGCATCTCGAAACATCACCAATAAACATAACAACTAAGCTATTATACTTTATTTCACTACAAAATACGGACTGACTAACCCTATCCCTAACCTTAACCCTAACCGTAACCCAACCCTTCCCCCACACACTTATAACAAACGACACCCGGAAGAATATAAAACGACTTCGGATAGGGATGGGTGTCATGAAAGCCTGTGGTTTGTTGGAAGTGTTAAGTCGGTAGGTATTGCGATATGTTTTGGGGGCCTTGTCAGTGCACATTTGATATGCGTTCACTATGATATTTTTAAAACGTTAGTCCATTTCTTTAAGTAGACAACACTTGATGTACATTGAATATGGATGGGTGACGTCATTATTTTAAAATATATTAATTTACTTGTGTATACACTTTGTCAAAAAATTATGCTTCCCCAGTGTTCGCACTAATTTTTAAATTTTTAAATTTCAAATTTCAAATTTTAGATGTGAAATTTCACTCGTTGGGAGTCTGTTGCAAGTGCACAACTTTATCAGGGTCGATCTGTGACCAGTTCAATAATACAGGGTGGGCAAAAATAAGGGTCCTATTTTTAAAAATTCATAACTTTTTTATTTATTGATTTTTTTTTTTTTTTTTTAGAATAAGTAAAGGGCCCCTTCCGAAGCAAGCATGAGCCGTATTAGCCCTAAGGAACGTACCCTCATTTAGAAAACATTATTTTTGCTTAAAAAACTCAAAACAGTGTAAAAAAACAATACTTTAGTTTTTGTAAGTTTTAAGAAGTGTTTTTCGGCTAAAATTTGTTTTGTTTATTTCAAAAACTCTCGGAAGGGTCAGTCTACACACACATAAAGTTTGGTGAGTTTAACTTTTATTTTGTGGAAGTTATTCAAATTCAAGTTATTCAAATTTAAAGATAGGACCCTTATTTTGGCCCACCCTGTATAACGCCAGCCCTGCAATCTGTTGATTGCGTCAGTGGGGACCCTTTCTTCGATCTATATATGTGTAAAGTTGTGAAACCTTTTATATCTTACGGGCACCACATCTAAAAGTCTGTAAATTTCTTCAAATAATTATGCGTGTCGTTGCTTCTTATTATTATGGGTAACGAAGTCACTATCTCACTTGTCGATGCCACCTCACATAAAACTGAAAATCAGCACGTTTTACTCGATTAACGAATTCGTCTCGAAATTTAGAGAAGATTTTTCTTCTTCCGGTGGTTTGATCACAGATGAATGCGTTGCTTATTTTAATTACTGACCTATGTCGATATTATCTGATTCCTCCCACACTTATTTCTATATCTATTGTGGGTTCCCCAGCGGGCCCCACTAGAGGAACAAAGCGCAGGATGCCCTCGCGACCAGGCGCCAATCTATGCTCTCATTGGATTTCCATCGGCTGACCCTATTCACCAAAAACTGTTTTTGTTTTACACATCTTTTATTTAAACAACAAAGCGCAAATTCTTATTTTACAAATCAAATTACTTAATTACTATAACTCACAACCTGTCAAAACAACTTCAGCCTGGATTTCTAAAAGCAGACTGAGAACTACATTTCAATCTTAACTTATATTTTATAAGCCCACGTTTGTAACAAAAATCGTCCTCGTCCACATCGCCATAACTTACTACTAGTTATCACATTATTATTATTATTATTATTATTATTATTATTATTATTATTATTATTATTATTATTATTATTATTATTATTATTATTATTATTATTATTATTTGCATTCACTAGGAGTTATCATACAAGTCATCGTCAGTGATTGCTCACTGATGATAACCGGTGGTGTTGCCTGGAGTTTAAGTGACAGCAAGCCTCCCCAGATTGCAAGTATTTTCCACCTTTTTTCGATGACCATTGCAAATAACTTTGCAGTATCACTAGATCCGCTAACCATTGATTTCTCGCTGGTATCGACCGTTGGTCTCCTCTGGGATTTGGGTGGCAATAAGTCTCCCCATGCCCCCATTACCCTCCGCACTCTTCCAGTGGAGATTTGGTTAATGCTCTCCCTTCCTGCTCCTCCAATCCTCCGTGACCCTTCATGACTATTTTGTGTGACATTAGCCGAGACTGATGCCATTACGTTTTTTAGAGGATGGGGGTCAATTCATGAAATTTCTTGAAGTTTCTGTTCCTTGCGTTTATGTGGTGGTGTTTTTCCTGTGGTTTTGTTTTCTTCCTATTGTAGCTCTCCAATGACTAGTTATCGTTCGTAACTTATGCGGGTTGGTTTCCGCATTCGATGATTTTTCTTAAGATTTCAACTGTTTTGATCATTTCCGTCCTTTGTATAATCTCAGTGATCCTCTTGATTCCAATTTCGCCCAATCTTTTTACAGTTTTTTGGAGACTGTACCTAGTGTTCGGACGATTATATCGACTTTCTTCATGCTCCATATCCCTTTCAATTCTTTGTCAAGTTCAGTGTATTTGCTTCGTCTTCCGTCTCCTTGATCTTCACTCTGTTATCTGCTGGAACAGCAAAATCTTCGATTTGGCTGAATTTTTCCGTCTTGTTGATTATTATGACATCCGGTCTCCTTGCTTGTATGAGTTTATCTGTTTGCACCTCCATGTCCCAGATGATTTTGTGATCTTTGTTTTCCAGTACTGTCTCTGGTTTATGTTTGTACCATTTGTCCGAGTGTTCGAAATGCAGTCGTTTGCATAGTTCCCAATGTACTGCTTTCTCCCTGCAGTCGTGTCTGTCATTGTATTCTTCTTGGGCTAGTTTTCTGCATTAACTTATTGTGTGATTTACTATTTCGTCTCTTTGTCCACACAATTTGCATTTACTGTTTTCGCGGGTTTTGTCTATTTAAGCTTAAATGTAGTTAGTCCTAATCGCATTGTTCTGTACAACCGTCAGCTTTATCAGTTATGTCATTCTCTGTAGTATTAGTAGGGACAGTAATATGTCTCTTCTTTTTTTACTTTCTCTTTGATGTTTACAGACGTAGTCGTAGCAATTAAAAAAGACTAAAAAACATTAATTTTCCTCAGCGACTTCTTGGTTTCATATTTATTTGCTTGTTACGCTTCTAATCGTATTACACACCACAGAGTTATGTTAGTATTACTCTTAGGACAACTAACGAAAACGGAGTTACCTCCCCTGAACCAGTTCGGGAGTTAAGACTTATCACCCTAAGACTTATGGACAATTCCTGTATGATGTTCAAGTCGGGAGTCAATTCTGGGCACGGCACACACACCAGTTGCGTCTCAGATACTCTGTAGACAACTTAGTGGACAACAGAACAACCATTCCGCTTGATTTGTTAATGGACACATTTGAACTGCCATCTCCATCACTTCCCATGCAGACAAATACAAATGAGAATTATCAAAGACCTCACAGGAGTTAGCTAAAGCGCAGTCGCACTAGAGTAACGCACCTCCAAGTTGACCCCAGGTGCGCTCGATACAGTTAAAGACGGGGAGATGTTAGGACAACTAACAAAAACGGAATTACCTCCCTTGAACCATTTCGGAAGTTAAGAGTTATCGCCCTTGAAATTGTCGGCTGCCGAGAGAGAAAGTAAACACAGACCACGGATCAGACTGTTAATATGTCAATCGCGTCCAGCGGCAAATTAATTATTTATTACATTCTGTGTTCAGTTTTAATAAATCTGTTAAACGTTTCTCTTGATAGTTCATCCACTTATTTACAAGTTATTATTTATAATTTTCCTAAATTACGAAGTTATAAAAGTGGCGACGAGGACGAGATCAATTTACATAAAAAAAAATGGAATGTACAATGCAACAATTGATGGAGTTATTTTCAGAGAGATTTTCCACGCCTAAATCGTCGATTTCAGAAACAAATCTTAGGAAGGCTACAGATTCAGTTTACCAGACAATAACCGAATTTCGTTGCGACCCAATGGCAAATTCGACGTTCGAGACATGGTTTGCACGTTTCGAGGACATTTTTCGAGTGGATTTCAAGGATCAAGTTGACGACTGGAAGGTAAGACTTCTGCTACGGAAGCTTAGAACGTCGGAGCATGATCGGTATGCAAATTACATATTACCAAAACATTCTCGTTACTGCAGTTTCAGCAGCACAGTGGAAACCCTCAGTCAGATTTTCGGTGAGCATATTTCATTATTCAATATGCGGTTCAATTGCCTTAGCATAACGAAATCTTCCTCGACCGATATTTCAACGTACGCAGGCCTTGTAAACAAAGAATGTAAACGTTTTAAAATCTCTTCCATCACAGACGCTCAGTTCAAATGTTTGATTTTTGTGTGTGGTTTGACATCGGCGGAGGAGGCAGTTATTCGCACACGGATTTTGTCAAAAATAGAACAAAATCCAGACATAACATTGCAACAAGTTGCCGTGCAATGCCAGCGTCTAGTGAATCTAAAACATGATTCAACTATGGTACATAAGCATCTGCATCAATGGAAAAAACAGTCCAAAAACAACGTCGGTCCACCTCACCGATTTCAAAATCTGTCCAGCCCCCAACAGCTTGTTGGAATTGTGGCAACTGGAATTTTGTGCGAAACTGCACCTCTAAGACACACCGCTGTCGCAGCTGCAATCGACTCGGACATAAAGAGGGATTTTGTACCCTTCCAGGACGAAAACCAACCCATAATAGGCAAACCTCACATAACAGGCAACGACAGCAGCACAGAACAAAAAAAAAACAGTCTGATAGCAACTTTTCTCTCAAATCAAAAATCCAAACGAAAATATATTGCAGTACAATTGAATGGTCATCCTATTCAACTGCAAATCGATACAGCATCAGATATAACTATTATATCACAAAAACTATGGTAAGCCATAGGTCAGCCTTCATTGACACCAACAAGTCAGGTAGCACATAGTGCTTCTAGAGATTGTGTTCACATCACGGGTCAATGACCCGCTACACTCAAAATGAAAGAAAAAACGGCGTCAGATACCGTATACATAGTAAACTCATGCCATAATTTGCTGGGACTTGATTTTATCGAGTTACTAGGTCTGCTCGACATGCCACTCAATCAAATATGTGAGGTGATGTCCAGATCGTCACCTCAGAGCAGTAAAGACGACCTCAGCAAGAAGAAACAGCAACGGCGGCGGCGGAACACTCGACCAACCACCTCCTACATGCAGCAAGCACCAATTGACCACCGAGTCAATTACCCACCGGAGGTGTACCAGCCAGGACCCCATCCCAATTGGTATGGACCGCCACAGCCTAAACAACAGGCTCCCTACTTCTCTATACAGCCTCTCCCGCCTGGTGGCCCAGCAGCAGCAGCAGCAGCAGCAGTAGCAGGGTTCGGGTCTTCGCAATACAACAGTCCTAAGCAGGAATTGCGCACCATGTTGCGTGCTCGTCAGCCATCAACCCAGGGTTACATTAAGCATACCACACTTTCGGTCGCCACCGTATCATCCTCAATCAAACAGACAAACCGAAAGATTTGTAGACACATTCAAAAGGGCACTACTAAAAGCAAGAAGGGCGGGAACAACAGAGGAGATACTACATGCTTTCCTCCTTTCATATAGAATAACACCAAATGGGGTTGTGAAGAATGGTCTATAACCAGCAGAGGCACTCATGGGACGCAAACTCCGTACCACACTGGACGGTTTACTTCCCCAGCCACGAAGGCAACAACCAAGCCCTAACAAAACAAAAGCTTTTTTAGTTGGCACACCAGTGTTAGCTCGGAATTACAGACCTGGCCGGCCAAACTGGGCACCAGGCATCATCTGCAAAATAAATAGACAATTCCTGTATGATGTTCAAGTCGGGAGTCAATTCTGGGCACGGCACACACACCAGTTGCGTCTTAGATACTCTGTAGACAACTTAGTGGACAACAGTACAACCATTCCGTTTGATTTGTTAATGGACACATTTGAACTGCCATCTCCATCTCCATCACTTCCCATGCAGACAAATACAAATGAGAATTATCAAAGACCTCACAGGATTTGGCCAAAGCGCAGTCGCACTAGAGTAACGCACCTCCAAGTTGACCCCAGGTGCGCTCGATACAGTTAAAGACTAAAACGGGGAGATGTTAGGACAACTAAAAAAACGGAATTACATCCCTTGAACCTTTTCGGGAGTTAAGAGTTATCGCCCTTTAAATTGTCGGCTGCCGAGAGAGAAAGTAAACACAGACCACGGATCAGACTGTTAATATGTTAATCGCGTCCAGCGGCAAATTAATTATTTATTACATTCTGTGTTCAGTTTTAATAAATCTGTTAAACGTTTCTTTTGATAGTTCATCCACTTATTTACAAGTTATTATTTATACTTAACATAAATTACGAGCTTATAAAAATTACATACAGCAGAGTTATATTAGTATTACATACAGCAGAGTTATATTGATATTACTGTAGTGTTACTGCACTGACGATTCACCGGTGAGGGGACGAGTTACGGCCCCTGGCGATGACTCAGTCAGAATGTATTTTGACCGCCAATAAACCTTGTTATTTATCCTATACGTCTCTCCGTCTTACTACTTACTTAACCCAGCCGATAACATTACATGGTGTCAGATAAAGGATACAATTTGTGGAGACAAAAAAAAAAAGTAAAAGATCGGATATCGTAGTAAGAAAAACAAAGGATTTCTAAGAGAAATAAAATTCTACTATCGATAAACAAACGACTTACGGAAAACGGTCCCACAAACAAAACAAAAAAGTAAGAAAAGAGAGAGCAGTAAGTACAGAAATTTGTTTTTCTCATATATATCGTATACTTTTGAAAAATGCCTCACACGGACATAAAGCAATATTCTGCAAATATACCACCCCCCGAATGAATGACTCTCGTTGAAAATGTTGCTAATAACTGGCGAAAATTTAAACGAAATTTTCTCAATTTATTCGATCGCTAGTAAATTGTCTAAAGAAGCAGATACTTCATATCAGACATCGGTATTTTTGGCAACTATCGGGGAGGATAGTTACGATATATATGAAGGGTTGAAGTTTAACTCTGAGGAAGAAAAGACGGACCTAGAGAAGGTGATGAAGAAGTTTGAGGATTTTTTCGTGGGCGAAACACACGAAGCTTACGAATCCTATACATTCCATCTTCGCAAGCAAGAAGTATCGGAAGGTATCGAGACATATATAGCTGCTCTTCGACAACTTGCAAAGAACTGTAATTTCGGACAGCTACAGGATAGGCTTATTCGAGACCAAGTCGTTGTCGGAGTTCGAAGCGATACCGTCAGAGAAAAGTTACTGTCTGATAAACAGCTTACTCTAGACAAGTGCCTACAAATAGGTAGAGCCTACGAAACTTCGAAACAACAGACGCAGACCATTTCCTCCGGTGCCGATGCAGCGGATCCTCAAATCAACCGGGTTACTAAGCGAACCTACAAGACAAACTTCACCAAACAACCACATCCGAAATCGAAAATGCCTAGCAAATGCACATGCTGCGGGAAATTTCGATTCCACAATAGAAATGACTGCCCAGCAAAAGATGCACCCTGCAGAATTTGTTCGCAGAAAGGACATTATGCAAAATTTTGCAGAACCGATAAGGCGAAGGTTAGAGAAAGAAGAGAGGAAGAAGAAAATCATTTTTTAGGTTCTGTCACTCTCGAAAATATAGGTACAATTACCACTGAGGATAATACAAATTGGCAGGCTAAAATCAAGGTCACCACTAAGACCTGTACGAAAATTATAAATTTTAGGCTGGATACAGGTGCAGATGTGACCGTAATCCCGGACCGGTTCTTCCGGAGAAATTCCCCACTCATCCAACCCACAAACAAAAGACTGTACGAACCGGGTCACCATGAGATAAACCTCATAGGATGTGTGAAGGCCAAATTGGCCACGGAAAAAGTAAGCTCGCAACAAGACCTTTATGTTATAGAGAGTCTGCAAGAACCTCTATTGGGAGGACCAGCAATCAAAGCTGCTGAAAGCAGTTAATAGAGTGGCAAGCGAAGGGCACCAGTATAAGAAAGAGTTCCCAGAACTGTTCACAGGACATGGGAAACTGGAACATGTGTACCAGATACGTTTGGAGGCAGGGGCTCAGCTCTTTTCCATTGCTACCTCAAGATTAATTAAAAGATTGCCGTTGCCTATGAAACAGAAGGTTCAGGAAGAACTGAAACGTTAGGAGAACGAGAACATAATCCGTCCAGTCAAATCACCAACTGATTGGTGTGCCCCAATAGTCGCTGTCCAAAAAGCTAACGGTAAAGTTAGGTTATGCGTCGACTTTAGCAAGCTAAACGAGGGCGTGAAACGGGAAAAATGTCCTTTACCCACCACAGACCAATTACTGGCCGAGCTCGATGGAGCCACAGTGTTTAGCAAGCTCGACTGCAACAACGGTTTCTACCAAATCGTCCTACACGAAAAATCGCAGGTCCTTACCACATTTATAACACCTTATGGGAGGTACTGTTTCAAACGACTTCCATTCGGGATAAGTTCTGGGCCAGAAATCTTTCATAGGGAGATGACACACATTTTGTCCGGAATACCATGACTCATCTGTTATATAGATGACGTCCTAATAAGTGGAAGAAACCAGAAGGAGCACGACCAGCGACTAAAAGCAGTACTTCAGAAAATGAAGGCTGCAGGAGCTACACTCAACGATAAATGTGTATTTTCTGTCAGAAACATAAAGTTTCTGGGTCACATTATATCAAAAGATAGAATACAAATAGATCCCGAAAAAGTAGCAGCAATTATGGACTTGCCCAGACCTGAGAATGTATCCGAATTACGACGCTTACTGGGCATGGCAAACCAGGTCGGAAAATTTGCTAGGAATCTAGCCGAAACCACCAAACCACTCCGAGAGCTTCTTAGGAAAGAGTCAGAATGGATCTGGGATGAGCCTCAGAAAGTAGCATTCCAGACCATGAAGAAACAACTGAGTTCTGCACCAGTACTGACTCGTTACAATTCCAACAAGCCGACAAGGGTATCAACAGATTCATCTAGCTATGGCCTAGGCGGTGTACTACTGCAGAAGCATGAAAATGACTGGAGACCGGTATTTTATGCTTCACGATCTCTGACAGAAACAGAGCAGAGATATGCACAGGTTGAGAAGGAGGCACTAGCAGTCACTTGGTGTTGTGAAAAATTTGCGGACTACTTGGTCGGAATGCCAAAATTCACAGTCGAAACAGACCACAAACCACTGTTGGCACTGTTGAAGTCGAAGCAACTCAACGAATTGACTCCAAGAATTCAACGTTTCCGCATGAGGTTAATGAGATTCTCCTATGAGATCATATACACAGCGGGAAAAGACCTCACAACAGCAGACGCTTTGTCCCGAGCACCTGGGAGTAGTCCCGTTATACAGGATATCCAGCAGGGGACAGAGACCGACTCATTTATCCGCTCAGGCATAGGAAATATCTCGGCGAGCGATAAACGATTGGAGGATATCCGACTAAAACAAAATACTGCAGTCAGGTAATCAAATATTATGAGATGGACCACTGGCCCGAAAGAGCAAGGCGGGACCCCGAACTAAAACAGTACTGGTTTGTCAACCAGGACCTAACAGTTTACCAGGGACTTTTAATGTACCAGAGCCGACTTGTCATTCCTAATGTACTTCAAAAAGACATACTAGAGCGTCTACATGAGGGACACCAAGGTATTGTCAAATGCCGAGCACTAGCTCGCGAAAGTGTGTGGTGGCCTGGCCTCTCTAAACAAATTGCAGACAAAGTTGGGAAATGCGGTATCTGTGAAAAAGAACGAAAATATCCACCAAAACCACTACAACCCACCAAATTACCTGCATATCCATGGCAGAAAATAGGAATGGATCTGTTCGAATTCATGTGACACCGATATCTTCTGATTGTCGATTATTTTTCCAGGTGGATTGAAATAGCCCATTTATGGATAACCACCTCAGCCAGCGTAATTAGAGCATTGCAAATCAATATTCGCTAGGCATGGGACCCCAGAGACAATCATATCTGACAACGGTCCCCAATTCAGTTCTAGTTAATTCAGGAACTTTTCAAATGTTTTTGACTTCCTGCACCTCACAAGTAACCACCATCATCCGCAAATAAAAGGAAAAGCTGAACGTGCAGTCCAGACAATAAATAACTTATTGAAGAAAGCAAGTGACCCATACATAGCACTGCTAAATTATCGCAGCACTCCTCTGCAACACAGCAAGAGTCCTACAGAGCTGTTAATGAATAGAAAACTAAGTACACGGATCCCTACCATTCCTCAAAGAAATTCATTTGATCAGCAAAACATCGAGGAACATAGAAGGGCAGACACCCGGCTCAAAGCCAGACAAAAGCAAAACTATGACAAACGTCATTGGGCTAAAGATCGTCCTGCCTTTGAAAAAAGACAACCAGTCTGGGTCAAGATACCTAAGACCAGTACAGCTGTAGTAAGTAAAACTCTGTCACCAAGGTTAGTCCTAGTTAAGACTAGTTATAAGTAATCTGCGCCTAAGGAACGGAGAAACCAGCTTCTCTCAGGTGGCTACCCCACAGGAAGCAAACACCTTACCACGTTCCCCTCGATATTGATATATGTATAGCTGTGATGATGACTCAACAGATCTTCCAAGTAACCAAAGAAACATCCCACTAGAGAATTCCAGAGGTCCTGACAAAGGAAAATATACAAGAAGCGGTCGACAAGTTCGACCACTTAAAAGACTGTCCTTGTAAAGAACTTTACAACCGAAAGGGGGATATAGTGTTACTGCACCGACGATTCACCGGTGAGGGGACGAGTTACGACCCCTGGCGATGACTCAGTTAGAATGTATTTTGACCGCCAATAAACCTTGATATTTATCCTATACTTCTCTCCGTCTTACTACTTACTTAACCCAGCTGATAACATTAAAATTACATACAACATAATTATATTAGTATTACACGCATCAGAGTTATATCAGTATTACATACCACAGAGTTATATCAGTATTACATACAACAGAGTTATATTAGTATTACATACAACAGAGTTATATTAGAATAACATAGAGCAGAGGAATACTAGTATTACATACAGTAGAGTAATTTTAGTATCACAGTCAGCAGAGTTATATTAGTATTACATACAGCAGAGGAATATAAGTATTAAATACAGCAGAGGTATATTAGTATTGCATACAACAGAGTTATATTAGTATTACATGCCACAGAATTATATTAGTATTACATACAGTAAGGTTATATTAGTATTACATACAGCAAGGCTATATAAGTATTACATACAGCAGAGGTATATTAGTATTACATACAACACATGTATCTTAGTATTACATACCCCATAGTTATATCAGTAATATATGCCACAGAGTTATATTAGTATTCAATACAACAAAGTTATATTAGTATTACATACAGCAGAATAACATTAGGATTAGATGCAGCAGAGTTATAGTACTGTTAATGCCGCAGAGTTATATTAGTATTACATACCACAGAGTTATATTAGTATAACATAAACAGAGTTATATAAGTATTACATGCATCAGAGGTATATTTGTATCACATACAAGGGAGTTGTATAAGTATTACATACAGCAGAGTGATATTAGTATTGCATAGAGTAGAGTCTCTTTTGTATTACAGACAGCAGAGTTTAATTAATAGTACATGAAGTAGAGTTATATTAGTATTACATACAGCAGAGTTATATTAGTATTCCATACGACAGAGATATATTAATATAACATACAGCAGAGTTAGATAAGTATTACATACAGCAATATTAGTTAGATTAGTATTACATACAACAGAGCTATATTAGTATTACATACAGCAGAGTTATATTCGTGTTACGTATAGCCGAGTTATATTACTATTACATACAGCAGAGTTATGTTAGTATAACATACATCAGAGTTATATTAATATTACATACAGCAGACCTATATTAGTATTACTTACAGTAGAGTTATATTAGTATTACTAACAACAGAGTTATATTAGTATTACAAACAACAGGGTTATATTTTCATTACGTACAGCAGAGTTATATTACTATTACATACATCAGAGTCATATTAGTATTACATACATCAGAGTTATATTAGTATTACATACAACAGAGTAATTTAAGTATTACATACAAACAGTTATATCAATACTACATAGAACAAAATTATATTAGTATTACATACAACCGAGTTGGATAAGAATTACATACAGCAGAGATATATTAGTAATACATACAACAGCATTATATTAGTATTACATACAGAAGAATAATATTAGTACTAGATACAAAGAGTTATAACATAAATAGAGTTATATAAATATTAAATACATCAGAGGTATATTAGTATTAAATACAACAGAGTTATCATAGTATTACATGCAGCATATTTATATTAGTATTACATACAACAGAGTTATATTCGTGTTACATACAACAGAGTTATATTAGTATTACATAGAGTAGAGGTATATTAGTATTACATCCAGCAGAGTTATATAAGTATTACATACAGTAGAGGTATATTAGTATTACATACAGCAGACGTATCTTAGTATTACATGAAATAGAGTTATATGAATATTACATGACACAAAGTTATATTCGTATCAAATACAGCAGAGTTATATTATTATTCCATACGACAGATTAATATTAGTATTACATACAACAGAATAACATTAGGATTACATGCAGCAAAGTTATATGAGTATGACATACAAAAGAATTACATTAGTGTTACATACAGCAGAGTGATATTAGTATTACATACAGTAGAGTTATTTTAGTATGACAGACAGCAGAGTTTCATTTGTAGTACATGAAGTAGAGTTATATTAGTATTACATACAGCATGGGTATATTAGTATTACATACAACAGAGTTATATTAGTATTACATGCCACAGAGTTATATTAGTATTACATACAGCAGAGTTATATTAATATAACATACAGCAGAGTCATATTGGTATTACATACAACAGAGTTGTATTAGTATTACATACAGTAGAGTTATATTCGTGTTACGTACAGCAGAGCTATATTACTATTACACACAGCAAAGTTATCCTAGTATTAAATACAGCAGAGGTATATTAGTATTACATACAACAGAGTTATGTTAGTATAACATACATCAGAGGTATATTAGTATTACATACATCAGAGGTATATTAGTATTACATACAACAAAGTTATGTTAGTATGACATGCCACAGAGTTATATTAGTATTACATACAGCAAACGTATATTAAGATTTCTTACAGTAAGGTTATATTAGTATTACTAACAACAGAGTTATATTAGTATTACAAACAACAGAGTTATATTACTATTACATACATCAGAGTTATATTAGTATTACATACATCAGAGTTATATTAGTATTACATACAACAGAATAATTTTAGTATTAAATACAAAACCGTTATATCAGTACTACATAGAACAGAATTATATTAGGATTACATACAGCAGAGATATATTAGTATTACATACAACAGAATTATATTAGTATTACATACAGCAGAATAATGTTAGTATTACATACAGAATTATATTAGTACTACATACAAAGAGTTATATTAGTATAACATAATTATATTAGTATTAAATAAAACAGAGTTATATTAGTATTACATACAGCAGAGTTATATTAGTATTACATACAGAAGAGTTAAAAAGTATAACATACAGCAGATCTATATTAGTATTACATACAGCAGATGTATATTACATGAAATAGAGTTATATGAGTATTACATGACACACAGTTATATACGTATCAAATACAGCAGAGTTATATTAGTATTCCATACGACAAAGTAATATTAGTATTACATACAAATGAATTACATTAGTATTACATACAGCAGAGTTATATAAGTGTTACATACAGCAGAGTTATATTAGTATTACATACAGTAGAATTATTTTAGTATGACAGACAGCAGTAGTATTCCATACGACAGTGTTATATTAGTATTAAATAAAACAGAGGTATATTAGTATTAAATACAACAGAGTTATCATAGTATTACATGCAGCATATTTATATTAGTATTACATACAACAGAGTTATATTCGTGTTACATACAACAGAGTTATATTAGTATTACATAGAGTAGAGGTATATTAGTATTACATCCAGCAGAGTTATATAAGTATTACATACAGTAGAGGTATATTAGTATTACATACAGCAGACGTATCTTAGTATTACATGAAATAGAGTTATATGAATATTACATGACACAAAGTTATATTCGTATCAAATACAGCAGAGTTATATTATTATTCCATACGACAGATTAATATTAGTATTACATACAACAGAATAACATTAGGATTACATGCAGCAAAGTTATATGAGTATGACATACAAAAGAATTACATTAGTGTTACATACAGCAGAGTGATATTAGTATTACATACAGTAGAGTTATTTTAGTATGACAGACAGCAGAGTTTCATTTGTAGTACATGAAGTAGAGTTATATTAGTATTACATACAGCATGGGTATATTAGTATTACATACAACAGAGTTATATTAGTATTACATGCCACAGAGTTATATTAGTATTACATACAGCAGAGTTATATTAATATAACATACAGCAGAGTCATATTGGTATTACATACAACAGAGTTGTATTAGTATTACATACAGTAGAGTTATATTCGTGTTACGTACAGCAGAGCTATATTACTATTACACACAGCAAAGTTATCCTAGTATTAAATACAGCAGAGGTATATTAGTATTACATACAACAGAGTTATGTTAGTATAACATACATCAGAGGTATATTAGTATTACATACATCAGAGGTATATTAGTATTACATACAACAAAGTTATGTTAGTATGACATGCCACAGAGTTATATTAGTATTACATACAGCAAACGTATATTAAGATTTCTTACAGTAAGGTTATATTAGTATTACTAACAACAGAGTTATATTAGTATTACAAACAACAGAGTTATATTACTATTACATACATCAGAGTTATATTAGTATTACATACATCAGAGTTATATTAGTATTACATACAACAGAATAATTTTAGTATTAAATACAAAACCGTTATATCAGTACTACATAGAACAGAATTATATTAGGATTACATACAGCAGAGATATATTAGTATTACATACAACAGAATTATATTAGTATTACATACAGCAGAATAATGTTAGTATTACATACAGAATTATATTAGTACTACATACAAAGAGTTATATTAGTATAACATAATTATATTAGTATTAAATAAAACAGAGTTATATTAGTATTACATACAGCAGAGTTATATTAGTATTACATACAGAAGAGTTAAAAAGTATAACATACAGCAGATCTATATTAGTATTACATACAGCAGATGTATATTACATGAAATAGAGTTATATGAGTATTACATGACACACAGTTATATACGTATCAAATACAGCAGAGTTATATTAGTATTCCATACGACAAAGTAATATTAGTATTACATACAAATGAATTACATTAGTATTACATACAGCAGAGTTATATAAGTGTTACATACAGCAGAGTTATATTAGTATTACATACAGTAGAATTATTTTAGTATGACAGACAGCAGTAGTATTCCATACGACAGTGTTATATTAGTATTAAATAAAACAGAGGTATATTAGTATTACATAAAACAGAATTACATGAGGATTACATGCAGCAGAGTTATATTAATATGACATTCAGCAAAGTTATATTAGTATCACATAAAACATAGTTATATAAGTATTAAATACAACAGAGTTATATTAGTATGGCATACAACAGAATTACATTAAGATTACATACAGCAGAGTTATATCAGTATTACAAACGGCAAAGTTATATCAGTATGACATACAGCAGAGTTATATTAGTATACATACATGCAGCAGAGTTATATTAGTATCACATAAAACATAGTTATATTAGTATTACAAACAACAGAGTTATATTGGTATTACATACGGAAGAGTTATATTAGTATTACATACCACAGAGTTATATAAGTATTACAATCAGCAGAGTTATCAGTATTACATAAAACACAATTATATTAGTATTTCCTACATCACAAGTATATTAGTATTACATACAACAGAGTTATATTAGTATTACATACAACAGAGTTATATTAGTATTACATACCAAATAGTTTTATAAGTATTACAAACAGCAGAGTAATCAGTATTACATAAAACACAATTATATTAGTATTTCATACAACAGAGTTATATAAGTATTACGTACAGCAAAGTTATATTAGCATAACATACAACAGAGTTATATTAGTATTACACACAACAGAGCTATATCAGTATTACATACAACAGAGTTATATTAGTATTACATACAGCATAATTATATGAGTATTACATAAAACAGCGTTATATTCGTATTACATACAATAGAATTATACAAGTATAACATACGACATAATTATATTAGTATCACATACAGTAGAGTTATATTAGTGTTACATAAATAAAGTTATATTAGTATTACATACAGCAGAATTATATTAGTATTACATACAGCAGAATTATATTAGTATTACATACAGCAGAATTATATTAGTATTACATACAGCAGAGATATATATGTATTACATGCCGTAGAGTTATATTAGTATTACATATAACAGAGTTATATCATTATAACATGCAACAGAATAATAATAGTATTACATACAATATAATCATATTAGTATAACATACAGAAGAATTATATTAGTATTACATACAACAGAGTTGCATTAGTATTACATATAACAGAGTTATATTTTTATTACATAGTACAGAATGATATTGATATTACATACAACAGAATTATATTAGTATTACATACAGCAGAGTTATATTAGTATTACATACAACAGAATTATATTAGGATTACATGCAGCAAAATTATATTAGGATTACATACAGCAGAGCTATTTTAGTATCACATATAACAGAGGGATATTAGTATTACATACAACAGAATTATATTAGTATTACATACAACAGAATTATATTAGTATTACATACAACAGAATTATATTAGTATTACACACAACAGAATTATATTAGTATTACATACAGCAGAGCTATTTTAGTATCACATATAACAGAGGGATATTAGTATTACATACAGCAGAGTTATGTTAGTATTACATACAACAGAATTATATTAGTATTACACACAACAGAATTATATTAGTATTACATACAACAGAATTATATTAGTATTACACACAACAGAATTATATTAGTATTACATACAACAGAATTATATTAGTATTACACACAACAGAATTATATTAGTATTACATACAACAGAATTATATTAGTATTACACACAACAGAATTATATTAGTATAACATACCACAGAATTATATTAGTATTACATACAGCAGAGCTATTTTTGTATTACATATAACAGAGGGATATTAGTATTACATACAGCAGAGCTATTTTTGTATTACATAAAACAGATGGATATTAGTATTACATACAGCAGAGTTATGTTAATATTACATACAGCAGAGGTATATCAGTATTACATATAGCAGAGTTATATTAGTATTTCATACAGCAGAGTAATATCCGGATTCCATACTCTTTTCCTCGACTGTTTACCAGAGCGGGCAGAGATAGAGTTCTTCAAAATATGTCTATATCTGTTCAAACCGTCAACCAAAGAGAAAGTTTTCTAATTACGACACAAATTCCTGACACGTTTGCTTCATTTTCTAACTTTAATTTATAATGGAAATGTCTTACTTACTTAATTTAACTTCATGTAGAAGATTGCATTTTTAACACACGCACGTCCAAATACTGCTACAAGAAGAGAACCCGTCCAACACCCCAAATAAATAATCTATCTGGCTTCTTTGCTACGTCGATTTCGTGTCATAAGTTCTTTTTTTAAACATGTCAGCTTAATTTTTTAATTTAACATATAATGGAAAATTACTTTTTACATAATCAAACCGTATTACATTTTAACATATCCTAGTTCAAATATTGCTATAGCAGCAGCCAACCCTCATTGTTGCTCATGCGCGTTGCAAGAAACGACTTGCGAAGCGTGAAACTGCACATCAAGTGAGTGAGAGTTACATTGTTGCTTTCGCATCATTCATTTCTGTGGTCTGGGGCGATGCTTCTCCGACTTCACATACAACCGCTGAACGTTGCTGCTATCAGGGTCGGAGGAAAAACTCTGGAATCTTGTATGCTAACAAACAGCTGCGACAAACAAAAGAGCAGAAAATCCCGTGACACGACTTTTTGTGAATATGCAGAAGTCGATCTCGCTCAACAACAACAACCACCACCACCACCACCACCACCACAACAACAACAACAACAACAATGACGACTACGACAACAACAACAACAACAACAAAACATCTAACAACAGCAACAAAAACAACAACAGTCTTTTGCTCCAAAATTATGAGTATCTTATATTAAAAAAGGTATCTCTTTGCTTAAAAGTAATGGACCCCTTTATACAAAAACTATTCTGTGTATTTTCTTTAAAGTAATGAGTTTCTATGCTCGAAAGTAATTAAGCTGTTAGCTTCAAAGTAATTTCACTTTGCTTCAAAGTAATCAGTCTATTTGCTTCAAAGTGGTTAGTCTCTTTGGTACTAAGAGACTCACCACTTTTGGAGCAAAGTAGTGAATATCTTTGCTTGAAATATTAATCTTTTTTCTTAAATGTTTTGATTTACTTTACTTTTAAGCAAAGAGACTCCTAACTTGTAAGCAATGAGTATCTTTGCTTAATAGTAATGCCTCTCTTTGCTTTAAAGTAATGAGTCATTTTTCTTGATAGTAATGAGTCTCTTTGCTTTAAAGTAATGAGTCTCTTTGCTTAATAGTAATGACTCTCTTTGCTTCAAAGTAATGAGTCATTTTTCTTGATAGTAATGAGTCTCTTTGCTTTAAAGTAATGAGTCTCTTTGCTTAATAGTAATGACTCTCTTTGCTTCAAAGTAATGAGTCATTTTTCTTGATAGTAATGAGTCTCTTTGCTTTAAAGTAATGAGTTTCTTTGCTTAATAGTAATGACTCTCTTTGCTTCAAAGTAATGAGTCATTTTTCTTAATAGTAATGACTCTTTGCTTTAAAGTAATGAGTCTATTTGCTTAATAGTAATGCCTCTCTTTGCTTCAAAGTAATGAGTATCTTTGCTTAATAGTAATGAATCTCTTTGCTTTAAAGTAATGAGTTTCTTTGCTTAATAGTAATGACTCTCTTTGCTTCAAAGTAATGAGTCATTTTTCTTGATAGTAATTAGTCTCTTCGCTTTAAAGTAATGTGTCTCTTCTCTTGATAGTAATGACTTTCTTTGCTTTAAAGTAATGAGTCTCTTTGCTTAATAGTAATGAGTCTTTTTACTTCAAAGTAATGAGTCTCGTTTCTTGATAGTAATGAGTCTCTTCGCTTTAAAGTAATGTGTCTCTTTTCTTGATAGTAATGACTTTCTTTGCTTTAAAGTAATGAGTCTCTTTGCTTAATAGCAATGAGTCTCTTTGCTTTAAAGTAATGAGTCTCTTAGCTAAAAGGTTATGAGTCTCTTATTTAAAAGAAATATTACTACTGAGACTCTCTTTGTACCGGCATTATCGCGAGTCGTACTGCAGATCTCCATTACTGAAACGATGCCGGTTCAAAAGATGTGCCGTTCGAGTAGCGACTATTTCTTTACACGATCCTTGTTGTATTTCAATACAAAACGGAGATCTCTTTTTTATGTTTGATATTTTTTTCTGAAATACGAAAAATTATATATACTAATTTGACAGATAATGGTAGTAAGTCTTTGTTCATTGGTAATTCTTTTCTGAATTTAAAAAAATAAAAGAAAGAGACAGAGTGGGGAGAAAGAGAAAGAGAAATAAAGAGAACGATAGAGAGGGAAAGGAGAGAACGAGAGACAGACCTATAGATATAGAGCAAGAAAGAAAGAAAATAAGAAAAGAAGGAAGAAAGGAAGGAAGAAAGGAGCAGAGAGGAGAGAGAGGATTGAAAGAGAGAGGGGGAGAGAGAACAAGAGACAGTAAGAGCGAGGGGGGAGCAATGCGAAACGACCAAGAAAATGATGTTGAAAAATAAAATGAAGAAAAGAAAGAAGAAGAGGAGAGAAAGAGAGACTGAAAAGAACAGATAGAGTATAGGAAAAAGAAAGGATAGATGGATAGAAGAAGAAAAGGAGAAGGAGAAGCAAAAGAAGAAGATGAGGAAAGAGAGACTATTTAGAAAAAAAGAGAGACGAAGGAAATCAAACCATTTATAAATGGTGATGTTAACAGAAACCATTGGGAAAAATGAGGTGGGGGCAAAATTCAAATAACGACAAAAGAGAAAAGAGGCAGGAAATAAAAAGGGACAAAGGAGAAAAAGAGAGAGAAAAAAAAGAAAGAAGAAAGAAGGGAGTAAAGAAAAAGAAGATAAGATGAATAAAAGAAGAAAAAAGAGATACAAATCTAGTGAAATTAAGAAAGAGAAAAGAAAAAAATATGAAAAAAAGTAATGGAAAAAAGGAAAAAAAAAAGAAAAAAAGAGAAAAATAGAAAGCAAAAAGAAAAAAGAATAAGAAGAAGAAGAAGAAGAAGAAGAAGAAAGGAATTATGGAAAAGATGGAAAGAGAGAAAATCAGTAAAAATGCCGGAGAAAAAAGAAAAGAAGAGAGAGAGAGAGAGAGAGAGAGAGAGAGATTAAATGGTGAACTAGATGAGGCAGATGGAGGTGGGGATGGGGTGAGGGATGCAAATATGAAACATCAGTGGCAGCCATGTTTGTAACAATCCCGATGTTCTCATTGGTCGGTTGTTGATGATGTCATCGACCTCGTGTGCAAAAAAAGTCGAATCAATCGATAACTGTTAGGCAGAGAAGGCGAAGCGGAAAGAAAATTTTCCAATGATTCACCGGCGCGTTTTTTTTTAAATTTTGTTTCACTGCTGACCGTCCCGTCCTCCGGTTGTGTGTCACCGATGCCGACACGATTCACCTTACCATACAGCCCCACCCCCACCACTCCCTCGGGGAGGAAGAACAAATAACGAGAGGGGGGGGCAGGGAATAAGAGGGGAGAATGTTGTGAGTCGTTATAAAAAACAGTTTAAACTATTTCTCGATTTTATTATGAGGCTCTAATTTAACAGTTATGAGGAATGTGGAGTTACTCCTTAGTTACAATTGCTCCCAGGTCCACTCTGACCCCCTGTCAGAGTCTCATTTATGGGTTGAATTATTTTTTTAGGTAAGAAACTTTGTTCATGGAAGTTCCGTTTAGTTTTTGGTACAGAGAGAGAGAACGGAAAGTTCTTTGCTGTGGTTGTAGCTAGACGAGTTCTTGTTGTGAATGTTTTTCTAATGAGGGAGTCAGGGATTGAACCCCTGTCGCCCCCACTCGCATGCACATAACGATACAGCTTAGAGAGGCTAGCAAGAACTCTGCAGTGCGAAAGAGGCTTCAGGGAAGAGAAGAGATCACCCCCCCCCTCCCCAACTAAATTGCGAAGTCGGTTTTGTACTCTGTCAAGGCAAGAAAGGGCGCCCAGTGCGGCACCTCCCCATATATGACAGTAGTCCTCGATCTTAGGGCGAATCTGGCTCATATAGGTATGAAATTGCACGGGGAGTGAGGTACTTTCTGGAGCGGTAGAATGATCCAACCATTCTCCCAGCGACTTTAGAAACAGATTCAATGTAAGTCTTCCTTTTTTAGGTCTGGAGTCAAAGTCAGTCGTAAGAGCTTATGAAAAAGGGGACATCCTGAATGAGAGAGGCATTCATTTAAACTGGGGAATAATGAGGATCCGAGCGTTGGCGGTGAAAAGATAAAAGCTTGGTTTTAAGAGTGTTAAAAGTAACTTGTAACTTTTTCTCCTACAGGACCACGCGCTCCAAGTCAGAAGAAAGAGAGAGTGTGTGTGTGCGTCAGAGAGAGAGATAGGGAGAAAGAGAGCGAAAGCGAGAGAGAGAGAGAGAGAGAGAGAAAGAGAGAGAGAGAGAAAGATGTTGATCATCAATGCTCATCGAAGTACGGCCGTAAACAGTTTTGTTCTGTCCTTCAATAACCACTTGTATAGACTTATCTGAGAGAAAAGAATTTTATGTTTCGGACGACATTTCCAGATATTTCATAGCTAATAGGGTTGCCAAACTATTTCGAAGGCTTTTAATATATCTATCGCCCTAGAGATTCACTGATCCTATACGATATAGTCAGCACGTCAGCTGTTGATTTTGTAGGACGAAGTCCATATTGTTTGTCACTAAATTATTTATTTGTAAAGTAGTGAACAACTTCTTGATTTATTACAGATTCAAGCAACTTACTCGGTCTGTACTGAAATGTAGAGGAGTGATTTTCAGCATTTTAAAATACAGGGCAGACCAACGAAATCTTCTAGGGTGATTGGAAGAATTTCTCCTTTAAACACTGATTAAACAGTTTTGTAAAGATGTGAGCTATTTAGCTTGAAGTTTCTTGAGTACTCATTTTATCAGCGTAATTTAATAAATTCCAAATAGCAACCATTATTGTACTAAAGTTGAATTGGCCAACGTTTGTTTCTCTAAGGTCTTTCGTTATAAAAGAGACACGAATCATAAAAAGCGTATTTAAAGTTTATTCAGCATACGTGAAGTTAGTAAAAAATCATTTGGTGCAGTCCATTATTGCACTGAAGATAAGAGGGATAAATTGTTCCTCACAGTCTTTTCCCGTATATATATACTAATATCACAAAATTACATGCTAAAATATTCCACATTTTTTTTGGTATTGAGTTATGTTTTAAAATCTTCTATTTTAATAGATGCAATTTGTAATTAATTGAAAAGTGGAAAGTCTCTTACTCTCATCATCCCGCATTGTATATTGTTTGACTGACAATCTTATTTCATACAGTGTCTATCACTCTCGCTTCCGTCTCTCTGTCACTGTTTAATTAACAGTCGAAAATATTTATTTAACTCCCCTATGTAACAACATTAGAGACGGTGTGTGTATAAATACTGTTGAGAACAGTAGTTTTCCACACGAGGCTAGAGTAAGCATGTGATTAGAAGAGTGGAAAATTCAATTAGAAGTTAACAGTTGTGATTACGTCGCAGGATATTACGTCATAAGAGGAAGTACGTGGCAGAGAAACGAAATCAATTCTGTTTCGGTTTACGACGTCAAAATGAGCAGACGCTTTTGTTGAGGACCACCATCCCTACGGGGGTGGAACGGGAAATTACAGCCTACCTAGATGAAAATGAAAACTAAAGCCTAGAAGAAAATAATGGCGTCATTTGTAGTTTTTAAATTCCTCTCATTATTACCGGCTACCAGAGTGAAAGCAGAAAAGAAAGACAAGAGACGAAATATTCACAGAGCAATTTGTGAAGTGTGAACAGAACAGGACTCCGGAAAGACCACCGAACAGAGATTGGAAACGGTACCTTAATCCATCTAATAATACTAGCAATGGCGTATGCCCTGTTTTTCAATGTTTTATTTTAGTCTTTTTTATTCGTTCAATTTCGCATAGTTTTTCTCTTCATTCCTTCTTATGCTGGCTTATTCTCGACACTCACTGTTTTGTTTATGTTTTTTCTATCTAAAACAGTTACGTCACTTATTTCAACCTATATATTATACTCTACGTTTATATCCTAGAGTCACTGCTGGTTTAGTATTATGAACAGGAAATATAGAGTAAAAACTTAGGTTACATGGTCAATTCGTAATTATAAATGTTTGATTTTCATAAATGAATACTTCTGTATGTATTTACTATTAGACTGGCTTAGTGTTCAGGAGAGATAGAGGATAAATATAAGTTTTTTGGTTAGTCCGTAACTATAAAAGTCAGATATTCTGAAATTAATTCTTGTAAAAATTATTCTCAGACTTGTATCTTGTTCAGAAAAGACGGAGACAAGTTATGTGATGAGGGTCATCCGTAATTATAAAAGTCAGATTTCCATATATAAATAAGTGTAGGGTTTGGCGACAGATGGTGCGACGTATCGGTCATAGTATAAATCTCCCAATCAAACAAATGTGGATGGAACCCGGTTTAGCGGAATAAACGACGAAGAAAAATAATATTGCAGCAGCTATTATTAGACTGGACTAGGTTTTAGGAGAGATGGAGAACAATGATAATTTATTTAATCCATCTGTATTTATACATGTTTGTTATTCATAAATGAATGTTTGTAAACACTTTTATCAATAAACTGGAGTAATATTTACTGGCCAGTTCCTATTGTTGAGATATGTGTCGGAAAATAGGTAACGTTTTCTGATGAGTCGTGAGAAGATTAAGCGAGCGGACATGACATCACTTGGTCTCAGACTAACAGTATTTCTGGGAGAAGATAGTCTTAATGGAATATATATATATATATATATATATATATATATATATATATATTAATTTTAAATAAATAATATTAAATTATTTTTCCTATATACGCTAGCGTTTCGAGCTTTCGTTCTCATCAGTGCAGGGATGATAATCTCGGACAGTGACACGGTTTGAACCCCTGCCATAGAGTCAACCTAGACTCCTTAAGAAAACGCTGTAACCATTAGGCCACGGGACATCACTACATTCAAGAAGGGAATTTAAGTTATATTTATGCGAAGGGCGGCATATCAAGAAAGACTGACTTAGAGATCCTACGAACGTTGTCGGAATATGCCTTAGCAAATTATTTTTACCTACATACGCTAGCGTTTCGAGCTTTCGGTCTCATCAGATGAGTATCGTGCCCACGTTTGCTTCATGATTAGATATTTATGTTTATAGGAGTAATCAGTCAACAGGAAATCATAAGCGCACAAGTTGCACAAGTTGCAAAAGAAAGATAATAATAGTGAATTTTGTATTCATTATTATTATCTTTCTTTTGCAACTGGTGCGCTTATGAGAATGAAGAAAATGAAAATAAACGTGCAACTTACAATTTCGTACCGAATTTATTGGACGATTTTAGAAGCAAAGTAAAGTAAATCCCAATTTCAATTTTCGTTTGGTGGAGTATGGCACCTAACGTTGTATGGCACCTAACGTTGTATGGCACCTAACGTTGTATGGCACCTAACGTTGTATGGCACCTAACGTTGTATGGCACCTAACGTTGTATGGCACCTAACGTTGTATGGCACCTAACGTTGTATGGCACCTAACGTTGTATCGTGGGTCATTCCTTCGAAAGCTAGAGGAATGGCCTACGATACAACGTTAGGTGCCATACTTTATCAATTAACACCAGAAAACCGATGAATCGCTCGCCGCGTCGAGAAATTAACAAGAAAGATAGCGAAGAGAGAAAACTCCGTGGTCTTTAACGACGCATGTAATATATATATATATATATATATATATATATATATATATATATATATATATATATATATATATATATATATATATATATATATATATATAAAAGGAGATTGTAGTTTGCTTGAAGCATTGCTGGTAAATGTAAGTGCAGATTAGTCGTCCGAGGCTATAGCAATGCGATGTGGTTGCCGTAAGATGGAAAAGTGAAAAGACATAAACGCAGGGAGAAAGTGAAACTGAAAACGATTTATTAATAATTTCACGAAAACTGATTAAATACCAAATAGTAAATACTGTCCGGTAAGTAACAGTTCGGCAAAGGGTAATCTTAAATTTTCGAAAGAAAAACTTTCATTATCAGAAGACAACAATAAAAGACCGAGTAGGTCGAAGAAAACCGGGAAAAACCGGTGTCAGAACATCGAAATATATATATATATATATATATATATATATATATATATATATATATATATATATATATATATATGTCTAAATTTGGATGCTACGAAGATGCATTTCATGTTATCTGTGGAGTGGTTTGGGAGATTGAAATGCTCGTAGTCTCCAAATTCAGATCACTACAACACAGACGAAAATATGAGAAAAAACTCATCCTCAAACTAAACACGCTTACCTCAGGACTAAATATAGACTTGGGACTTCTCAATAGTTATTCTTTCTACAAACATACAAACTGACAGACAACATGTTCCAACAGGCGAAGAACAAGTGTGTGTTACGATGGGAAGCTAACATCTTCACACTTTAAGAGTCCCAATATTCACTTTTTCGTCTGTCGTTTTAAAAAAAATTTCAGACTTGCCAGGCCCACAAGTAAATTGTATTCATTCATCTGTCTATCCCCCCTCTCTCTCTCGCTCCTGGTTTCTTTCTCTCCATATATATGTGTGTGCGTACACCCTTGTGGGTGTACGTATGTGTATGTATATACCTATACACATGTATCTGCGTATGTCTCTCTCCCTCTGTCTCCACATCAATGTGCGTGTATGTGTGGGTACGGATGTTTATGTACGTGTATGCATGTATGCATGTGTATGTAATTATATATGCATATATATATGTATATGCATGTATATATATGAGTGTGTATGTGTTTGCGCATATGTATATGTGTATGCATGTGTGTGAGTGTGTATGCGGATATCTACATGTACCCATCTCCACAGTATTTTTATTTTTCATTTTTCTAAGTTCACAAACTCCCCGTGTACTAAAATCCCACCCCACTCTGAACTTTCCATGACTCCAGCCAATTGGCTTGCCCCCCTATCCCTCTCATTTCTCTCTCTCTCTCTCTCTCTCTCTCTCTCTCTCTCTCTCCCTGCTTCATGTGTACATGAATGGATGTCTGCATGGTTTATTGAAAAAATGCCCAGATTTAGAAAAAAAAATGAAATTTAATTGATATTAGATATATTGTATGCTGAGTTAAGCCTTACACCGATTAGGTTTTTCCCTCTGTTGGCTAAAAATAGGGTATGGAATATAATAACTGTCACCAAGACTTCATTACTATCATTATATTGACGATAGTACTGGACTTCATTACTATCATTATATTGACGATAGTACTGGACTTCATTACTATCATTATATTGACGATAGTACTGGACTTCATTACTATCATTATATTGACGATAGTACCGGACGTTTCATTATATTGACGATAGTACTGGACGTTTCATTATATTGACGATAGCACTGGACGTTTCATTATATTGACGATAGTACTGGACGTTTCATTATATTGACGATAGTACCGGACGTTTCATTATATTGACGATAGTACTGGACTTCATTACTATCATTATATTGACGATAGTACTGGACGTTTCCCCGCAAAAAACGGTGGGAATACTAACTACCCCAATTCTGCTGAATTAGTTATTCCACATAAATGTTGTGCCATTGCTATTGGAAGAAATTCGCAGTACAAACACAACTCGCACTTTAGAATTTGATATCTATTGATATAACCAACCCCGCGATTTATTTATTCGAGAGATCTCTGGTTATTTATAATTCGAAATTAGGGTACGATCAGTCAAAATAAAACATTGTTAATTTAATTTCTGTTTACAATGCAACTTTCGAATACCTCTTGATTCAAAATTCGCCATATTAATCATTAAACCACATGTCTAGCACATGGCAACAAATATAGAGGCACTCAGTACAAATTGAAATATTACAGTAGAAAAACGTCTAGAAGTATAATTTTTTAACTAGAATTCTACAACAGGTGCCCTTACGCCTATCAATATTGGTACTGTCTATTCCCTTGCGTATTTCACATGTGCTCGAACAGAACGACTCTGCTTAAATATATGTAGAGAATTTCACAGTTTATTGAAGTGTCTAACTTTCACCGAATCAAGCTCTAGCTTAGGACACGATGGATGATACTAGACAACTGGAATGAACCCAAATAGCCACTTTTTTCCTCAGCTCCTCCTTTCCTATGTGATATGACCTTTTCATTGATAGACAACTGGAATGAACCTAAATGGTTCTTTGGAGTAACACACACAATACCTCCCATTGAATGAAACGTGTTATGTCTATCTACTGTTCGTATGTTGTTATCCGCATTGTTAAACATAAATTCTACAAAACGTTCCAGATTGTAGTCAGACTCTGCCATTAACATAAATGAATTGGTGTATTGCTGTATCGCCCTAGTTATAGAACTGGAACCAAACATGAGAGAACGCAATATTGTTATATAATGGGACGCATGTGATGATCGCCGTATGAGAGATTGCTTAGCTTGCGCGATTTGTAACGAAGTCATCTTGTGCAAGTTTAGTGCAATGTTGTTTCTCACGGTCGTATTGACGGGTGATGAGACCTTAGTTCAAAGGTTAGGTCACACCTGCGTTTTGATCACGAGATTTGTGATGTCACAGATTTCCCGGTAGGAAAACTGGAGTTGAGATTTTAGTTTTTGACTTGGAAGCCGACTAGTCAAGTCGCCTTAGCCATGTAGCGATTACATAAGCTAGGGGATTTCAGATTCCCAAAAATGAGAGCCAGGCGATGCCCCCCTTTTCTTCCTTTACAAGTAATTAAGTAATTAGGAAATTAACTAGCGTAAGCTTCTCTCTCTACTACGACGTAACTTGCTTCAGTATCGACAAGCTAATAGAGAATAAATGGCTCAAACTAAATAGAAGGCTTGTTATATTTTGTCATGTGTAGATTGATTTCAGTTACAGAGAGAAACCGACGGCACGAAATGGTGACAACGACAAGCGTCTGCAGAGAGTAGTGGCGGCGACGGCTTAGCAGGCTAACAATAGCAGCTAGGGTGCAGACATTTGAAAGCAGAAAGAAAAGAGCCAGAAAAGAGAAATAGAGATATAATTCTCGCATTGGGTTTACTGCTGTGTCAGCCGAAAGGGAGAGATTGAAACCGGGACCGACCAGCAAGACCACTCGACGTCGCCCGGATCGAGAAACGACATATCGTCCCGTTGGCAAACGATGCCGTTCGCTGGATCAACAAAGGAGCTATTGTACAACGCCAGATAATGACATGCAAACGTATTATTATTAATAAGCGAATATACAACAATATGTCTATGGGTTCTTTACAGGCATATACACGATCTATGAAGACATCTGTTGACAACAATACTGGCGAAATAAACGAAAGTGGATAACATGATACTATTATTGACTGTGCTATTGCATAACATTTCCTCATTGCGATACCTCGCTTCTTTTCACGCATAGAACAGATCACAGTTTACAAAAAAGAATCAAGTATTGAAGGTATAATATCAGTTCTATGAAAGAAAAACCTAGCAGAATGGGAATATTCATCACAATCGTACACTTTACTTCTGATGTAATTCCCAATGACTGATGCAGCCGCTTGAACTATTCACACCGGTTCTAATGAAGAATCAGAGTTAACGTTTTGTATACGATGACTCTTTTTACCATTATCAGTATTTTGTAAGCAGAATCATTAAACATGTTCGAATGGACTTTCAACAATGATTTTTCTGTAGACTCTAGTCTTTCTTCAGGTTCCATGCACACTGTATGTATATTTTTCTGTAGACTCTAGTCTTTCTTCAGGTTCCATGCACACTGTATGTATATTTTTCTGTAGACTCTAGTCTTTCTTCAGGTTCCATGCACACTGTATGTATATTTTTCTGTAGACTCTAGTCTTTCTTCAGGTTCCATGCACACTGTATGTATATTTTTCTGTAGACTCTAGTCTTTCTTCAGGTTCCATGCACACTGTATGTATATTTTTCTGTAGACTCTAGTCTTTCTTCAGATTCCATGCACTGTATGTATATTTTTCTGTAGACTCTAGTCTTTCTTCAGATTCCATGCACACTGTATGTATATTTTTCTGTAGACTCTAGTCTTTCTTCAGGTTCCATGCACTGTATGTATATTTTCGCTCAGTGTATCTCATTAATAAAGTCGAGGAGATTATTCAAGAAAATACTGAAACTTCTCATCGTTCTCCATAGATTCCGGCAGGGCATGAAATGTATGAGTTTTCCACCGCAAAATTGGGTATTTTTTTTAATTGTCGGAAAAGAATTATGATATCGAGCTTAAGTCTCTACCAAATCATGTCTAATAACAGAACAAATCTTAATTGAAAAAATATTTTAGCGAAAAAATGGCACATTTTGGGGGTTTGTTTTTATTTCCTGCTTTTTTTTTATTTAATAATTCTGATTTGTTAATATCACAATTGTGCATTCAGCTTTTTATACACACGGCTTTTCTTTCGGACGATACCTTTGTCGTTTGCTTTGCGCCACTCTTCATGAATAGGATACGGATGATTCAAACGTTTAACAAATGAGTGTCTCTCCGAAAACCCGCAGACACTTCCAAGATGTTTAGTTTTCTTCACGAATGAGCATTTTCTTTGCTACAAACTAAAAGTGATTCCATAAAATTTGGCGTCTCGACATCATGGATATTCTTTCTTCGTTCGATTAATAGTTTATTTTAATCTGCATCATTTTTACCACAAAATGTAAAGCTTCATCATATCTTTCAGTTTGAAACACTTTATTGTAATTCCACGAAAGTCGGGATTCTTTATCAGATCTTTCTTATTCTGAATGGAACTTCTGCGTGTGTAATTCTTTCTGTGTTCAGAATGAACTTTTTATAATGAAAAACGATTCAAATGTTTCTACTTTCCATCGCTCTTCGCCAGCTGAAACTAGTCATCTCTGAGCGTTAGTATATGTATATTTCCCACTCAGTGTTTCTCATTCAGAGAGTCTAGGAGATCATTCAGGGAATACTGAAACTAGTCATCTCTGAGCGTTAGTTATTAAGGCTATTGCACGGCAATTGGTAATTTCATATTTGCCACATAAGCAACAACAATCCATCATGAAACTCCGAATAGAAAAAGTATCGATGTTTAAACAAATTTGAAACATTACTATTGGAAGAGATCAGGTAAGGCTTTGGCACTCAGTTTCGGTATCTTAATCATTTGTGTATACTGAACCATATCACATACATACGTCACCAATGTTGAAGGATTAATTCTTATACATTTAAACGTTTTCTGTCCGATATTGTCTTCCGGTACCCATAAATTATTGCTTTCTTAAAATGTGATTCAAAAACAAACTATAGTCCAAACATAAATATCAAACAATCGGACGACATTACTAGTAAATTATTGCTTTCTTAAAATGTGATTAAAAAAAAACAATGGTCCAAACATAAATATCAAACAATCGGACGACATTACTAGTAACCTGATTAAGTCAATCCAGGTTTTTAGAGCGTAGGGTTGATTTTTATATCAATTTGAATGAAGACTTGAGCACCATAGAATTACGTTTGATATATGCCCAGGTAACAAGAGACGTTTTTGAGAAAATAATTACTCCCATTTATAATGAAGTTTTCCGTTAAAAAAAAAACTTGGATTCAGAAATTTTGAATAAAAACGAAGCACGAAAAAAACACGGATTCTAACATTTTTCTTCTACTGTGAGAAGATAAAAAGTTGTAACCCGACGAAAACATCATTTATAATTACATTAAGTTGTATACTTCATTATCTCAAAAGCATAAGGCAAGAAGTATTAATACGTTATTCTCTCTTCGGCTTCTTTTTTATTCTAGTAGTTGTTGTTGTTTCAGTAGTTTTTGATGTGGTTCTAGTAGTAGATTTTAAAATTTTTCTTCATTTTTTAGTTGTCTTTCTTCAGTTTTTTTTGCTGTGGCATTTGGCATTTCACAAGTTCTGTTTCAGTTGCTTTAAAATCTTCAATGTTTAAAATGTGTCTTTATACAATACGGCTTTTAGAAATTCTTTCTTTTATATAACGCTGCTAACGTAATCTTAGTTGTAAAAAGAGAAAGAGAGTATAGGACTCCTTTTTTCGACCCTCTCACAAATTACTTACGTAACTGAAGAATTTACATTCAGCACTTTAGTCAACAGAAAATGTTATTATTGTTTCAGCGGCAGGACTTTTCTCATTCGGAGAGAAAAGAAAATATCATGTATTACCTTCTTGTAAAAAATTAACACAGTGCTAGAAAAGCAATAAAAAATTTGAGAAAAAATCGATTGGTCTTTTACGTGTTTTCTTTTTATTTGGTCCGTCAGTAAACCCAGGTTTTTAGTACTATGACGTTGTCGTGTCAATTTGCCGCTGATTCCCCATCATTTGTTTTTTAAAGTTCTCGAAAACACTTAATATACCTCGTCGCCAGTTGTGCTGTCCATTGTAAGGTTCTCAAGAATCCCTTACTGTACCTCGTCGACAATTGTCGTGGCGTCCTTTTTAATGGTTCTCAAGAATCCCTTACTGTACCTCGTCGACAATTTCGTGAGTCCTTTTTATGGTTCTCAAGAATCCCTTACGGTACGTCGTCGACAATTGTTGTGGGGTCCTTTTTATGGTTTCAAGTATACCTTACTGTACCTCGTCGACAATTTCGTGGCGTCCTTTTTATGGTTCTAAAGAATCCCTTACTGTACTTCGTACACAATTGCCGTGGCGTCTTTTTATGGTTCTCAAGCATCGTTTACAGTACCTCGTCAACAATTATCGTGGTGTCCTTTTTAAGGGCTTCATGAATACCCTTACTGTACCTGGTCGACAATTGTCGTAGCATCCTTTTTTAGTGTTCTCACGAATCCCTTACTGTACCTCGTCGACAATTTCGTGGCGTCCTTTTTATGGTTCTCAAGATTCCGTTTACTGTACCTTGTCGACGATTGTCCTTTTCACAGTTCTCTAGAATCTCTTACTGTACGCCGTCGACAATATCGTGGCGTCCTTTTTATGGTCCTCAAGAATCCCTTACTGTACTTCGTCGACAATTGTCGTTGCGTCCTTTTTATGGTTCTCAAGAATCTCTTACTGTACCTCGTCGACAATTATCGTGGCGTCCTTTTAATGGTTCTCAATAAATTTTTTATTGTACCTCGTCGACAATTGTCGTGGCGTCCTATTTATTATTCGCAAGACTCTGTTACTGTCCGTCGTCGACAATTGTCGTAGCGTCCTTTTTATCGTTCTCAAGAATCCCTTACTGTACCTTGTCAACAATTTTCGTGGCGTCCTTCGCATGGTTCTAAAGAATCCCTTACTGTACGTCGTTGACAATTGCAGTGGAGTACTTTTAATGGTTCTCATGTCCCTTACTGTACTTCGTCGACAATTGTAGTTGCGTCTTTTTTATTGTTCTCTACAATCGTTTACTGTACCTCGTCGACAATTGTTGTAGCGTCATTTTTATGGTTCTCAAGAATCACTTACTGTACCTCGTCGACAATTGTCTTAGCGTCCTTTTTATGGTTCTCCATAACCCTTTACTGTACCTTGCCGACAATTTCGTTGCTTCCTTTTTATGGTTCTCAAGAATCCCTTACTGTACCTCGTCAACATATTTCGTTGCATCCTTTTTATTGTTCTCAAGTATCCCTGTACGGTACTTCGTCAACAACTGCCGTTGCGTCCTTTTTATGGTTCTGAAGAATCTCTTACTGTACCTCGTCGATAGTTGTCTTAGCGTCCTTTTTATGGTTCTCAAGAATCCCTTACTGTACTTTGTCGACAATGTTCGTAGCGTTCTTTTGATGGTTCCTAAGAATCCCTTACTGTACCTTGTCGACAATTGTCGTGGCGTCCTTTTTATTGTTCTCAAGAATCCCTTACTGTACCCCCTCGACAATTTCGTGGCGTCCTTTTTATGGTTCTCTAGAATCTCTTACTATATTCGTCGACAATTGACGTGGCTGCCTTTTTATGGTTCTTAAAAATCTCCAAGTGTACTACGTCAACAACTGTACCTCGTCGACAATGGCCGTTGCCTCTTTTTTATTGTTCTCAAGAATCCACTTACTGTATCTCGTTAACAATCTCGTGGCGCCCTTTTTATGGTTCTCAAATCCCTTACTGTACCTCGTCGACAATTGTCGTAGCATCCTTTTTTATGGTTCTCAAGAATCCTTTACCATACGTCGTCGACAATTGTCGTTGCGTCCTTTTTATGGTTCTCAAGCAACTTTTACTGTACCTGGTCGACAATTTCGTGGCTTCCTTTTTATGGTTCTCTAGAATACCTGACTGTACCTCGTCGACAATTTCGTGGCGTTCTTTTATATGGTCCTCAAGAATCCCTTACTGCACCTCGTCGACAATTGTCGTCGCGTCCTTTTTATGGTTCTCAAGCATCCTTTATTGTACGTCGTCGACAATTATCGTGTCGTCCGTTTCATGGTTCTCAATAATCTCTTATTGTACCTCGTCGACAATTCTCATTGCGTTCTTTTTCATGGTTCTAATAAATCCCTTACTGTACTTCGTTGAAAATTGTAGTTGCGTCCTTTTTATTGTACTCTACAATCTCTTACTGTACCTCGTCGACAATTGTCGTGGCGTCTTTTTATGGTTCTCAATAATCCCTTACTGTACTTCGTCAATAATTTCGTGGCGTCCTATTTATGGTTCTAAAGAATCCCTTACTGTACGTCGTCGACAATTTCGTGGCGTCCTTTTTATGGTTCTCAAGAATCTCTTACTGAACCTCGTCGACGATAGTTTTTTAATCCTTTTAATGTTCACAAGAATCCTTTACTGTACCTTGTCGACAATTTCGTGGCTTCCTTTTTATTGTTCTAAGAATCCCGTACTGTACTTCATCGCCAATTGTCGTGGCGTCTTTTTATGGTTCTCAAGAATCCCTTACTGTACGTCGTCGACAATGGTCGTTGCGTCATTTTCATGGTTCTCAAGAATCCCTTACTATACCTCGTCGACAATTGTCGTGGCGTCCTTTTTATAGTTCTCAAGAATCTCTTACTATACCTCGTCGACAATTTCGTGGCGTCCTTTTTATGGTTCTCAATAATCTCTTACTGTAACTCGCTGACAATTGTCGTGGCGTTCTTTTTTATTGTTCTCAAGAATTCTTTTCTGTACATCGTCGACAATAGTCATGGCGATCTTTTGATGGTTCTCAAAAATCCATCACTGTCCCTCGTCGACAATTGTCGTTGCGTCCTTTTTATGGTTCTCAAGAATCTCTTACTGTATCTCGTCGACAATTGTCGTAGAATCTTTTTTATGGTTCTTAAGAATCCCTTACTGTACCTCATCGACAATTGTCGTAGCGTCCTTTTTTGGTCCTCGAGAATCGCTTACTGTACCTCGTCGACAATTGTCTTTGCATCTTTTTTATGGTTCACAAGAATCCTTTACTGTGCCTTGTCGACAATTTCGTTGCTTCCTTTTTATGGTTCTCGAGAATCGCTTACTGCACCTTGTTGACAATTGTCGTGGCGTTATTTTTTATTGTTCTCAAGAATTTTTTTTTGTACATCGTCGACAATGGTCGTTGCGTTCTTTTGATGGTTCTCAAGAATCCCTTACCGTACCTCGTCGACAATTGTCGTTGCGTCCTTTTTATGGTTCTCAAAGAATCTCTTACTGTACCTCATCGACAATTGTCGTAGCATCCTTTTTTATGGTTCTCAAGAATCCCTTACTGTACCTCGTCGACAATTGTCGTAGCGTCTTTTTTTTGGTTCTCGCGAATCGCTTACAGTACCTCGTCGACCATTGTCTTTGCATCCTTTTTATGGTTCACAAGAATACTTTACTGTACCTAGTCGACAATTTCGTGGCTTCCTTTTTTTGTTCTAAGAAACCCGTACTGTACTTCATCGACAATTGTCGTGGCGTCCTTTTTATGGTTCTCAAGAATACCTTACTGTACGTCGTCGACAATGGTCGTGGCGTCCTTTTCATGGTTCTCAAGAATCCTTAACTGTACTTTGTCGACAATTGTCGTGGCGTTCTTTTTTATGGTTCTCAAGAATTCATTACTGTACATCGTCGACGTAGAGGCCATTTTTATGGTTCTCGAGAATCGCTTAATGTACCTCGTCGACAGTTGTTTTTCATCCTTTTTATGGTTCAAGATAATCCTCTACTGTACCTTGTCGACAATTTCGTGGCTTCCTTTTTATTGTTCAAAGAATCCCGTACTTTACTTCATCGACAATTGCCGTCGCGTCTTTTTTATGGTTCTCAAGATTCCGTTACTGTACGTCGTCGACAATGGTCGTGGTTTCCTTTTCATGGTTCTCAAGAATCCTTTACTGTACTTTGTCGACAATTGTCGTTGCGTCCTTTTTATGGTTCTCAAGAATCCATTACCGTACGTCATCGACAATTGTCGTGACGTCCTTTTTATGGTTCTCAAGAATCCCTTACTCGCCATCGTCGACAATTGTTGTTGCGCTATTTTAATAGTTCTCAAGAATCCCTTACTTAACCTCGTCGACAATTCCGTGGCGTTCTTTTTTATGGTTCTCACGAATTCTTTTCTGTACATCGTCGACAATGGTCGTTGCGTTCTTTTTATGGTTCTCAAGAATCCCTTACTGTACCTCGTCGACAATTGTCGTTGCGTCCTTTTTATGGTTATAAAGAATCCCTTAATGTACATCGTCGACAATTGTCGTAGCATCCTTTTTTTGTTCTCAAGAATCACTTACTGTACCTTGTCGACAGTTTGAATGCGTCCTTTTTATGGTTCTCTAGAATACCTTACTGTACCTCGTCGACAATTTCGTGGCGTCCTTTATATGGTCCTCAATAATCCCTTACTGCACATCGTCGACAATTGTCGTTGCGTCCTTTTTATGGTTCTCAAGAATCCCTTATTGTACCTCGTCGACAATTTTCGTGTCGTCTGTTTCATGGTTCTCAATAATCTGTTATAGTACCTCGTCGACAATTGTCGTTGCGTCCTTTTTATGGTTCTCAAGACTCCGTTACTGTACTTCGTCGACAATTGTCGTGGCGTTTTTTTATGGTTCTCAAGAATCCCTTACTGTACTTCGTCAATAATTTCGTGGCGTCTTATTTATGGTTCTGAAGAATCCCTTACTGTACGTCGTCGACAATTGTCTTTGCATCCTTTTTATGGTTCACAAGAATCCTTTATTGTCCCTTGTCGACATATTCGTGGCTTCCTTTTTATTGTTCTATGAAACCCGTACTGTACTTCATCAACAATTGTCGTTGCGTCCTTTTTATGGTTCTCAAGAATCCTTAACTGTACTTTGTCGACAATTGTCGTTGCGTCCTTTTTATGGTTCTCAAGAATCCTTTACTGTACCTCGTCGACAATTGTCGTGACGTCCTTTTTATGGTTCTCGAGAATCCCTTACTCTACCTCGTCGAAAATTGTTGTGGCGTCTTTTTTATTGTTCTCAAAGAAGATCCTTACTATACCTCGTCGACAATTGCCGTGGCGTCCTTTTTATAGTTCTCAAGATTCCTTTACTTTACCTCGTCGACAATTACGTGGCGTCCTTTTTATGGTCTTCAAAAATCGCTTACTGTACATCGTTGACAATTGCCGTGGCGTTCTTTTGCATGGTTCTCAAGAATTCTTTCATGTACATCGTCGACAATTGTCGCGGCGTTCTTTTTATGGTTCTCAAGAATCCTTTACTGTACTTCGTCGACAATTGTCGTTGTGTTCGTTTTTATGGTTCTCAAGAATTCTCTTACTCTACCTCGTCGACAATTGTCGTAGCATCCTTTTTATTGTTCTCAAGAATCCCTTACTGTACCTCGTCGACAGTTTGAGGGCGTCCTTTTCATGGTTCTCAAGAATCCCTTACTGTACCTCGTCAACAATTATCGTGGCGTCCTTTTCATGGTTCTCAATAATCTCTTACTGTACCTCGTCGACAATTGTTGTGGCGTCCTTTTTATGGTTCTCAAGAATCTCTTACTGTACCTCGTCGACAATTATCGTAGCGTCCTTTTCATGGTTCTCAATTCTTTTTTATGGTTCTCAAGAATTCTTTCATGTACATCGTCGACAATTGTCGTGGCGTTCTTTTGATGGTTCTCAAGACTCCCTTACTGTACGTCGTCGACAATTGTCGTGGCGTCTTTTTTATGGTTCTCAAGAATGACTTACTGTACCTCGTCGACAATAGTCGTTGGGTCTTTTTTATGGTTCTCAAGAATACCTTACTGTATCTCGTCGACAATTTCGTGGCGTCTTTTATATGGTTCTTAAGAGTCTTTTACTGTACTTCGTCGACAATTGCTGTGGCGTCCTTTTTATGGTTCTCAAGCATCGTTTACTGTACCTCGTCAACAATTTTCGTAGTGTCTTTTTTAAGGGCTTCATGAATACTCTTACCGTACCTAGTCGACAATTGTCGTAACATCCTTTTTTATGGTTCTCAAGAATCCCTTAATGTACCTCGTCAACAATTTCGTGGCGTCTTTTTTATGGTTCTCAAGAATCCTTTACTGTACCTCGTCGACAATTGTCTTGGCGTCTTTTTACCGGTTCTCCAGAATCCCTTACTGTACGTCGTCGACAATTTCGTTGCGTCTTTTTTATGGTCCTCAAGATTCCTTTACGGTACCTCGTCGACAATTGTCGTTGCGTCTTTTTTATGGTTCTCAAGAATCTCTTACTGTACCTCGTCGACAATTATCGTGGGGTCATTTTTATGGTTCTCAATAATTTTTTACTGTACCTCGTAGACAATTGTCGTGGCGTCCTATTTATGGTTCTCAAGACTCTGTTACTGTACGTTGTCGACAATTGTCGTAGCGTCATTTTTATTGTTCTCAAGAATCCCTTACTGTACATCGTCAACAATTTTCGTGGCGTACTTTTCATGGTGCTCAAGAATCTTTCACTGTACGTCGTCGACAATTGCCGTGCGTTCTTTTAATGGTTCTCAAGTTCCTTACTTGAATTCTGTCGACAATTTTAGTTGCGTCCTTTTAATTGTTCTCTACAATCGTTTACTGTACCTCGTCGACAATTGTCGTAGCGTTATTTTTATGGTTCTCAAGAATCACTTACGGTACCTCGTCGACAATTGTCGTTGCGTCATTTTTATGGTTCTCAAGAATCACTTACGGTACCTCGTCGACATATGTCGTGGCGTCATTTTGATGGTTCTCAAAAATCTTTTACTGTACCTTGCCGACAATATCGTTGCTTTCTTTTTATGGTTCTCAAGAATCCCTTACTGTATGTCGTCGACAATGGTCGTGGCGTCCTTTTTATGGTTCTCAAGAATCCTTAATAGTACTTTGTCGACAATGGTCGTTGCGTTCATTTTTATGGTTCTGAAGAATCTCTTACTGTACTTCGTCGACAATTGTCTTAGCGTCCTTTTTATGCTTCTCAAGAATCCCTTACTGTAATTTGTCGACAGTTTTCCTGGCGTTCTTTTTATGCTTCTCAAAATCCCTTACTGTACCTTGTCGACAATTGTCGTGGAGTCCTTTTATTGTTCTAAAGAATCCCTTATTGTACCTTGTCGACAATTTCCTGGCGTCGTGTTTATGCTTCTCAAGAATCCCTTACTGTACTTCGTCGACAATTTCGTTGCGTCCTTTTTATGGTTCTAAAGAATCTCTTACTATACTTCGTCGACAATTGTCGTGGCTTTCTTTTTATGGTTCTGAAAAATCTCGAAGTGTACTACGTCAACAATTATTGTTGCGTCCTTTTAAAATGCTTCATGAATACGCTTACTGTCCCTCGTCGACAATTTCGTGGGGTAATTTTTTATGCATCTAAAGAATCCCTTAGTGTACCTCATCGACAATGGTCGTTGCTTCCTTTTTATGGTTCTCAAGTATTCCTTTACTGTACCTCGTTGACAATTGTCGTGGAGTTCTTTTTTATGGTTCTCAAATATCCCTTACTGTACCTCGTCGACAATTGTCGTAGAGTTCTTTTTATGGTTCTCCAGAATCCTTTATTGTATCTAGTCGACAGTTGTCGTTGCGTCCTTTTTATGGTTCTTAAGTCCTTTACTGTACCTCGTCGACAATTGTCGTAGCATCCTTTTTTATGGTTCTCAAGAATCCCTTACTGTACGTCGTCGACAATTGTCGTTGCGTCTTTTTTATGGTTCTCAAGCATCTTTTACTGTACCTCGTTGACAATTTCGTGTCGTCCTTTTCATGGTTCTCAATAATCTCTTACTGTACCTCGTCGACAATTGTCGTGGCGTCCTTTTTATCGTTCTCAAGACTCCGTTACTGTACGTCGTCGACAATTGCCGTGGCGTCCTTTTTATGGATCTCAAGAATCCCTTACTGTACCTCTGTCGAAAATTGTAGTTGCGTCCTTTTTATTGTTCTCTACAATCTCTTACTGTACCTCGTCGACAATTGTCGTGGCGTCTTTTTTATGGTTCTCAAGTATCCTTTACTGTATTTCGTCAATAATTTTGTTGCGTCCTATTTATGGTTCTAAAGAATCCCTTACTGTACGTCGTCGACAATTTCGTGGCGTCCTTTTTATGGTTCTCAAGAATCCCTTACTGTACCCTGTCGACAATTGTCGTGGCGTCCTTTTTATGGTTCTAAAGAATCCCTTACTGTACCTCGTCGACAAGTTCGTGGCGTTTTTTTTATGGTTCTCAAGAATCCCTTACTGAAATTCGTATACAATTGTTGTGGCGTCCTTTTTATGGTTCTCAAGAATCCTTTACTGTACCTCGTCGACAATTGTCGTGGCGTTATTTTTTATGGTTCTCAAGAATCCCTTACTGTACCTCGTCGACAATTGTCGTGGTGTCCTTTTTATGGTTCTGAAGACTCTTTTACTGTACCATCGTCGACAATTTCGTGGCGTCCTTTTCATGGTTCTCAAGAATCCTTTACTGTACCTCTGTCGAAAATTGTAGTTGCGTCCTTTTTATTGTTCTCTACAATCTCTTACTGTACCTCGTCGACAATTGTCGTGGCGTCTTTTTTATGGTTCTCAAGAATGACTTACTGTACCTCGTCGACAATTGTCGTGGCGTCCTTTTTATGGTTCTGAAAACTCTTTTACTGTACCATCGTCGACAATTTCGTGGCGTCCTTTTCATGATTCTCAAGAATCCCTTAATGTACATTGTCGCTAGTTGTTGTCGACCCATAAAGAGCCTGGAGGGAAAACACGAACTCGGAGTTTAGAGGAAAACAAGTACATTGAAAATAGTCTAATACAACAGAGAACAAGAGTGTTTATACGTCAGTCTTTACTACCAGTATAGACTGGTGTTGTTCCAACACTAAGAGGCAGGTGCTGCCAGTAAGTATGGTGAGTGGAAGAGTTCACTATAAAATAGATAAAAGCTTAATTTATGCCAAAGACCGGATATGATTTATCTAAAAATGATATTCGTCGTAGAAAAGATACGGTAATAAACCGCTATTTTAAAAATGAAATATTAAGAGATAATTGGATAAATATTAAATTACATAGTTTTATTCATATTTTTCTTACATGTCAATAAGTAAGAATGGTAGAATAAATCAGTAATAATTCGGGATTCAATCGAATTGCAACGGAAGTATGTTTACGATTTGACCGGAAGTTGATTTGTATTAGTAATTTCTAATTAGTTAAATCTTATGTTCCCTTATGCGTAAAATATGAAAGAAAGGAGTAAAAAATGAAAGAAAATGATGAGAGGGAGATGAAAAACAATTTTAAAATCTAAATGATTGCGATTTGTTGAAATATTTATTACTTCTAGTTTTACTTTTGATGCTTTTACCGATTCTTATCGATGGAATATAAACTCGGCAAAAAGAGAGGATCACTAATGCCATAGACGTCATATGAACTAACATTCATATGCAAAAATAGGGATAAACAAGTTTTTCTTTCAGAAAAAAAATTGCTATCAAAAGTAAATATGTAAGAAATAATTGAATATTGGATGCATTTCAATTTATTCAACTTGATTTGTGAGATTGTATGCACCGACGATACCTCTTCGTAAAAATGATGATATTTTGTATATCATGAGAATATATGTTCTTGAGATTGGCAGAAACAATTGTTTGTAAATAAAAGTGTTTCAAAGAATATATGAAATGTTGTTTCCTACGTGTTTCTAAATAACATTCACACATCTCTTTTATTTTCGCATTTCGTATTTCATCGATAAAAAAGATCAGACCGCTTAAAATTCCCACCCCCGAAAAAAAGGAAAAAAAAACTAAATATTAAACAGTATATTACTATGCTTCTTATAAAGTCCAAGAATTACCGAACTAATGTAACAAATAAAACGGTGAATAAAATTATACGTTATTAATTCATTTTTATTATTTATTTCTTACGATATATATATATATATATATATATATATATATATATATATATATATATATATATATATATATATATATAGGGGAGGACTTGAATGCCTACTGAGGAGGACTTGAATGCCTCGGGTGTCTTTGGTCTCTCTGTACAGGGGTTTGTCAGAGACTCTAACATGGGGATACTGTCCCCTCAAGCCAGCCAGCACGTCTCCCGAATAGGGCAGCTTCGAATAACGAATTAGAAGCCGTTGACAATGAGGAAATGAATGATAAAAAATATGAATAAAAACAAAATAAAATACTTGCAGGCCGGCACTCAGGATAAAAAGGGCCCATCAACCCGTTCATACATCAGGCGGGAAGATGTAAGCAATGGTGTTAAGCTTCCTGCCCCTGGAAATGGTGCTTCAGCCATGACAGAGGCTAACCAGGGTCACCCATCAAGCATTGAGACAAAAGGTCCTTCCCCCTCCCCATCTCCATCAAATGCAGCAACAGCAACAACAACAACAAAAAAAGAAACATAAAACCTTAAAATCCCAACCATGGACTGTTGCACAAAAGAAGGTGCAATTATTTTGCTACCACTACTCAAAGTTTGAAAAGTGGAGCAAAACAGCCAATGAGATTCTTGCTGATAAGATTCAAGAATTTACCCTCCCCGAAAAATATATATATATATATATATATATATATATATATATATATATATATATGAGTCATAGAATGCTATAACAATGAAAGAAATGGAAATATGTCGTTGTTGAGAAGGCAGACAAAGACGAAGTGATTAAGAAATCTTTTATAGTAAATCTTAATTGTTCAATCAGAACTTCCACACAGTAATCTAGGAGAATTGAAACACCCACGATTTGAAATACATTATGAGACACGGTCACATACATTAAATCACCGAGCAGAAGTTGTGACTAAACAATAAGGACTTATTATTTACATTTTTAAAAATATCACTTCGTTTTTGTCCTTATTCTCAACATCGACATATTTCAATTTCTTTCATTGTGATTGTCTTCTACGACTCCTTTATATGCATATAACATGCACTGAGTCAAGCGAACGACATCTCCTTATATATATATATATATATATATATATATATATATATATATATATATATATATATATATCAAGATTTGAGCTATAAGCATTATAATGTATTTCGACCCGATTGGTCTCATCAGATGCTTAGCCAACCAGCTACATTGGGAAACTGAAGGTCCTTACATTTCTCAATGTAGCTGGTTGATTAAGCATCTGATTAGACCTACTAAGTGGAAATATATTAAATAATCTTAGAATGTGATTTGGGAGATCGTTGATGAAGACCAGGAAAGTACCAGGATTGACCCTTAAAGAATTCTGGCGTTGATACTATGATCTTCGGACTTCTTCCTATCAACGACTACTTTTATAAATTATCAGAGATAAAGGATTTGATGGTTGAGAAGACATTTCCAGATATTCCATAGCTAGCAAGCTTGTGAAGTAGTCCTTTATGCAAAACCTTATGAAAGTATTTTGATGTGTCAAGAGTTATTGCTCTAGAAGCGAAGCATCAATCTATAGAGTCACTGATTTTGTGCGATATTACATCAGCTGTTTATCTTGCAGGACGAAATCAATATTGCTTCTCACCGAGTAGGCTGTTTCTGCTAATGTCGTTGATACCTTCTTGATTTGTCAAAGTTAAACCAACTTACTCATGACGCACAGTAGACTGGTTGGTCTGTATTGTGACGCAGAAGACCGATTTTCAGTATGTTTAAATATTGGTCTGTAAAAAAAAATAACGAAATAATATTTAAACAGAGATGTCGCCAAGATCAAGTCCAAAAAGTTCGCTTTCAAATCCCACGTTCAGAACGATCTCACCGTAACTGACTGAATCTTAACTTTCGATCTCTTATTGAAAAAAATGCAACTTAATTTGCATGAATCTCTCACTCGACATCGCTGCCTGGATTTTAAAATAAAAACCTTATTTGACTTTCTGACGCCTTTCTCCTCCCACTCCTCCTTTTTTCCTTTTATTTTTGTCGTCAGCGAGCGTTTTCGGGTTCGCCCCACACACACAGCATACCAGACGCTGCCTCTTTGAACGGCGCCGACAAGTGTCTGCATCTACGTCAATCGGCCGCTCTCTGTTACAACCCCTTCAGATCCCATGATCACACATGTGGCAACCTGGTGCAGGTCTTTTTTGTCTGGTGCTTCTCCGCGGTAATACGGTTGCGACTTCTTCCTCAGATAACTCGTCCGCAGGTGGAGCATCCGATGCATTTGTACAAAGCCTTGGACTGTCTGGCGTTCTCTGCGGTGATGCGATCACAACTTCCTCCTCCGATGACTCGTCTGCAGAAGAATCACCCGATACATCTGTGCTAAGCATGGGGCTATTTGCACCGCTCATAGTAATCACTCGCGCACTCTGAGTGGACGAATCACTGTCACTTCCACTTTCCGATGTAGTTGAGCCTATAACGGGTCGTAGGCCCCTTACGTGCCGAGGCATCCCATCAATGAGGACATTCTGTGGGCTAATCACACCTGTAACGCATTCAACTGCATAAGGGGATGTACACCATCCATTCGGACTTCTCGTTCAAACACGATCTCCCACCTCGTAACACAAGTGTTGCTGTTCGGGCTCATCGGGGGACACCATATCGATGCCCTTCAGTCTGACCGTGTAACAATGGATCATGTTAGCAGGAGCTGTCAGGGGTGACACATCGTCCTTCGGGGTGGCATTGTACCAATAAACTGCTTCCATCACTGAAGACAGTTTTCTTGCGGCAATCCGCTTCACACTTCGATGGCACCGCTCTGTAATACCATTACCTGATGGTCTATGTGCACAGCGAAATCGCAGTCGAACTCTCTACTCATTTATAAAGTCTCTAAAACTCTTACTGCAGAATGCTGGGTCATTATCCAGGAGTATCTCATTTGGTGGCCCACGCTCGCAAAATACATTTTCTAATTGGTTCATGATGCTTGCTGCGTCTTGCCGTCTGAGACAACGCCAAATAGAAACCAGTGTAGGCCCATAGTCGATGATCGACAGATAGTGCTTTCCCTGATAATGCGTTATATCTATTCCCACTCGATACCAAGTCTCACTGACATCCAAGTTCCCCTTCGGCCAGCACACGGACGGCGGATAGATCAACTGACACTCTTTGCACTCTCTCACTACTGTCCTGGCGGATGCCTTAGAAATCGTGGGGTCGAGCCTGCTAACAAAGTATCACGTCCTTCTTATGCCAGGGTGACCACTTTTGCGATGGATAGCCCTGATTTGGTCGGATTCATGACTGGGTGTTGATACAGCACACACATGACCCTGGGGTTCAACTGCTTTTCTAATTAAGTTAAACCATCGTTGCGGTACGCGTGTCAGACTATCCGCTCAGTTATATTCTGACTTTACTAAGGTAATGTCCACTGACAACCTGTACTCTTCTATCAAGCTTAAGAGCGCACCCAGTCGTCGTCTAATCAGCATTTCGCTTTCTGCTTTAGTATGTACTCTGGACTTTCCTGCAAGCGTATCCATTATTCATTTGTGCACACAGACAGAGTCAGTAAAAAGATGCAATATGGATGCTTCCCACATCAACGCCATATTAATGCCTTTTAGTACAGCATCAAGTTCTGCCAAAATTTATGTGCTGTGTATCCTTTGCTTTGCGTATCCAACTTGCATCTTCTATCACAGCTTCATCCTGCTCCAGCGAAACTCCGATCGCCGAAATAGCTTGTAGAAAAAAATAACGAAATAATATTTAAACAGAGATGTCGCCAAGATCAAGTCCAAAATGGGGGGAAAAACGAATAAAAAGTCTTATATATGCGCGTTCGCAGGTTAGGGTGTTTGGGAGATGAGCGTTAGGAATGTGGAGGTCGTGAATATTTCAACATGGAATTATTAGTTAGAAAGTTCTATGACGATTTGCTAGCAATGTTAGACACTGAGTGGGTAGTATAATAAGTTTAGTAAGTGGGGAGTGAGGGTAGAAGGAGGATAAGTCTAAGAGCGTGGTAGCATAATAGGAGAGAGAATTAGGGTAGGAGGGGATTCTGCTATGTGATGATGGGAACTTGTCGGTGGCTACAGTAACTATAGCTATCTAAATATGATGATAGCATGTGACAAGCCATGGTTGGCAAGTCCTCTCATTGTATTAGATCGTTGGATCTTTGATACGAAAGGCACCTGAAACTGATCGACTTAAAGTTAAATATTAAGTACACCCGGTTTTCGTTGTGCTCCCCTCTAAACCAAGGGTTTCAAGCCCATGGTCCTCGGACTACATACAATCCGCGAACTCTATTTCTCTGGCCGACGAGAAAACATTTGTGACCAATATTCTTCTCAAACTTTAACAAATGTGTCATTCTGTCCCTTCCATTCTGCCCCTTCTATTATGTCCCTTCCAGCAACATTTAACCAGACATGCACTCAGCAAATACAGTTTTATAATCATCAGATTCTGTTCTAGTTCTATTCCAGTTAAAGAAAAACAACTCCTTCCCTAGACCGACCTTCATTCTCATTTTTGAAAAAGATACGAGAAAATGTGCTTCTTCCAGTTACCCACGTGGACGTAAATCCCTACCCTAAGGTTGATGACATCCCTATTGGTATGTTTTAATTTCTCCCCACTGGAGTAAAATGCAGTACAAGGCTGAACGGTGGGGAATACCGACTTACCCAAGAGACCACTCTGGTTTCGTGCAGAACAAAAAAGCCAAGAAGGGACCTGCCAGCATTCCCCGTTGGGGGCATCTCAGGCTATTGACAATAAACCAACCGCTCTTCCAAAGGACAGGGGAAATGCTTGGGAGGGTGTACCTACTAGGTCGAAGCCGAACCTACCTCATACTGACAAAATAAAAGTTAGCTCACCAGAGAGACAGCCCAGAATGATGCCAAGGAGGTATCCTAGGCTGATATGAACACAGTCGGTGTACCAAACACCCCATTGGTAACAACTTTGGAAATATTGGCTCTTTCTAACCGGGTGTATCTCGTCCTCATTGCGTCAATGATTTTTGCGTACCTTTGCCATAAACTGATTTTAGGTTAACTAAAACGAAGTATATTACTACGGTTTTGAAGTTCAGATTAATAATAACAATTAAAAAACATCAAAACATTATTACAAAATCCTAATTATAATTAGATGTTGTGTAGCAATATTTGAAGGAGGGTTTCTTAAAATAACTTTACAAACGGAATTTCCCACATGAAAGTTAGATTAAAGAGAAAAGCGGAAAATTCTACTAAAAATCTTCGTGTAGAAATTAGAGCTAACGTGTTAGGATGTGACCTTATGGATAGGAAGTTCGGAGTTACACGTACCGAAGAAGATAGTAAACTTTCTTTTGTCAGATGCAGACGTCTTTTTAGAAGCTCTATCTTTGTCCCTCCCCTAGATGGGCGGACGAGGAGAATCTTATGTAATAAGTATGTAACTTTACAGGATGCTGTAGAAAATAAAACATGAAAAAAACTCGAGAATCTTGTTGGTGTTTTTAATTGTTACATTCTCCAACTTCTTCTCTTCTGCAACTATTACAGAACCACGGGAAAGAGAAAGACAGAGAAACAACACTGCGGCTAGCATCACAAGAGAAAATGCCCTGTTTCTTCTGCAAAATCGCGACTATTAATTTTTTTTTATATTATAGTTCACCCCAAACAATGCAGTCCACCACTGTAGACGTAAGGGGCTACTGAGAAAATAGGATGAAGGTGTTTTTTTTTTTGGGGGGGGGGGGGTTCAACCAAAATTAGGAGCTGCGCAGCGAGATGTCTGTTTACATTAGTTTTAAATTTCTGCATGTCAGTAACGTCAGGAAAGCAGGGAGCAGGGAGGAAGTTCCAGAGTCCAGCAGCACGAGGAAAGAAGCTTTTGGAGTAGAAAGCTCTTCGGCATCTGGGGACCTCCACAGTGAATGGATGGGATTTGGCTGATTGTCGAGTTGGTCTAGTGAATTTGCGTTGTGGAGGCACCAGCGCAGCAAGTTCATCAGAGCACAACCCATTGAAGTACTTGTAAAACAGGCACAATGATGCAATATTCCGGCGATGTGACACGGAACTGGTGCTTGGTGGATAGTGAGTGACTTATTAAGTTGGCGACTTTTTTGGACCTTGTCTAAGAGGGAGAGACGAGTGGATGATGCACCAACCCAGATGTGGCAACAATACTTCATGCATGGGTGGATGGTGGCTTTGTAGAGATATAGGATAATGTCAGGTGTGAGAAGTTTACTGGCACGATAGAGAGAGCCCACCTTCTTTGAAGCAGCCCTGGCATTGTTTTCAATGTATTTATTCCAATTCATGTTATCTGTGAAAGTTAGGTCGAGGAGTTAGAATGATGAAGTCTCAGGCAGGGTGTTATTTGCCATGACAATCGGTGGTTGAAGAGGGTTCCTTCTATTATTGCCATGCCATTGTTATAACCACCTAACTCAGCTGTTCACAAACTTTCTGTCGACGACTGGCATCTGTTGAGGTCAAAAGAATTGGCCAGGTAAAACTGCTAATTAGTTTCATAACGTAACAATTAGTTTTCGGTTTAGGGTTTTTGTTATTTATTTTTGTTTTGTGTTGAACGAATCTGATTTAAAAGACCATTGTAATGTTTCTGTTCTCTTCACCCGGCTCTAAAACTCTGGGTTCTCACCATAGTGTCCTTAGGCTGACCGCTGATAGTGTTGATACACCTTCATGAAATATCTAGTGGCTTCATCTGAGTCCCAAGTGTGCACCACGTGGAATTAATTCCTTGCAGTTGGAAGATGGTTTACAGGTTCATAGAATAACATGGACACGCTTCATGCTCACAAATGTCAATGTTATTCATCCTGGTCACCAATTCGTCCAGTTAGGTGATTATACACCGAATCGTATATAAAAATATTCGTCATCATTCCACTGTTAATTTATCCATCTCATTAACCAGTCGCGATTCGTTAGTGAAACAAATACATCCCTGAGAACTTTCTATTAATATTTCGCCTCCAAGTCGCCCACAGAGACACTTATTAAACTAATTCTAACTATTCTGAACAAACCCTCTCTTCGAACACGTGATATTTCTTTAAATAATCAGAGCTTATAATATCCTCATGCAATAATAGTTAACTAATATACAAGGAGACCCCCCCCCCACTGCCACCCATGGAATCGTTAATGAAAATCACAATCCTTTCTGTAATCCAACCATATTAAGTACAAATAAGCGTCAGCCTATGCCTGACTTGTCCACCAAGTTTCAGTCATGAATATTCAACAGTCTTTATTTTATAGCCATTCAATGATCCATGCTTCAAACGTGTACCTCTGCATTGCTTAATACTGAGCACTACCTAGTGGTCGTTGATAAGTTTGGGGGTAGCTTTGGGCAGGCACAGTGGTGGCGTAACAGTGAACAGTGGTTTCAATAAGATTAGGATATCTCCACCACTCAAATGACTCATTGTGGGGACACTTTGGTCATCATCTCATGAATAGGAGATGTGATCCTGATTGTGCTTCAGACTTACCGGACCCTACCCCCTCCCGATTTTTAACTCTTCAGATTTTAACAATCCCCAGACTATTGCTGAACTGAAGTCATCACAGTCAAAATCAGAGGAAAATCATGAAAGAATCATGTGAGGCTTTAGAACAATTTCGACGGTTGAATTCGGCCCAAAACACCAAAAACAATAGAAAAAAACATATAAATTTCACCTTACGCATGTAATAGTTTTTTTACATTACCTTTTGACTCGGATCAAAGTGTAGTATCCGTTCTGTTTCAGACGACTACTTTTTCATGAATGTCTCCCTTTGTTTGGCAGGGGAGTATTACCTGTCGCCTATGCGCTCTAATTCGTAACGGATTGTGTCGATGAGACTATACTGTTTTTGTTCTCAATACAAGGACTTCTTTTTTGTGATCTGGAGTTTCTGTACATTTAAAAACCGACCGTCTCACCTAACCCTCGCGGGGAGCCAAGCAAACTAATAATTAATGTAATAACAAACTAATAATTAATGTAATAGCAAATTAATAATTAATGTAATAGCAAACTAATAATTAATGTAATAGCAAACTAATAATTAATGTAACAACAAACTAATAATTAATGTAATAGCAAATTAATAATTAATGTAATAGCAAACTAATAATTAATGTAATAGCAAACTAATAATTAATGTAATAACAAACTAATAATTAATGTAATAGCAAATTAATAATTAATGTAATAGCAAACTAATAATTAATGTAATAGCAAATTAATAATTAATGTAATAGCAAACTAATAATTAATGTACTAGCAAACTAATAATTAATGTAATAGCAAACTAATAATTAATGTAATAGCAAATTAATAATTAATGTAATAGCAAACTAATAATTAATGTAATAGCAAACTAATAATTAATGTAATAACAAACTAATAATTAATGTAATAGCAAATTAATAATTAATGTAATAGCAAACTAATAATTAATGTAATAGCAAACTAATAATTAATGTAATAACAAACTAATAATTAATGTAATAGCAAATTAATAATTAATGTAATAGCAAACTAATAATTAATGTAATAGCAAATTAATAATTAATGTAATAGCAAACTAATAATTAATGTAATAGCAAACTAATAATTAATGTAATAACAAACTAATAATTAATGTAATAGAAAATTAATAATTAATGTAATAGCAAACTAATAATTAATGTAATAGCAAACTAATAATTAATGTAATAACAAACTAATAATTAATGTAATAGCAAATTAATAATTAATGTAATAGCAAACTAATAATTAATGTAATAGCAAACTAATAATTAATGTAATAGCAAACTAATAATTAATGTAATAGCAAATTAATAATTAATGTAATAGCAAACTAATAATTAATGTAATAGCAAACTAATAATTAATGTAATAGCAAACTAATAATTAATGTAATAGCAAACTAATAATTAATGTAATATCAAACTAATAATTAATGTAATAACAAACTAATAATTAATGTAATAACAAACTAATAATTAATGTAATAGCAAACTAATAATTAATGTAATAGCAAACTAATAATTAATGTAATAGCAAACTAATAATTAATGTAATAGCAAACTAATAATTAATGTAATATCAAACTAAAAATTAATGTAATAGCAAACTAATAATTAATGTAATAGCAAACTAATAATTAATGTAATAACAAACTAATAATTAATGTAATAACAAACTAATAATTAATGTAATAGAAAACTAATAATTAATGTAATAGCAAACTAATAATTAATGTAATAGCAAACTAATAATTAATGTAATAGCAAACTAATAATTAATGTAATATCAAACTAAAAATTAATGTAATAGCAAACTAATAATTAATGTAATAGCAAACTAATAATTAATGTAATAACAAACTAATAATTAATGTAATAACAAACTAATAATTAATGTAATATCAAACTAAAAATTAATGTAATAGCAAACTAATATTTAATGTAATAACAAACAAATAATTAATGTAATAACAAACTAATAATTAATGTAATATCAAACTAATAATTAATGTAAGCGCAAACTAATAATTAATGTAATAATTAACTAATAATTAATGTAATAGCAAACTAATAATTAATGTAATAGCAAACTAATAATTAATGTAATAGCAAACTAATAATTAATGTAATAACAAACTAATAATTAATGTAATAGCAAATTAATAATTAATGTAATAGCAAACTAATAATTAATGTAATAGCAAACTAATAATTAATGTAATAGCAAACTAATAATTAATGTAATAGCAAACTAATAATTAATGTAATAGCAAACTAATAATTAATGTAATAACAAACTAATAATTAATGTAATAACAAACAAATAATTAATGTAATAACAAATTAATAATTAATGTAATAGCAAACTAATAATTAATGTAATATCAAACTAATAATTAATGTAATAACAAACTAATAATTAATGTAATAACAAACTAATAATTAATGTAATAGCAAACTAATAATTAATGTAATAGCAAACTAATAATTAATGTAATAGCAAACTAATAATTAGTGCAATAGCAAACTAATAATTAATGTAATAGCAAACTAATAATTAATGTAATAACAAACTCATAATTAATGTAATAATTAACTAATAATTAATGTAATAGCAAACTAATAATTAATGTAATAACAAACAAATAATTAATGTAATAACAAACTAATAATTAATGTAATAGCAAACTAATAATTAATGTAATAACAAACTAATAATTAATGTAATAGCAAATTAATAATTAATGTAATAGCAAACTAATAATTAATGTAATAGCAAACTAATAATTAATGTAATAACAAACTAATAATTAATGTAATAGCAAATTAATAATTAATGTAATAGCAAACTAATAATTAATGTAATAGCAAATTAATAATTAATGTAATAGCAAACTAATAATTAATGTACTAGCAAACTAATAATTAATGTAATAGCAAACTAATAATTAATGTAATAGCAAATTAATAATTGATGTAATAGCAAACTAATAATTAATGTAATAACAAACTAATAATTAATGTAATAGCAAATTAATAATTAATGTAATAGCAAACTAATAATTAATGTAATAGCAAATTAATAATTAATGTAATAGCAAACTAATAATTAATGTAATAGCAAACTAATAATTAATGTAATAACAAACTAATAATTAATGTAATAGCAAATTAATAATTAATGTAATAGCAAACTAATAATTAATGTAATAGCAAACTAATAATTAATGTAATAGCAAACTAATGATTAATGTAATAGCAAACTAATAATTAATGTAATATCAAACTAATAATTAATGTAATAACAAACTAATAATTAATGTAATAACAAACTAATAATTAATGTAATAGCAAACTAATAATTAATGTAATAGCAAACTAATAATTAATGTAATAACAAACTAATAATTAATGTAATATCAAACTAAAAATTAATGTAATAGCAAACTAATAATTAATGTAATATCAAACTAATAATTAATGTAATAACAAACTAATAATTAATGTAATAACAAACTAATAATTAATGTAATAGCAAACTAATAATTAATGTAATAGCAAACTAATAATTAATGTAATAACAAACTAATAATTAATGTAATATCAAACTACAAATTAATGTAATAGCAAACTAATAATTAATGTAATATCAAACTAATAATTAATGTAATAACAAACTAATAATTAATGTAATAACAAACTAATAATTAATGTAATAGCAAACTAATAATTAATGTAATAGCAAACTAATAATTAATGTAATAGCAAACTAATAATTAATGTAATATCAAACTAAAAATTAATGTAATAGCAAACTAATAATTAATGTAATAGCAAACTAATAATTAATGTAATAACAAACTAATAATTAATGTAATAACAATCATAATTAATGTAATAGAAAACTAATAATTAATGTAATAGCAAACTAATAATTAATGTAATAGCAAACTAATAATTAATGTAATAGAAAACTAATAATTAATGTAATATCAAACTAAAAATTAATGTAATAGCAAACTAATAATTAATGTAATAACAAACTAATAATTAATGTAATAACAAACAAATAATTAATGTAATAACAAACTAATAATTAATGTAATATCAAACTAATAATTAATGTAATAGCAAACTAATAATTAATGTAATAATTAACTAATAATTAATGTAATAGCAAACTAATAATTAATGTAATAGCAAACTAATAATTAATGTAATAGCAAACTAATAATTAATGTAATAACAAACTAATAATTAATGTAATAGCAAATTAATAATTAATGTAATAGCAAACTAATAATTAATGTAATAGCAAACTAATAATTAATGTAATAGCAAACTAATAATTAATGTAATATCAAACTAATAATTAATGTAATAGCAAACTTATAATTAATGTAATAACAAACTAATAATTAATGTAATAACAAACAAATAATTAATGTAATAACAAATTAATAATTAATGTAATAGCAAACTAATAATTAATGTAATATCAAACTAATAATTAATGTAATAACAAACTAATAATTAATGTAATAACAAACTAATAATTAATGTAATAGCAAACTAATAATTAATGTAATAGCAAACTAATAATTAATGTAATAGCAAACTAATAATTAGTGCAATAGCAAACTAATAATTAATGTAATAGCAAACTAATAATTAATGTAATAGCAAACTAATAATTAATGTAATAACAAACTAATAATTAATGTAATAGCAAACTAATAATTAATGTAATAGCAAACTAATAATTAATGTAATAGCAAACTAATAATTAATGTAATAACAAACTAATAATTAATGTAATAACAAACTAATAATTAATGTAATAACAAACAAATAATTAATGTAATAACAAACTAATAATTAATGTAATAACAAACTAATAATTAATGTAATAGCAAACTAATAATTAATGTAATAGCAAACTAATAATTAATGTAATAACAAACTAATAATTAATGTAATAGCAAACTAATAATTAATGTAATAGCAAACTAATAATTAATGTAATAGCAAACTAATAATTAATGTAATACCAAACTAATAATTAATGTAATAGCAAACTAATAATTAATGTAATAGCAAACTAATAATTAATGTAATAGCAAACTAATAATTAATGTAATAGCAAACTAATAATTAGTGCAATAGCAAACTAATAATTAATGTAATAGCAAACTAATAATTAATGTAATAGCAAACTAATAATTAATGTAATAGCAAACTAATAATTAATGTAATACCAAACTAATAATGAATGTAATAACAAACTAATAATTAATGTAATATCAAACTAATAATTAATGTAATAGCAAACTAATAATTAATGTAATAGCAAACTAATAATTAATGTAATAACAAACTAATAATTAATGTAATAGCAAACTAATAATTAATGTAATAGCAAACTAATAATTAGTGCAATAGCAAACTAATAATTAATGTAATAGCAAACTAATAATTAATGTAATAACAAACTAATAATTAATGTAATAGCAAACTAATAATTAATGTAATAGCAAACTAATAATTAGTGCAATAGCAAACTAATAATTAATGTAATAACAAACTAATAATTAATGTAATAGCGAACTAAAAATTAATGTAATAACAAACTAATAATTAATGTAATAGCAAACTAATAATTAATGTAATAGCAAACTAATAATTAGTGCAATAGCAAACTAATAATTAATGTAATAGCAAAGTAATAATTAATGTAATAGCAAACTAATAATTAATGTAATATCAAACTAATAATTAATGTAATAACAAACTAATAATTAATGTAATAGCAAACTAATAATTAATGTAACAACAAACTAATAATTAATGTAATAACAAACTAATAATTAATGTAATAGCAAACTAATAATTAATGTAATAGCAAACTAATAATTAATGTAATAACAAACTAATAATTAATGTAATAGCAAACTAATAATTAATGTAATAGCAAACTAATAATTAATGTAATATCAAACTAATAATTAATGTAATAGCAAACTAATAATTAATGTAATAGCAAACTAATAATTAATGTAATAGCAAACTAATAATTAGTGCAATAGCAAACTAATAATTAATGTAATAACAAACTAATAATTAATGTAATAACAAACTAATAATTAATGTAATAGCAAACTAATAATTAATGTAATAGCAAACTAATAATTAATGTAATAGCAAACTAATAATTAATGTAATAACAAACTAATAATTAATGTAATAACAAACTAATAATTAATGTAATAACAAACAAATAATTAATGTAATAACAAACTAATAATTAATGTTATAACAAACTAATAATTAATGTAATAGCAAACTAATAATTAATGTAATAGCAAACTAATAATTAATGTAATAGCAAACTAATAATTAATGTAATAGCAAACTAATAATTAATGTAATAGCAAACTAATAATTAATGTAATAGCAAACTAATAATTAATGTAATAGCAAACTAATAATTAATGTAATACCAAACTAATAATTAATGTAATAGCAAACTAATAATTAATGTAATAGCAAACTAATAATTAATGTAATAGCAAACTAATAATTAATGTAATAGCAAACTAATAATTAGTGCAATAGCAAACTAATAATTAATGTAATAGCAAACTAATAATTAATGTAATAGCAAACTAATAATTAATGTAATAGCAAACTAATAATTAATGTAATACCAAACTAATAATGAATGTAATAACAAACTAATAATTAATGTAATATCAAACTAATAATTAATGTAATAGCAAACTAATAATTAATGTAATAGCAAACTAATAATTAATGTAATAACAAACTAATAATTAATGTAATAGCAAACTAATAATTAATGTAATAGCAAACTAATAATTAGTGCAATAGCAAACTAATAATTAATGTAATAGCAAACTAATAATTAATGTAATAACAAACTAATAATTAATGTAATAGCAAACTAATAATTAATGTAATAGCAAACTAATAATTAGTGCAATAGCAAACTAATAATTAATGTAATAACAAACTAATAATTAATGTAATAGCGAACTAAAAATTAATGTAATAACAAACTAATAATTAATGTAATAGCAAACTAATAATTAATGTAATAGCAAACTAATAATTAGTGCAATAGCAAACTAATAATTAATGTAATAGCAAAGTAATAATTAATGTAATAGCAAACTAATAATTAATGTAATATCAAACTAATAATTAATGTAATAACAAACTAATAATTAATGTAATAGCAAACTAATAATTAATGTAACAACAAACTAATAATTAATGTAATAACAAACTAATAATTAATGTAATAGCAAACTAACAATTAATGTAATAGCAAACTAATAATTAATGTAATAACAAACTAATAATTAATGTAATAGCAAACTAATAATTAATGTAATAGCAAACTAATAATTAATGTAATATCAAACTAATAATTAATGTAATAGCAAACTAATAATTAATGTAATAGCAAACTAATAATTAATGTAATAGCAAACTAATAATTAGTGCAATAGCAAACTAATAATTAATGTAATAACAAACTAATAATTAATGTAATAACAAACTAATAATTAATGTAATAGCAAACTAATAATTAATGTAATAGCAAACTAATAATTAATGTAATAGCAAACTAATAATTAATGTAATAACAAACTAATAATTAATGTAATAACAAACTAATAATTAATGTAATAACAAACAAATAATTAATGTAATAACAAACTAATAATTAATGTTATAACAAACTAATAATTAATGTAATAGCAAACTAATAATTAATGTAATAGCAAACTAATAATTAATGTAATAGCAAACTAATAATTAATGTAATAGCAAACTAATAATTAATGTAATAGCAAACTAATAATTAATGTAATAGCAAACTAATAATTAATGTAATACCAAACTAATAATTAATGTAATAGCAAACTAATAATTAATGTAATAGCAAACTAATAATTAATGTAATAGCAAACTAATAATTAATGTAATAGCAAACTAATAATTAATGTAATAACAAACTAATAATTAATGTAATAGCAAACTAATAATTAATGTAATAACAAACTAATAATTAATGTAATAGCAAACTAATAATTAATGTAATAGCAAACTAATAATTAGTGCAATAGCAAACTAATAATTAATGTAATAACAAACTAATAATTAATGTAATAGCAAACTAATAATTAATGTAATAGCAAACTAATAATTAATGTAATAACTAACTAATAATTAATGTAATAACAAACTAATAATTAATGTAATAGCAAACTAATAATTAATGTAATAGCAAACTAATAATTAATGTAATAACAAACTAATAATTAATGTAATAACAAACTAATAATTAATGTAATAACAAACAAATAATTAATGTAATAACAAACTAATAATTAATGTAATACCAAACTAATAATTAATGTAATAACAAACTAATAATTAATGTAATAACAAACAAATAATTAATGTAATAACAAACTAATAATTAATGTAATATCAAACTAATAATTAATGTAATAACAAAATAATTATTAATGTAATAGCAAACTAATAATTAATGTGATAGCAAACTAATAATTAATGTAATAGCAAACTAATAATTAATGTAATAGCAAACTAATAATTAATGTAATAGCAAACTAATAATTAATGTAATAGAAAACTAATAATTAATGTAATAACAAACTAATAATTAATGTAATAGTAAACTAATAATTAATGTAATAACAAACAAATAATTAATGTAATAACAAACTAATAATTAATGCAATAGCAAACTAATAATTAATGTAATAACAAACTAATAATTAATGTAATAACAAACTAATAATTAATGTAATAGCAAACTAATAATTAATGTAATAACAAACTAATAATTAATGTAATAACAAACTAATAATTAATGTAATAACAAACTAATAATTAATGTATAGCAAACTAATAATTAATGTAATAGCAAACTAATAATTATGTAATAGCAAACTAATAATTAATGTAATAGCAAACTAATAATTAATGTAATAGCAAACTAATAATTAATGTAATAGCAAACTAATAATTAATGTAATAGCAAACTAATAATTAATGTAATAGCAAACTAATAATTAATGTAATAACAAACTAATAATTAATGTAATCGCAAGCTAATAATTAATGTAATAACAAACTAATAATTAATGTAATAGCAAACTAATAATTAATGTAATAGCAAACTAATAATTAATGTAATAACAAACTAATAATTAATGTAATAACAAACTAATAATTAATGTAATAGCACACTAATAATTAATGTAATAACAAACTAATAATTAATGTAATAACAAACTAATAATTAATGCAATATCAAACTAATAATAAATGTAATATTAAACTAATAATTAATGTAATAACAAACTAATAATTAATGTAATATCAAACTAATAATTAATGTAATAACAAACTAATCATTAATGTAATAACAAACTAATAATTAATGTAATAACAAACTAATAATTAATGTAATATCAAACTAATAATTAATGTAATAGCAAACTAATAATTAATGTAATAGCAAACTAATAATTAATGTAATAACAAACTAATAATTAATGTAATATCAAACTAATAATTAATGTAATAGAAAACTAATAATTAATGTAATAACAAACTAATAATTAATGTAATAGAAAACTAATAATTAATGTAATAACAAACTAATAATTAATGTAATAACAAACTAATAATTAATGTAATAACAAACTAATAATTAATGTAATAGCAAACTAATAATCAATGTAATAACAAACTAATAATTAATGTAATAGCAAACTAATAATTAATTAAAAAAAAACCCGATTCAAACGAGAAAATGGGAAAGTTGTAGCAGCAACGACGCAAATAAAAAAAATATAATATCAACCATTTGTGAAAACAGGCTTAGCAACAACATTTTCCATTCTAAATACTTATTAACGTTGCCTTAGCAATCGATTAACGGATGTGATTTAAATATAAACTCCATGTTTTTCCTTGGTTTTCGACGTTGCAGATGGGTCAATCTATTTTCCCATTAAACTAATAAGTTTATAAATCATTTTATTTCGTTCTAGATTTAAAAAAAATCATTATTCTTTTTTGGAACGTATGTTTTTTTTTATTGAATTATTAAAATATTAAAAAAATAAGTACAGTTAAGAGTTACATTTTGATTCGTTGAACAACTTTAAGATTTAAGATTTCAAGAGGCGCGTTATTCGTAAATTTATTTTGGGAGGGATTCTACAGCCTTATAGTATGTCGGCTAGAAGCTTCACTGTACACACACGTATGTAGGAGAGTTTGAATTACCTACTAGACATTATCTTCGAGTGTCTCCAGTCTCTCTGTACAAGGGGTTGTCAGGACAACCTGACATGATGATACTTTACCCTACAAGTAAACCCTGACTAAATATTTAAAATAACATGGTATTCAAAGCCCAAATAAGATCCCATCGACACGGCTATACACTGGCTCATACAAGGAATGGTGCACCTTTTCCAAGTAATGTTACCTCAAGTAAGAGCACTTAGCTGGATACTCCACCGGACTAGATGAATTCTTGTTCTGGAATCCGGTAAGACGAAGAGACCACAAGAAATATATACTATAACAGAGTTCACGAGTCAATTGGGAAGAGAATAATTAATATTCTTAACTTCTTTACTAACTCAACGTTTGACAGGTAAAGAAGAACTTTAATAGAATATTCGAATATCTATGTATCTCATATAGAGATCAAGTGTTAGCCCAAGGAAGGGACCCCTTGATTTCTGAGAACTTCGACTGAAGTAAGATAGAACAAAATGTAGCTATAGTGGATGCGGTTATCTAAAAAAAGTGGAGTAGAAAATGACTAACTTGGGTTTACTTTCAGCAGCCTCGTAACTCTTACTTCCTTTATTTTGTCCTTTATTCCTCACATTCCATGAGCGATGTTTCTTACAAAGGGGGAAGAATTGCTGTTTTCTGGGTCGGAATCTATCCATCTAACACTTTGACCGTAAAGTGGTATTTTTAGCTCCTTACACTAAGTGGCTTCACACCTTGTCTGGAGCTATTTCCATTTAAAAATGGTATTAAAACGGTATTTTCCACAAGGTTAGAGCAAGGTGAGAAATGGAAACTTCTATTAGAAGTTAAAAACAAGAATTAAGGCTGACGTAATGGGAGGAAGAAAGGCGAAATTGTTTATCTCTCTTAAGTATTTGACATCAATGCGAACCGGCGACTGTTTTCGAGAAGGTCCAACCATCCAAAAAGGAGGGGGATATGCAGTTCATGTATACGTATTTGGTGTGTAAAGTAAATCAGATACAAGTAAAAAGTAAATTCGTATGAATCAGAATGGTACACTTTTGTTGACCAGCTTGTTTCTGTTGTCGGCATTCTTGCAGGAGGGACCACGTAATGGTTGTCAACATTCCTCAGTGAAAGTGGTATTATGGAATCGACTGGATTCGAACTTGACCCACCCAGGTCGTTAGTCCGCGTCGTTATCAACTTCACCACCGTCACCTCCAAAAATACCAGTGTAAATAATGGGGTTTTGGTAGTTCTTTTGTATAAGTCATATTATTACCGATACAAGGAAAACAGAAAAAAACTCCTGCTGTTACATCACCACAATGGCTACCTTTACAACTAGACGATTGAGTAAATACTTACAGCGTGTCAACAAGATATTATGGATCATCTGATGGGGATCCAATAACTAATTACGCAATGTTACATATATATACACAAACATATACTTATTCTATATATTAATACGATAGCGTGTGTGTTCGTCTGCCACGCTTACATCAAAAGCTCTGCGCATGCGTGCCGCACCTAGATTTGGAAAAGCATTCAAGTGACCTAATTTTCGTAATGTTCTCATCTATTTCCATTTGGCGCAACGGTTAGCGACGTAAGATTTTGACATCGGTTTTTGACGTCGGCCCGACTGGTTTATAGTTCGATCCCAGCCAACCTCTAAGTTTTTTTTCTACATCGAGGGGGGGGGGGGTAGGGAGGAGACGACCGGGAAGACACATATTAATACGATAGCGTGTGTGTTATTTTGTGTGTCACGCTTACATCAAAAGCAATGACCTAATTTAATTTAATGTATTTTATTCAAACATGTATAGGTTAGGAACAAGATAATTAGTATTTAAAACATCATTTCGTGTAATTTACACGCGTCCTGTTAGTCAATATAGTAATACGTTAATAACGTTAAGGGAGTTGCGTGGTGTAATTGTTACAGGCGGGGACTGTTAGCACGTGTTCTGGGTTCTTTCTACTGCATTCCTTCTACTAATATCCTTGTGAAACGTATGAATCTATATATCCTCCCCCATAACTATAGATTACATAACTGGATAGACTAGACTCTCAAATCTCTCAAATAACACCAATATTTTCTTTGCTTATTTCGGAATTGTTTCTTGTCGTCATAGACTTCTTGCCACTGAACTCAAGCAATGCCGGGAATGAGACGGGTGATGATGCGATTGCAGATTGCGCAACCTTTGCTTCACAAACAACTCGTTTTGAGACTGAACGGTGGCTTATTTAGCACACCCCATCTACCTACCTACGCATGTATCTACCTACTAACCTATGTGTATCGCGCTCTGAATGAGAAGAGAGGAGATGTGGTTTGTAAATTGTGTGAGGAAAATCCACGGTTGTCATTAAAACAAAACACATTCTCTGTATCTATGACACAGCTGCAGCTGTAATGAACACTCCTACGATTTTGATGACGTTGTTATACCAGTTATCTGTCGGATTTATTTATCGGTAATGTTAAAGAAAAAGCTTTCCTACGCGAGAGTTTGTCATCTCGTTTAACCCACGTGTAGAATTAAGGACGAGACCATACCTACTTTCTGTCGTGTCCTTTAAAACGGACAGACATTTCGTCCAGCCCCTCCTAATATGCTGCCTTCCGAAACCCTAGCAGGCGTTGTCTCTAGGTTACGTCTTCTGATAGCAGTCGGCTATCTTTTCATGAATACATAACACAAAGTAAGTAACATTTACTTATTTATTACTCACGCAGAGTTCTCTATCTCCGACCCCGGTAACATGTGTTTTTTTCTTATTTTATTCTGGGACCTTTATGTATTCATCCTTTAGTACTTATCTGTTGGTCTCTCCTAGTATCGTGTATCATCCTACATGTTCCGTAATATCTTTTGCATTTGTCTTCAACAAACTGTTTATCTGTGAAAAAAAAATATGTGTATGTAAATCCAACTGTTTCTTCTTCACTGTTGTTCGTTTCCCTCTTTCTTCACACATCCGTATGTATTATCAGCGATAACACAACACACAAAATGGCGTCCTCGTGTACGGGAAATATATCTCCAAACACGTGCGCCACTAAAAAGTAAAAGCCAGAATAGAAAATAGTCGTAGCTTTTCAATGTCAAAAATCTAGAACATTCGCATAAAAAGTGGGTTAAGAGCTCAAGAATGTTTATATTGTTTAAAATATAATAACTTAATAAATGTTCCGAATTTACTGAAAAACACATTATAATTCATACAATTGTTTCTTCCCGTTCTAAAACGCTTGAAATTGTTTGAATCTTTTTCTGTGATTTGTCTATAGAAATGCAGTTTGAAATTTTATCGATGGTAGCTTTGAAAAAAACAACATGAAAGATAAGTAAAATGAAGGAAGATGGGCAGACGAAGAAGTGTTGTGAGGTATGAATAGTGGTTTCAACAGATGGGGGAAATCCCACACTTCAAATAACTCATTGTGGGAACACTTTGGTGATCGTCTCTTCAGTAAAAGATGTGATTCTGATTGTTATTTACACTCACCGGACATTAACCCCCCCCACACACACACGATTTTTAACTCTCCAGTTTTTTATCTGTAGGGTTATCTCAAAGATAAAGTTCATCAAAGCAATTCCCAGAGTATTCTTGAAGTGAAGAGGAGCATCACAGCCGAAACCAGAAGAATACCAAGAAAAAAGTGTGTGATGTGTTAGACAAATTTTGACGGTTAAATTTGGTCAAGGAACACCAAAATCTATAGAACAAAAGCTCTAATTCTTGAACTCGTCAGACAGACATACGTTTTGTTAGCATAAAGATGGGCTGAGAAATACGAAGCTGTCATTGGCTGAACAAACCACGTGGTAGGTTAGAGAATAGGATTTTGAAATAGTCATCAGTTATCACAACAAGAAGCTAGATACGGGTGTCACAACAGCCGCTTGGAAAATGAAATGCTAATTAATAATCATAGAAACTCATGATGCAACTAACCGGCCGGTTCCATTTACTTACCTTTTGCCCAACGCTAGAAGTGAGCAGAAGTTTAGCTCCTCAAAAAGAAAAAGACTTGACCTGAATATGCGCATACAACAGAGAGGTTCGCCACATATTTGAGAACATAATTCCTCCACTTATCACGACTTTGAGTCCCTATTTAAGCTGTCAGGTGCGACATACCAATACAAACACTTATCTTGTCCGTCCATTTTATTTTTATATGTTTTATTTTACATAGCTCGAGTCTGGTAGCCGGAAACAATTTCAAACAATGGTTCACCTCAACCTGTGCAGCGGCTATTGCACATAGACACTAAACATTTCGCAGTTTCAACCGCCATGCCAGCTGGAAATAGGCAAAAATTTGTAGCATCAAGAAACCAATAAAAAATCGTACTAGTCGGGAATTCGTCCTCGACAATAACTTCTACAGTGTCGGGCTGAGGTATGGTCAAGTTACGTCTCAGGGAGTTCACCCTCCCAGGTTTTACCTTCTCCTTGAGAAGGGGGTAGTATATCGCTAATCGCCTGAATGCCGACGGGGCTGCTTAGGCATTTTTGTAGGTCAGAGTGCACTAATCCTAGTGCACTAGCTTTTAAACTTAACACCTGACCTTGTGTCTAACCTCCTGGAGAGGTAAATCAAATAAAAGTGTAATAGCTGCAGCTAAGAGTATATATATATATATATATATATATATATATATATATATATATATATATATATATATATATATATATATATATATATATATACTGAGATGATAGAAATAGCATCGCGTCGCAGAAATTAGGAACTCGTAATTTCTGGAAAACCTATAATAGTGCGTTGAACAATGGGCAATCAATAATTCACTCACTATCCAACCACCACGAAACTGCTTCCACGACAGCGAACAAGGCTGCATTGTTTGCCCAGCTGTTTGCCCTAAACTACACCTTGGATTCCACAAACCACCTGCTATCTAATTTCCACTACAGACAGAAAACGCACTAGATTAGCTGATCATCACTCCTGCGCATGTCCTGGCTCTCATAAAAAACTTGATACTTCCAAATCATTTGGACCAGATCATCCCTGCTATAGTAATTTAAAAAAATGCTCGACTCAGCTGGCACCTGTCTTCTCCAAACTCTATAACAAATCCCTTGTTGAATCTTGCTTTTCTGATATCTAGAAAATGTGCTCTCTTGTACCCGTTTTCATATTCAGCCATACGAACTAGCAATGCATTGTACAGTCTTAACTTCAGAGGCATTGTTATGCCCTTCTTTCTCCATATCTGTTCTTTTAGACGCTGAATAGCAGGTGGCTATTCTTAATCTTTTGCTAATTTCAGATGATGATCCCGGAACCACTGAGCCAATAAATTCATGCGCTTCCTTTTTTCTACTGAATAACACCGTCGACGCAAATATAGTAATAGTGGTTAAAAGCCTAGAGAATTGCTAGGGGACACTTATTTTCAGATCATGTTTCTGTGTTTCTTGTTTCTTAGAAAAAAGAAGCATCTGGCTGGACCAGTTACAAATATAGCCTGTACAGTCCGTTCGGAACTTTTTCCACAGGCAATGTATCCAACTCCTCTTTCGGAATAGGTAATGCCTGGAAGGATCCTAAGACAGAACAGCTTTTGGAAGATCGATGATTGTTTGTAAAATTCTGTTAATAAATTAACCCTTAAATGCTTTATTTTTTATATTGGTTTTACATCGAAAATACGCATTTCCTATTTAGCGTGTGTGCTGATGCAACACCATACAAATACCTACTCCCACTTGCCAACGAGTTGCAGTTTCACACATTTTCGCTGAATATTATATCAAAAAGGCATTTTGTTGGAATGTGTCATACTTGAAAAACAAAAAGCATTTAAGGGTTAATATTGAAAAAAAAGATGGCATTATTTGTGATAAATTAAGCCTAATGCAGATACCAGCTACGAAGATGGCGATACGATTCAGAACACGTGGGAGCCTAGATGAAGCCAACAAGACGATGCGTTATTAACATGAGCACAACAGACCGATATTCGTTATTGTTTAAGTAGTGAGGTTAATTATCAGCTTTGGGACGTTTTTTCTTTGTGTAACTATTACATATGCTTCAGAATTTAAGGTATTTCCGTACGGGTTTGTGATGAGAATCTCTCTGAGCGGCCATTTTCTTATTGACCAAGTATTTTCTTGCTGTACGAGTTCGACTGAAAGCCGGACCCGGTGTGGATTCTTTCTTTTATGAAGGGATGAGGGTGGAGGGTCAGTAATAGTTTACATTTTCGACGTTATTTATACCTAGTAAATAAATTGAGCATCTATTGGCAATTATAAACGGGGGCACAATTGTACCCCCTACCACCACCTCACACACGCGACTTTCGAATATGTGCTCCACCCCATCTTAAATTTTCCAACCACTGCCACCATCCCTGCGTCGATGGCGTCAATCGGTAGGAAATGTCTCAGAACGAAGAGGGATGGGGGGGGGGGAATTAAAATTACGTTTAGAACATTCCTTTGCGTTTATGTCTTTCTTTTATTTAATTTTCATTTTCCTTTTTTATTTTCTTCTCTTTTTCTTCTCTCGTTCGTTTAAGTACGCTGGGCCGGGCTGTAACATCTCGGCGCAAGAGTGCAGTTAAGTTTACGTTGAAACTGGGGCAAGCGCGCTGATTACGCTGAGTATATGAAGGGGTAGGAGGAGGGTATTGATTAAATCCCCCCCTCTCTCTCTCTCTTTCTCTCTTTTCTCTCTTCGCATTTACTCATTCCCGATTCCTTCTCCTTTATTCCACTTTCCGAACGAAATGCGCGCGTCGCCCGATTGGCTGAATTCTATAGCAAACTGTTCTCTGATTGGTCCGATTTGAATATCTTCTCCTGGTGTCTGTGATTCACAGCCTAATTACACCACGTGACTTTTTTTTTTATTCTGGGTATGAACGCGGACTTCAGTTTGCGGAGTGGCGGGCACCTTCTCTCTGCAAATCCCATCCTAATCGGAGATTTTCGACTGTAGTCGGTCGGTACGAACAAATGTCAGAGTAGAGTATGCTTCTGTCCTGTTCTAGTTCATCATCTCAGGCATTAACCCCCCCCCCTCTGAAGGGAGCAATGGTTTATCGACATTAGCTGTTCCGAGAATGGTAGAATTTGAACCCGCCGAGAGTACCCCATTTTTTTTTTTTAGGGGGGTCCGTACTTTGTTGCAGTACAAATGTAAATATACGGACTTTAATCGTGGAGCAGCAACCCCCCATCTCCCCCTCTCCATCTCTTCCGATTCGAACTGAACCAAACTTTTCCGACTCTAGTCAGTCGGTACGAACAAACTTAACATCGTCAAACGGTTGTTACTTTTTAATCGATTACCACTCTTTAACCGCTAGCTGCCTTGCCAACCTTCCTACCCCCACATCACCACGACATACCTATCTATTATTTACCTACCTTTCTATCTAGTCTACCGACTTATCTTCAGTTCAATCAACGTACCTCACAATAGACACATCAGTTTAACTTATCAATTAAAACGAAGAATTTTTAATTCTTTTACTTAACTTGTATACCACCTCTCTTTCTCTTTACTAGCCTACGAATGAATATCACTTCCGCTTTTTTACCGACAAACTCTACCCGCTATCTTATGTAATCTATATAATGAAATTATCACATCAGATATTATCTGTCTGACTTCACGAGTTTAGTGTAACTTTTTATATTAAGTTTGAATTTTAAACAATTTCATTCAAATGAATGACTGAACGACATCGCAATAAACTTAATTTACTTCAAAAAATTACTATGAAAAAAAAAAAGTCCTCCAGCATGGATTTTAGCAATTGCGTCTTCGATTCTTTTCTACTATATAAAATTAAGTCAGTCGAATTGTTCAAGTTAGACCTAAAGAGTAATGCATCTGAAATACGAAAAGTTTCAGTCGGTGTTGTTTCGATAAAAAATACATTTCAATCAATTTCATCAATTGCCTATCGATGAGTAATGTTAGAACATTATCTTTTGTAAACTTTATGATTTAAGAGGGTGCCCCCAAGCTCGCAACGACGTCGTACGTAGGTAAAATATTAATAAATATAATTTAATATTATATATATATATATATATATATATATATATATATAGAGAGAGAGAGAGAGAGAGAGAGAGAGAGATAGATAGATAGATAGATAGATAGATAGTAATCCAGGTAACGTAAATATCTACAAGCTAAAGTCCAAAGAATTTCAACGGGGCTTATAAAAGTGGTCAATATTAAATAGAGCTTTTATATATGATTATTTTTATTTATACAGACATGTACATAATCCGCGACACTGTGCTCGATAATGAATTTGGAGATGTGCCAAGAAGATGAGTCAAAGTGATTACACAGGATGAAACTTGGGTCCATCACTATGATCCAGAGACCAATGCCCAGTCAATGCAGTGGAAGCACTTGGACTCACCATCTCCAAAGAAGGCCTAATGTATGTTCTATTTCTATCTCTTTTAACAACGTTACACTTACACATATATATATATATATATATTATTATATATTATTTAAATTATCATTGTTTATCGGCTATTCAACTGGTGGGCGCGCGGTTTAGGGCGTTGGATGCAAGTTGAAAAATACTTGTTATCCAGGGTTTCGAATCGTACGACCGGTAGTGAATAGTCATATCTCTATGCTGATGAGTCCTGATTGAAAAGGGACGAAACGTATACGTACATAGATTATAAACAAAACAACAAATATTTTATATTTGTCGCTCCTCGTAAAAGAAGTAGAGCCCTCTTAATGGTAGTATAAACACAGCATGACGTCACTTGCTTTATAATGCATCATTCCTTCTTTAATAGTAGTAGAATGCCTGGATATCATGCCGCTTTAGTTGTTTAAATTATCATTGTTTATCGGCTATTCAACTGGTGGGCGCGCGGTTTAGGGCGTTGGATGCAAGTTGAAAAATACTTGTTATCCAGGGTTTCGAATCGTACGACCGGTAGTGAATAGTCATATCTCTATGCTGATGAGTCCTGATTGAAAAGGGACGAAACGTATACGTACATAGATTATAAACAAAACAACAAATATTATATATATATATATATATATATATATATAGGGTGGGCAAAAATAAGGGTCCTATTTTTAAAAATTCATAACTTTTTTATTTATTGATTTTTTTAAATTTTTTTTTTTAGAATAAGTAAAGGACCCCTTCCGAAGCAAGCATGAGCCGTATTAGCCCTAAGGAACATACCCTCATTTAGAAAACATTATTTTTGCTTAAAAAACTCAAAACAGTGTAAAAAACAATACTTTAGTTTTTGTAAGTTTTAATAAGTGTTTTTCGGCTAAAATTTGTTTTGTTTATTTCAAAAAATCTCGGAAGGGTCAGTCTACACACACATAAAGTTTGGTGAGTTTAACTTTTATTTTGTGGAAGTTATTCAAATTCAAGTTATTCAAATTTAAAGATAGGACCCTTATTTTGGCCCACCCTGTATATTAAACATTTTCCGTCAAATGGGCATTAATTTTCGTTTTTGCAATTACATTGGGGTTCAACATCAGGATCTTGGGGAGCATTTATTCTAACATCTAATAATCTATTTATTCTATTAGAACCTAAACTAGTTGAAGCTAAGTTAAACGAGGTTGAGAAAGACAATGCAACAGTGTTTATATTGATAAATTTACCTATTTTTTTTCTATCCGGATGAAAGTTCTTCGCAATAATTCTGTAGAATTCTTTAGGTATGTTACTAAGAATGTGCATGCTATAAGCCGTATTAAACCAGATCGAATTTCTACGTCTGTTTTTCTTCCATCTCCTATTACGATCAGTTGGTAGGAGTGGGGTTCGTTTAGGACTTGGATTAATATATACTCCAGTTGCTTCTGCTTCATCGTTACCCTTGGTTAAGACTTTAGTCTCTCATAACAGGTTTTAGATAATGTGCGCATTTTTTATAGCTCCGCTTTAGATAACAAGACGTCTGTCTTCCCTATGTGGTGATTTTTCGTTGGAGATGTATCCGATGTGAGTTTCTTGTTTTTAAGACTTTTGATTTGTCGAATCGTTATGTATTTTTTCTTTTTAAGAACTTTTGAGGGCTTTCTGATGAGTCATGAGCAGAAAGATCCGATATTGAGATATACATGCAGGTTAGTCTTCTGGTAAACAAAACGGAACCGTAATTGTACCAAAAGTGTTTGTTTTGAAAAAATAATCGGTGAGGTGAATAAAATCTTGACCTTTGAAACGTATATATATATATATATATATATATATATATATATATATATATATATATATATATATAGATATATATAGATATATATATATATATATATATATATTATAATATAAAATGAAGTAATAAAATAAGGTGTCAATCAAATTTTATTGGAATTCAAAGTTCAAGCAAAGTATCCTTAAGTCCTTAGCTCATGAGTTTTCAAAGATAATTCTTCTCTTCAGAGGACCATTACCGCAGTTATACTACTACATGTAATAAAATTACGCTTTGAAAATATATAAAATTATATACACATCAAACATATCAACCCAAAAACATACTTTTTGTTGAATCCATACAATCCATCCAGGTCATACAAATTGAGAAACATAATCAGGAAAGACATTACTCCAAGTTATAAACAGCAGTCCATATACGTGAAATTGAAGGAGCTGACAAAGTCATCCAGTCGCAAAATGTGTTAATATTCAATGTTAATGATAAATAAATCAAACAATATAGAAAGTTCAATTAAAATTCCAAAATCCCGATATGTGCAACCCAAATCAAATCAAAGTTCGTTGTTCAATTAAATTCAATTAAATTCAATTTAATGCTCTATCCAGTATATTGAGCTTCAGTTTTTATCCGGATGTTTCACTAATTATAAGATATTAGTTGACGCTTATATCTTTTGTTGGATTGCTTCATATATATATATATATATATATATATATATATATATATATATATATATATATATATATATATATATATATAGTGATTGTATTGTTGTTATTACCTAACTGCTAATCCAATGAAACTTCAGTGCTCATAAAAGAGTGATCAATAACGGGTACGGCTGTATTATAGTATACCTTTCTTTATTTGTACAGACATTATTGCTAATAAGGTTTGTATAAATAAAGGAATTAATACCATATATATATATATATATATATATATATATATATATATATATATATATATATATATATATGATATAATATTGTATATAGATTTTAGTATTTACTTTATCAGTGCTCATTACGTGAGTAGATTAAAGTAGTAAAGTATGAAAACATATTTATGCTAATCAAGCTTCACAGAGGTGCCCGTGAGAATAAAATGCGGACTCCTCTGTGTAGATTAATTACAATAAGTATATTTTTACTCTTTACTATATATATATATATATATATATATATATATATATATATATATATATATATATATATATATTTAAAAAAATATATATTTTTAAAAAAATATATATTTTTAAATATATATATATATATATATATATATATATATATGAGAGAGAGAGAGAGAGGGTGTACTGTTATAATCTGGAGGAATCTCTCGACTTGACGCAGTCGAAATAACTGATGAGAGTTTATCATCTTGGAAGAGTCGCGGAGATGTATTTTATTCTTCCTCATTTGAAATTTTTGGGCTTCCTGTTTGTAAGGACCATGATAGGTTTGACGACAATAATGAAAAGGTTAAAGAATTGATCAATCAAATGCATGATATGTATAGAACATGGATCAGTGATAAGAACTCATCTTTCAAGCATCAATCATACAAGAAGCGCAACAATTAGGTTCACGCTGCTCTCCACAATATGAAATATTCTTGAGCCGCCGAACTCCAACAGGCAGCGGACAAAAAAGATGAGAAAAACTTTTATGAGGGCTTCAGGCATGTTTCTGGTCCACTCCAAACGGACAGAAAATGTCATTGCGTTGAAGAGTACACTTTTAATCAGTTCTTAATTCCAACTCCAAAGTGGATGAGAACGTTATGGCCTCAATTCCTCAGCGACCAGAAGTACCTCACCTTTCTTACCTTCCGACCTTTAAGGAAATCAAAGATGTAATCAAGCAGATCTTGTCAGGCAAGGCTCCAGCAAAGGTTGGAATTCAACCCGAGATCTATAAAACTAATAAAAACCCTCTTGGATCTATTTATTATCATCTGGAAGCATGGGTAAGTACAACACGTTTTCAAAAGCTCTCATAAAACATCTTTCCAAAAAACAAGGTTAGTCGAAGCATCTGTGACAACATCTCTCTGTTATCAGTTGCAGAGCAGATTTTAGCTCGACTTATTCTTTACATCTTATCGAAATTTACCCAGAATCGTGGTGTTATCGACATGATCTTCTCCCTTTGTCAGGTTGCCGAGAAGGTGAGAGAGAGAAATCAGGAATTGTAGATGGTGTTCGTGGACTTAACCAACCTCTTTGGCACCGTGAACGGAGAAGCATTGTGGAAGAAGCCCAGGAAACTCGGTATTCCTGACAACATGATCAGTGTGATTCGTGTCTTTTAACGTGGGTATGAGGGATGCTGTGGTGTCTGACGGGGAGGTTTCGAATCATCCGTTGTTTCCAATGGTACAAAGGAGGGTTGTGTAATGGCTCCGGTTCTCTTTGCGTTATTTTTCTCGGTGATGCTCCAGTATGATTGTGCTAATTCGACCTGTGGTGTTCAGTTCAAATTTCGCTCAAGTAGTGGCATCTTTAACCATCAGTGTTTCAGCGAGAACTCGTGTGCACTCGAGGGTCATATGTGATCTCTTATCTGCGGACGATGCTGCTTTCGTAGCAACATCTCTTGGAGAGGCTAAAGAAATTGTTGATCGCTTCTCAGATGCTTGCAGGGCTTTTGGACTCACCATCAGCATACGGAAGACTAAGGTCGTGCATCAGCCTCCCCCTACTCCTAAGCAGATCAAACGTGTAAAGCAAAAAATAAGCCGTTCACCAATTCCCCAAAATCTCAATAACCAGTAGATTTGAAAGAGCTTGAAGTATGTGAAATTTTTCACATATTTGGGAAATACTGTGAACACACATGCATCGCTTGATGATGTAATTATCAACAGCATAGACAAAGCATCTAATGCTTTTGGTAAGATTCGCCGCTGCCTTTCGGATCAGAAAGGTGTAAAACTATACGTGGATACACACTTTAAGATAAAGTGCAAACTGCTAGTCTTTTCGCAAGATGTATGATTGACGGTATTGAAACGTTCCTCATGTAGTCTCAACAAAGATAGGCTGGTCATATATAAAGAATGATTGATGAGCAGATACCAGAAGTCTTTATGTATGGTGAACTGAAGGATGGGACAAGGAGTACTGGCAGGCATTGGCTTCGATACAAGGACAAGCTGAAATCAAATCTTTCAGCCATTAAAATCCCTGTTGGAAGTTTCGAGGACTTGGCACAAGACAGAAACAAATGGAAAGCAGCTGTTCGGATGGAATAAAGAATTTTGAAGTGGATCGCATTACGAACTTGAGGGGGGGGCAAGATTAAGGACGAAAGTGCGTTCGATCCAACCACAAATATTTTCGCTTGACTGAAATCTCACAATTGCCATAAGCATAAAAAACGAGCTGATTTTCCTTTTGGACACTTATACGTCGAAATCGACGGGAGTGTCCATCATTATATATATATATATATATATATATATATATATATATATATATATATATATATATATATATATATATATATATTAAGCTATGAAAATATATTTATCAGAGGCTCCCGCGTTTCATCCCCGGGGGAAAATTCAGGCTAAAATGCATGGAGTTATTTTGCCGGGTGTTTTTATATACACGGCTAGCTAGTTAACCAATCAGATTATATTGACACAACAAAGGAAACAGGATATAGGCCAATCTATAGAAAACAGAACAATAGAACAGGATATAGGAAGTAATACCAACAAGACATTTGTTCGCGGGAAGCCCAACCATTGGCTGAGAGAACAACAAAGAATCTGATTGGTTAACTAGCTAGCCGTGTATATCAAAACACCCGGCAAAATAACTCCATGCATTTTAGCCTGAAGATTTCCCCCACCGGGGATGAAACGCGCGAGCCTCTGTGTAGCTTAATTGCCATAAATATATTTTCATAGCTTACTACCTAGCTCTACTTACGTATCGAGCACTGTTGAAGTAAATACTGAAAATTGATACATTATAAACTATATCCTATCATAAAATTTTATGTGGATACATGAAATAGTGATATATATATATATATATATATATATATATATATATATATATATAAAGTATAAAGTATAAAGGTATACTCAAAAAAGAATAAAAGGGAAATACCAGCAGAGTGCTCAATTAAATTAAATTAAGAGCGTAATATTTTTTAAATTTTTAAATACAGATTTTAATCAGACATGGACCAGTGGTTTCTGACAAGAAAAGGGTTTTAAATCCCTTATTACGTCTTCTTCAGCATAGTCTGAAATAGTAAATGATGGAATTTCTTCAAAAAACATTTATAACCGTTATGAAACGCTATGGACAAAGAATTTGAAATAAGGGGCCGGCCAGGCGCTAGGTCAGAAAAATAACCGTTAAGTAAGAGATTCTATATTTAGAAGTAAAGAACCAGAGAGAAAGAAAAGAAGAAATAAAGAAAGAAAAGAGAGAAAGAAAGAAAGAAAGAAGGAAGGGAAAATAAATTGAAATGAAATTAAATTTATAATAATAAAAAAATCTATTAATTAAGAGTAAATAAAAAATTATTTTAGTTTACTGATTTATATTTGTTATCATTAAATCACTTTAATTAATTACTGTTGATATTGACAAAACTATTGCACACATAGAGCACCAAAATAGAGCAACAAAATTACGAATGAATAACACCGAACATTATAAACTGTTATAAAATTGAGTGGACAAAGATCTGTCCTTTGGCCTTTCGTCTCTTCGATATACAATATTTCAAAATACTATGTTTTATTGCTGACATTTAAGTCAGCAATAACCAGTAACCGGTTTTGATGGTAATATTTTTTTTTACTGGAAAGCGCTCCAGACAAGGCATGAAGCCACTTGATGTAAGGATCTAGCAAGAACAAATATGATTATCGCAAAGACAGGAAATTCCTATTGGCCTTAGTCTTGAAAAGACCAAGGCTATAGGTGTGAGGAAAACAGTCAGTAGGAACAGAGTTCCACAAGCCGGCGGTTTTTGGAAATACGTTACTGGAATAGGAAGCTGTATTACAATGAGATATCAAAACAGCGAATTGATGGAGACCACTAGACCAGCGAGTCAAACAAACTGGAACAAAAGAAGCGGGAAATGGATCACATAATTCTGAAGAACACATGCCATGATAGTATTTATAGAAAAGACAGACTAGCAACATCGCGTCTGTGAGAGATAGAGTGCAGGGAAAAGAAAGGGTAAAACCAATGAAATTGCAAATACGTGTCTGCACCTTATCAAGAACCCTCAAATGGGACAGAGATTCACCAGCCCAAATATAACAACAGTACTCCATGCATGGTCTAATTGTAGATTTGTAGAGATAGGGAATAGCCTCAGGTGTGAGAAAGTGTTTGGAGCGATAGAGAGAACCAACTTTACGAGAAGCAGAAAGAGCAATTGATCTATTGTATGACCATCCATGAGATTCTCAGGAAGAAAAGGCACACGCCTACGATTGAAAGACACGAGCTGAGTCTAAACTGGATTAAAGCCATTTCGTACCACAATCCACAACTGAACCCAGGTCAACTTCTAGATCAGCTGCATATTTCGACTGAACCGAGGAAGATGGGCGAGAAGAAACACCAGAATAGAGAGTGGTATCATCGACATAGATGTTAATTTTCTGAACAATATTATCTAGAAGATCATTTATATAGAGAAGAAACAGTGTTGCGCCTGGAATAGAGCCGTGAGGTACACCAGCATTGATAGGAAAAGAGAATGAAGAGACACCATCCAAAGTTACTCGCAAGCTTTGATGAGAAAGAAAAGAACTAATAATGTCAAGAACCTCCCCATCAATACCATAACCATGAAGTTTGTGTAGAAGACCAGAATGCCACACTCTGTCAAACACCTTCGAAATCTCAAGCGCATAGGCTCTACTCTCTTCTAAATTATCCATAAACTGACAGATCTGCTCAGCTACAACAGTTAAAAGATCAGCAGTTGAACGAAAACCACGATAGTCATACTGAATATCACTAAAGAGGCCCAGACCTCCAGAAAATAAACAAGCTTGCCGTTGAGCAACCTTTCAAAAACTTTGCTAATAACAGAGTGGAGACTAACAGGATGATACTTAGTTCGGTCAGACCGATTATCAGCATTTTTAAAGATAGGGACAACAGAGGGCTCCTTCTAACAAAAAGGGAAACAGGACTGAGGCAAACAGAGATTGAATGATTTAAAGGGGATAGGAGAAAGTTCAGGAGCACAACGTTTGAGAACAACAATAAGAATTGAATCAGGACCGGAAGCCTTAAGCTGGTCAATATCAGAAAGAACCCAAACAACTATCTTTGGAGTGATAATAACAGAATCCAGAGATTGATCAGTTTTCAAAGGAAATCTGGAAGAACGGCACCCGAATCATCAAGAGAAGAATTGTTAGCAAAAAGATGAGCAAAGAGATCAGCCTTATCCTTAGAAGATGAAATAACCTGAAGACCATTAAAAAGAGGAATAATAGCAGACTTGCCACTATTAATAATACAATTGTAGATTCTCCAAAAATCACGAGAGCCCACTCTTTAAGATGAGATAGAGTTACAAATCTTTTGAGAATAGCTAGACTTAGCCTCATAGATTGCTCTCTTGCAGGCATTTCTAGCTTCTCTGTAGGATTGTCTAGAATTCTCCGAAAAATCCTGACGATACTGATTACAGTAATGGTTTCGATCGGCAATGGCAGAAGCACAAACACATAAACACCATGGAGGAGAATGAGGTTTGGTTTGAAACTTACGATGAGAAATGGTGGTGTCAATTCCAACAAGAAGTTAGTCAGTAACATCCCTAGCAGCATTGTTCGGAAACATATCAAAGATAGAACGCCATTGAACGTCAGATAGGAAGCTGCGAAGCCCATCCTAATCAGCCCTCCTGTAGTTGAAAGTCTTCCTATTGAAGGGACGATCAGTAGAAGACTCCACCGAAAAATTAACCTCAACATCAACAAAGGAATGATCAGAAGAACCCAATGGAGGAGAAGAGGAAATATAACATGAGTCAGGAACAGAAGTGAGGAAAAGATCAAGTAAGGATGGTTGATGAATATTATTATCAGGAAAACGTGTGGGGAAGATCATAATTTGGGGGCAAGTCATGAGACAGAAGTTAAGACAGATTTCAGCAAACTAGATATGTGCAGTTAGAGTGAGGGAGCCAGTAAGAACGATGAGCATTGAAGTCACCAAAAACAAAGATGGCGCTTGACGGATGAACTTGCAATGCATAATCAATGCTGCTGGATATAGCATCAACAACAGCGCAGTCATTGTCAGAAGGGGAACGGTATATCTGTTCCCAGTATCTCAGTTACATCAGACATTTTTTACCGACGAAAATATTGCATATATACAAGAAAATAGGACAATGAAATGTTACAACTGTATATTACATGATATTAATTTATTAGGAGCTCTTAATAAAATGAATATGCAAATTAAGAAGACCTAAAACTGTTTTTGGGCATCTGAAAATATTATGTGGCATCATAGAATTAAAAATGCACAACCTTGTTTAAATGTTAATATAGTTAGGATATATGGGAAAACTTTCGCATTTATTCATTTATATATATATATATATATATATATATATATATATATATATATATATACATGCGCCTCCCACATGTTAAGATGTACAAACTAAATCATTTCCCTAGAATAACAATAGTAATAACTGTAATGAAAAGTCATACTATAATCATTATGAAAATAAAAATAAAATGCAGGGTCTTTGTAATAAAAATGATAATTACTATGAGTTTTTTCGTATAATAAAAATCACAGTTATATCAATAGTGTGTATCTAGGAAATCGTGATAACCTCACCAATAATGAAAACAACAGTCACACTACAAATAATAACAATAGTTATAATAACAGTAACAATAATAATCATAATAGGCGACAACAATCATCATTATTATTAATCGTAATGCCAGTAATAATATCAAAGATAGTGATTACAATAAAAGTAATAATATTAAAATTAAAGTTGAAGTCAAAATAATAATAATAATAATAATAATAATAATAATAATAATAATAATAATAATAATAATAATAATAATAATCCTTCCCCCACCTCCCCAAAATGATGCCGGCCTAGGCTGACACCAGACAAAATATTTGTATAGGGTCGAGAAGGATGAGAAGACCGAGGAGGGACAGCACAAGCCAGACATCCACTGGAAAATTGCGAATGCACATCACCGTGAGGCTGAACTACTGGCCAAGCGTTTTGGCCTTAAACTCGGCAAACCACCCCCTCCTTAAATTGCGGAATAAAACCAAATTTGAGAACCTGGTCATCACCCCATCTCAGGTCAAACTCATCATAAAAAAACCTTGACACCTCTAAAGCCTGTGGGCCTGATCTTATACCAGTAATAGTAATAAAGAAATGTTCTGCTAGGCTGGCCCTGTCCTCTCCAAACTATACAACAAATGCCTTGCTGAATCTCGTGTCCCTGATAGTTGGACAATTGCCTCTGTGGTACCAGTATTCAAGAATTCTGGAGATAGAACTGATCCTCTAAACTACCGTCCAGTCAGTCTACACCCGATCTTTGCTAAAATCTTTGAATCATTAATCAATCTTGCTATAGTCCGGTACCTAGCTAATGCTAAACTTCTTTCTGATCATCAAAGCACGATCTACCGCAGATATCCTAACGGTCATCGCTGAACGCATATATCATACACTCGACAAGGAAGGTGAAGCTAGGGCGGTAGCGCTTGATATATCCAAGGCCTTTGACAAGGGCTGGCATGAAGGGATTCTCCTAAAACTACACTCATGTGGTATTACTGGACAAATATTTAATATAATTAAATCCTTCCGAACAAAAAGAAAAATCCAGGTTGTCCTCGATGGCCGTTCATCTAAGCAACATGACATAAATGCAGGTGTACCCCAAGGATTCATCCCAGGACCTCTACTGTTCCTGATTTTCATAAATGACATCCCTGATATAATTGAGACAGATCGATATATTTGCTAGCGACACCACGCTCTACTCTCGTCATGTGGGGAAAACCGACGCGCACATATCTGGGGCAATGACTGAATCCTTCGAAAATGACCTCCAGTCTGTAGTGGATTGGGGTAAAAAATTGGACGGTAACTTTTAATGCCGCAAAGACAAAGCTACTTTTCTTCAATAACCACAAAAAAGTCTCCAACCACCGATTGTCATGGCAAATAACACCCTACCTGAGAGTTCATCATTCAAACATTCTTCGGCCTAACTTTCACAGATAAAATGAATTGGAATAAATACATTGTAGACGTTGCCAGAGCTGCGGCAAAGAAGGTGGGCTCCCTCTACCGTGCTAGTAAACTTCTCACACCTGACAATATTCTATATCTCTACAAAGCCACCATCCGCCCATGCATGGAGTATTGTTGCCATATCTGGGCTGGTGCAGTATCCACTAGTCTCTCCCTCTTAGACACGAAGAGTCGCCAACTGAATAGGTCCCTCACTGTCAACCAAGCTCCAGCCCCTGTCCCATCGCCGCATGTTGCTTCCTTATGCCTGTTTTATAAGTACTTCAATTGATTGTGCTCTGATCAACTTGCTGCTCTGATGCCCGAACGACGTAAATTCACTAGACCAACGCGACAATCTGCCAGATCCCATCCATTCACTGTGGAGTTCCCCAGCAAAAGCTTCTTTCCTCGTGCTGCTGGACTCTGGAACTCCCTCCCTGCTCCCTGTTTTTCTGACGGTACTGACATGCAGACATTTAAAACTAATGTAAACAGACATCTTGCTGCACAGCTCTCAATTTATGTTGACCCCCCCCCCCCAAAAAAAAAATGTTCACCCTTTTTCTCAGTTGTCCCTTACGTCTACAGTGGCGGCCTGCCTTGTTTGGGGTGAACTATGTTAAAAACATCCCAGTGAACGCAAATGGTCCTTACCAGCGAGAAATCAATGGTAAGCGGCTGTTACGATACCGCAATGTTATTTGCGGTGGTTATCGAAAAGAGGTGAAGAATAATAGGAATCTTGGGAGGCTTGTTGTCACTCAGACCCCAGGAAATTCCACTGGTTATTGTCGGTGAGCAATAACTAACGATGATCTGTGTGATGACTTTTAGTGAGTACAAAAAAATAATAAAATAAAAGAATAAAAATAATAATGATGATGATGATGATGATGATGATAGTGTTGATGATGATGATGATGATGATGATGATGATGATGATGATGATAGTACTATTGATACGGTATAACACTAATAATGATGATGATAGTAATAGCAATAAACTTTCCGGCCTATGCTGAAATGACAACTTATGCCTATCATGTGACTGTAGTGACAGTACCTTAGGTAGACATAGAAACGCCAAATGTTAAACCTCTCCGTGAACCTTTAGTTAACTGTTTCGATCCCTTTTTGGAAGCTTTGTATAATATGGGAGGTGTCCATGATTGGTCCTGATGTCCAAGCATCAATTGAAAATATGCAAAATAAAATGTTTTTTTTTACTAAATCGTCAATTTTCATTCTGCTTTCCACCAAAGTAAATTCACCACAACTATGACAGAACACATCAAGGTTATTCAAGAATTTCCGGTTTGATGTTTCCATATTTATTGTACAACAAAATAATAATTGCTCTGGTCAGCTGCAACTAACGAATTAAAGAGTTAAAATAAATTGATAGAATAAATAACTTTATCAACTGAGATCTCAAAGGAAATGTACATAAAGCTGAACGAACTATATTAACTAGAGATATTTTCCTGACACAAGTGCAGGGGAACCACTTAAAAAATGCGCCTCAAGTGCTAAATATCTACAGTAATCATTATGTTAACTATACAATTTTATTCAATATGATTCACATAAAACCTATAAATTCTACTAGAAACAGTGAAAACCTGCTTAAAAGCACACAGTACAGGTGGGCCAAAAAGTCAATGCTGCCATTTTATCATAAATAATTGTTTTTCTTTTTACTTCAGATATTGTGTAGAAAATACTTTGGAAATTAATCATGAATAAATAGAGTGTCAAGTTGTAATTATGAATAAGGATATTGTAACGATGTTGTAACTGCTATCATCAGTGTCAGGAATCTTATCTTTAAGCTATGGCTCTCTCCGCTGATAGTAAAAGAGATTATAGCGCTGATATATTTTCTTTGTTTACATGCACACTACCGATAACCCAGAGGACTCTATTCTCAGCTGGCCACTTCTCGTCTCACATCTGCAGGAATAAGTTAGCGAGATGATGCTAGTTGTTCAGGTTGGTAGACTCCAGCTGAGATATTCTACTTGTTACATTTTTAGTGTCTGACTCGAAAGATCTGATATGTGTTTCGTTTTAAAGTTCAGCTGCGATGCTTTTTCTCGTGTCTTCAAACGTTTATACGACAGTTTCACATTCTTTACATAGTTCTTTGAGTCAGTCGTGTACCTGTTTACTTCCGCCTGACAACGTAAGTATAGGCCAATGTTTTATCTGGGCCCCACTTCTTCACATTGTATGAGGTATTCCAGCAATTAGCCATAGTCACTTTAATAACGCAAACACTATTTATTTGATCAGGCTAAAGTTTTGCATGGTGGGTACTGTTATCAGAGATCATCAGATGCATGCTTCAAATTTTAGAAAAGTAGGAAGATGCGGGACTTCATTGGCTACTATATGGGCCAAGTAGCGAATCTCTACGACGAACAAAACAAAAGTTATCGCTAATAGTGTGCCTTCTACCTTTCTGTGACCTTGACATTTGGATTTGATCTAGATATCCCCGAATACAGTATGTTCTAAGTTAGATTATAACCGATATTTTCACCAAGTTTGATAACGATTGGTCAAGCGATGTGGATGTTCGGTTGTACACAACCAGACATAGTTACAAACTTGACCGAAAGCACAACCACCGTGGTGGTGGTGGTGGTGGTGGTGGTGGTGGTGGTGGTGGTGGTGGTGGTGATGGAAGGACATGACCTCTGCGAGATCTTTTACGTTGCACTGGTTGGATAGTAGGGAGCTTCTTCTCTCTAATATTACTCTTTTAGTGTTCGGCTCGAATACTTAAAAAAGTGTAATACATTCTCGTATTTATTAGTTTATCATTTTTACTCGTATGCGGCCGTTTACGGCGTGCCGTAAGTAGTGACAGCAGTACCGATGTACAAGTTTGAGTTTATAAAAATCAGAAGTCGTTTAAAAAATAGTAAAAAAAAAGATCTCTTTCAAGCCGGGCAACGCAGAGTATCCATACTTGTCTAATATTGACCATTCTTGTTTTAGCTGCCGAGAAAACAAACATACACGGCAGCCATTTTAGTTTGTGAAACTCACTTCTAACGATGAGGATGGGGAAGCCATTATTTTTGGCTTCGAGACATTCAGGAAACAAAACTAAGAAAAAATAAAAGATAAAAAAAAAAATGGCTTCAAAAATACGACAAAAAATTAGTATAAAATTTTAAATCAAATATCCAGAGCGGGTGGGGAGTAAGGTCTCCTGTGTTTCTATTGATTTATTTATCAAAATAAATTGCGCCAACTGTCTACCTGTTTCCTTGTCTGTCTGGAATCTTTAAAAACTAAAAATACTATAATTGTGAAAATCGTTTCTAGCAGACAAGTGGATGAATAAATGAAAGCCGGAAGTCTACCTTTATCAAAGAATGTCTGATCTTTTCAAAACTGAGAATGCTAGACAGTTGAAAGTTATTTTCTTTTGTTGTGTTTCTAGGAATCTGAATTATGTTCATCTGCGAACCTCTTCTGATCTAAAAAGGGATCTGTGGTTCACACTTTAAAGATCGAGACGTTTACAATAACAACCGTTGATTACGCAAATGCCCATACGTTCTTGGCTGACACGATAGATGGGGCTAGCAAACCTCTCTATCAGTTGGGTTGATCTCTACATTAATGGTTGTGTTAAAACAGAATTTATCAAGTAGGAAAACTTAAGCTGAAAAAAAAAACCGGAAACAATATAATGTTCGCCCATGAAATTGTGTACCTCGGCAGCAACATTTAATTAACGAAAAGGAACATCAAAATCGACAACGGCAAGATTTAGGGTGTCCTTGATGGACTGCGCACAATCTCGAAATCTGCCATTTCTGACAATATTTAGAGGAACTTTTATAAGGCCACAATGGAATCTATCTTACTCTACGGTTCGACAACTTTGACACTAACGAAACAGTAAGAAACATAACTTGACAGAATATACACAAGGATGAGACGAGTTGCATTGGACATCAGTTGAAGGAAACACCTGACAATACGCCTACACAGACACCTTCCCCCTTATCTCAGTTCTGCTAAGAGAGAGAGAGAGAGAGAAGGAGGGAGAGAGTGAGAGGGGGGCTGAGTGGTCATTCCAGGAGTAGTAAGTCAGAACTTATGAGTGACACCCTCGTATGGAATCCATTACAGGGCAAAAGATCGGTTGGAAGATCTTATCACACCTAAATTGTAGAAGACTATGGATGTCATCTGAATAAGTTGTTGCCAGATATGTCTGAGAAAAATTGTTAAAAACCGTCTATATATATATATATATATATATATATATATATATATATATATATATATATATATATATATATATATATATATACATGATTATTTTTATTTATACAGACATGTACAAAATCTGCGACACTGACATGTCGATGTTATCGATAAACAGCTGTTAGATACTGAGATCTCATCAGGGAGATTGAAACTCCGATCCTTACCTTAGATCATATTTGGAAAGAAACGGAAATGACGGACTAAAACCCGGGAAGAACGCTTGTTCAAACAACACCGGAACAAAACTGCACAAATCTCTTTCCCACTCTTCACATCCACCACACGTTTCCTTATGACCTATTTTCTCTTTTTTTTAAACGGTTAAGATCCATGCATACAAATTACTGCCACCTGCAAGAACCCATAACACTGAGCATGCGTTCCTTTCATTTTGCAAATAGCTGCTCGATGAGCAAGACAAAACAGACGTTTATAATCCGCAAAATGGCAAGCTTTAGCGACACAAAATCTTACTTCTATATCTCTTTCGCAAAAACAAATTATACGCGTTTAAATCAGTGAGTTTGTATTGCAGCATATCAACCTTTGAGAGTTATTTAATGCCGAAACGCAATCCTTATTATAAACAGTCGAGTGTATATGATTCATTGAACACAAGTTGATATTTTTACCTATAAACGGGGGTGGTAATCCATATTTTTTCCAAGAGTATACAAATAGATCTGACTGTCGGTTCCATAATCAGAGCCAGTATCCATTGCACAAAACCTGTACAATTATTAACAGGTTTAAGTTTTTCTCAGGATTGTGAACCCTTCCTGGGCGAGTATTCCAACTAGCATTAAAAAAAGGTTTTCTTCAGTTGATACATTGCATGCGGAATTTTTCAATCACTATAGAAACAGCTGTAACAAGTTGTAAGTATATGCTCATTAGATAGTGAAGTCTCTCAGCAATCATAAGCAGTAGCCAACATCGCCGTGGTAGTTTAACAGCAGAAACGGAGTTGTTCGCCCCCCTCTTCTCCTTCGCTTGTGATGATAGCAGCTGCCGTCATCCTCTTTTCCCTGCTAGCTGTAATAATGAATAACAATGAAAAGAAAATGCCAACAACAAACTTGCTTAATGGTGTCGTCATGCTCTTTCATAGCAATGTAAATTTACATATTCCTATCGGCTGATCTCGGGGTGGGGTGACAAACGTAGGTCAGGTTTCGCAAAAAAAGGCGACCGAATTCTATCCGTGCACCGGACAAAAGGGAAGATCTTTCTTCTTCGCCATGTCTTATTTCGAACTTCATATCTGTGACGTCATATCTTGAGACGTACCTCTCACTCTAATTTCTAATGTCGAATGGAATTTTCCACTCGTCTGCTTCATTTAACCTTGTGTCGAAAATACCGTTTTAACACTATTTTATCACACCCAGTCCAATATCGCTACACAGTTAAGTTCTATTTAAAAGAAAAAATGGTTATAAATGTCTAATAATATTTAGATAATTTTTTAGAATTCACGTTTTGTGGTCATTACCAAAACAAAACTGCTCTTCCCCCTTTAGACCATTTTATTACAGAATTATTATTATTATTATTATTATTATTATTATTATTATTATTATTATTATTATTATTATTATTATTATTATCGATTTAACAGCAAACATTTCGATTAGAAAGTCATGCCGTTGTTTCTGCCAGAAACGGTTTTGGCACCAGTAACACCTGCTACAGGTGGGCTGTCAGGGAGCACATGACAATCGAGTGCAAAAAGCACATAACACAATACTACCGATGCGACAGGGGCAGCCAGTAGTAAGGGTTAGGGTTCGGAATAGTACTCTGGGGACGAGGAGTCAGCGCTAGACTTCACCTCGGAGGCAAGCATCTATGTTGACGGGACGCGGTGGTCAGCTCTAATTGGCTTCTAAGATAAAATAAGTAACACGTCACGGTGCTATATGTGAAAACGGATTCTGTGTGTGTGTGTGTTTGTGCGTGTTTGTGTATGTGTGTTTGTGTGTGTGTGTGTGTGTGTGTGTGTGTGTGTGTGTGTGTGTCGCTAGGGATCAGACACGCTGACCGGTAAAGCACGAAATATGTATTAATGGCAAAGGCGATTGAGGTCGTTCAGGAAATTGATGAAAAAATATGAGCTGCCCGTTGTTGGCGTGATTCTGGTCAAACCAGCGCAAAATGTAGCCGACAGATTGACGAGAGCGTCGCAGAAATGGTGCGACACAATGGAGAAACGTAACAGAAAAAAGCCACTGAGAGATGCTTTTCGCGTGGATGAGCTCGACGCTGGTCAAGTCATTTCAATCTACAAACACGGTGAGAATCTGGTCGTACGGCGCAGCACCTACTTTTTCAGGAGGATCTGCCCATCGACAACCGGGTCAGTTTGGTTGTGTAACAGATTCCAATCTAGAAGCCCAGTACAAATCCGCTCGAATAAAGGAACATTGGAGCTTAACAAAACCTTGCGGGGATCAGGGGTAACACACATCACAGTGCGAGTCTTTACTGAACACTTGAATACAACTGCATCCTCCCGTTACAGGTTTGCCATTTTTTCCTATATTAATTTTTCGTTTTAGTTTCTGGTCGTTGGTTAACGTATTTATAGCAAAATTTATAAGAATCTGTTGGGTGTATTATTACATACACAGGTGCGTGCAAATGCAAACACACACATAATCAAACAGACTGATCTAAACAATTTCCTACAGTTTCACGGCAAATACGAACCTTAGAAGTGTATTCTTATCTCACACGTCTTTTGATATTTTTGATTGCGAGCTGGAAATAAAATTTCCAGTTTTTCAAATTTATTTGACACGGCATAAGCTCACGAAGTTATCTTCACTTACGGTTTAAGAATATTGTTAAACTTGGGATTACATTTAAAATATACGGATAAAGCGTTAGACTTATTGTCTTTTTAAAATTATATTGTAATTAATTATAGGAGCGTTGGTTTTTCTATCTAAAACTTTTCGAAATCAGTATAGAGGCCACGATCAGCCGTTGTGCGTCCAAGAAAAGATGTTTAAGAATATCTTGGCGGTTTTGAAGAGTTTCTTGCTTTAGTTCACTTTTAGTATTACTTAAAACTAATCTTGCATCTTATATAGCTCCTACGGTATGCATATAGATTCTTTTTATCTTTCATCTTGTAAAGTTGTAACAAGATAAGAGACGGTGTGTGTAAAAATACTGTTGAAAACAGTAGTTTTCCACAAGAGGTAGAGTAAGCATATGATTACAGGAGTGGAAAATCCCATTGGAAGTTTAACAGACTAGAGTTATGATTACGTCACAGGATATTACGTCATGATAAGAAGTACGTGGCAGGATCGATTCTGTTTTCTTTTGGGTTTACGACGTGAAAGTGAAAAAACGTTTTTACGGGGGTCGGGAAATTACAGCCCATCTTGATATACATTGCTCTGAATTGGTAAAATAAATTAAACTTTATTATTGCGCCTACCAGAAGAAAAGAAGAAAAAGAAGCGAAGAGACGAAATATCTACAGAGCAATTTGCTACGTGTCAACAGAACAGGTCTCGGGACAGAATACCGACCGGAGATGTTTGTTGTTGTCTCAGATCGAAAAACGCCCCATCGTATTCTAACGAGATCTTATGCTCAAAAGTGAATGTTATGTAATCGTTTAAAATTTAATAAGACTCAACCAGAAGCTATTCAAAAAAATCGACAGTTAGTCACGATTTTTCAATCTTGTCTTCCTTGAGATCAATGCACTTTTTCAAATGATGATACAATCTCATCACGGTAAATGGTGATATCCTCGCGTCACTTTCGAATCATTCTTTTTCACGTTGAAGGGAAAAGCAGTCGTCTCGTTGACACGTCGTAAGTAGTCATCCTAATGGGTAGTGGCGTCTTTCAGTAGTAGTAGTAGAAGCGGTGGTAGTCGTAGTGTTGTTATAACAGCAGAAGTTTCTTCGTTTTGCCTCTTTTTTTCTACCAGCCGACGTCTTCTTTTTACTTCTAGCTGTACTGAGATAACAATAAAATAAAATGACATCATCTTCTTCGTGGCTTTATTTTTTTTACAGAAGTCTAAAGTTACGTATTATGTAAAACCCGCCACGCCAGCTCCTCGGAAGGAAGGACAAATACAGAGCTTCGAAAAAGACGTCCGAATCTAATCAACTCGTCTGCCAAATAATTCCGCAACCCACCTATTCACAGTTGCATAGGAGAAAGAGTCCTCGGCCACTATCAGTATTATATTCTCGTGAATATTCTTTGACTGTAATAATTTTGTTTAATATTGATGGTGGTACGTCTACTGCTAGCTATTAGCTAGTACCCATTGTTGAGATGTATGTTATAAAACAGAAGACAATTAAAAAAGTCATCCCGAAAGGATCAAGGGAGAACTAGAAGTCAATGAAACAACCGGAAATGACACCAGACATTGGCAACAAGGAAAGTGGCTGTCCTGGTCGGAGCTTGAATGAGACAACATGCGTTTTAAGATGGTCTAATAAAACGGTTAATGATTAAGCTATGCTACCTCTTCTTCTCCCCCTTAAACCTTTTAGTCACGAGGCACGTATCTAGTTAAATAAATATCTTATTCTTCTAATAACGTGTTGTAATTGATAATAAATGTGCGAAAAATGCAACCGATCTTTGATTGCAGCTAACGAATTGGCCTCAGTCCTTGGAGAAAAGCAAGACACACGCACGCATGACGACATCAGTCAGCAACGAAGTTATAATTTTAGGTTGATAAAGATATTTATTATTAAATGACGTTTTGGAGCTAAATTATTACATAGCCAAGATGGCGGACTAAAAGTATAGACACACTACTAGACGATCATCATCATCACCATCGAGGGAGAGAGAGAGAGAGGGAGAGAGAGAAAGAAGAGAGAGAGAGAGAGAGCTGAGTCAAAGCAAGACACCAACGCGCGTCTGTATTTGGACTCGGAGTGCAAAAGTTACAACAAATAGCAAACATTTTTCTCTTTTGGAGCTAAATTATTACATAGCGCCATCTTGAAGATGCATATATAACATATTTAGGCAAACACATAATGAATGTTTTGTCAATTTTTAGATTGATCGCACACCTTTTACTTTTATGTCAACCTCACTTTCACAGAAATTAAAAGCGTAATTTATTTTCTAGTTTTGATAAGAAGTTGTAGTCTTACAACAACAAACGATTTCAGCCAGAGCTTATTTTTTCTGGCGAGGCTTTCCAATTTTTAGATCGACCCTTTACATAACATTTAAATGGATGTTAATTTTGTGATTTCTTTTTCATGTTTAAAATAAAGTTTTTATATCCCTGAAGTATACGACAGGCTTCAAGTTAGTCTCATCCGGACACCTTTTAATTGTCGGGTGTGCTATTCGTTAACATTACTCAGAAAAGTTGGAACATGGACTGTCTACAAAAACAACTCTGAAAACCCCAACCAGCCACTTGAGATATGTTTTGAAGATCAGGTTGTGTCAACATGCAACCAACAACAAGCATTCTCAAAATTGTGGGTTGTTTTATTGATTTGGGGTGGGCAATCTATCAGCCACTGTAGTCATAAAAAATTACGCCAGAGCTAGGAAAGCGTTGAAGTCTCTTCCCGTCCTGGTTTTCTTCTTTCTTTGGATCCCAGCCGAAACGGACGCGTTCTAGACTGTCGGTATCTATGCCGTCGAAAGGCGCGCCCCCTTCCTAAGCTGCATTAAACAAACATGGTTCACTTTTTTCGTTTCCCGGGGATGCGAATAAACATGTGAACCTTACAAAGAGGTGTCGTTGTTTATTGAAAACTTTATTTTCCATGGCGACAGGCCTGTATGGTCCTTATCCAAGATGGCGGACTAAAAGTATCAACACACTACTAGACGATCATCATCATCATCATCATCATCATCATCATCATCATCATCATCATCATCATCATCATCATCATCATCATCATCATCATCATCATCATCATCATCATCATCATCATCATCATCATCATCGTCGTCGTCGTCGTCGTCGTCATTATCATCCTCATCATCATCATCATAGAGAGAGAGAGAGAGAGAGAGAGAAAGAGAGAGAGAGAGATAGGTCAAAGCAAGACACCAACTCGTGCTGGTTATCCTCAACTATGCAACGCTCGGTCTGCAATTGGACTCGGGGCGTAGAGGTTACAACAAATAGCTAACATTTTGCTCTTGCGGATAGATTATTTTTTCTGCAGTATGAGTGGAGACTTTTCGGGTTCTTGGCTCCCGTTCTATCGTGTTCCTTCATTAAATCTAACGCATTTGCACTTCATTTAAATGGAGCGAAACGTGTGGCTGCTACAACGTGTCGAACTGTAGCGATGGTGCGTGGAAATACTCTATCACTCTTTAAATCAATGCCGAGGCTTCATGCTTGATTATTCACCTTTATTCATATCTTATATTTGACAGTTGTTGTTATGACCGCTACAAAATTCGCTGCGTTAAAGCGCGCCTTTCTCTTAGAGCCTGCGTAGGTCAGGTACACAACTGTCCACGTGTTATTCTGAGGCTCTATGTGTGCGCTTAGTGGGGCAGAGAAGAAAGAAAAAGAAAGGAAAAGCGACATCTATACATTGCTGAGTAAAATTTAGCCTGAGGAATGCGGAGAGCGATATCGATCGAAACGTTATGTCAAAAAACAAAACAGCCACGGAAGTAAAACATAAAAAAAAATGAAAATATCATTAAAAGACTAGAAAAAGATTTTGCTTCAATTCCGTTTCAATTCTCGAAAAAAATTTTTTTATTGGGAATTTAAAAAAAAAAAAAAAATACCTATTTCCGAAATTTTTTATCATTTTTCCGAAGCAGTAAAAAAGCGATTCGAATAAATGTCACTACACACAAAAGAATAATCTCCTGTTTTGCCTTGAATTAACCAATTTTAATCTTCGATGTTCTATTTAATTTATAGGCCAGTGACACGTGGCTGTCCTTTCGTGAATTCACATTTAGAGTTCAACATTAAAATGTATTCTTTTCGTAAAGCTAGAGTTCCTGTTTAAAAAAAATGTTAATTTATTGTTTCACGTGCTAGTGTGAACCTGCCTGCTGTATAGGACACACGTCTCCATGTTCTACTGAGCAAATCAAGCATCTATTTCCATGTACTTAGACGCTGTCGGTTTGGGTCTCAAGGGCAGATTTCAAATTCAAAAGTTGATCTGCGTTTATTGGAAAATTCTATCTGCGGCCTTAACATCTTGAGTAACTTCTATTTGATTATTTTCGAAGCGAGCCCATGAAATCGTTGATAAAATTAACAATCCTTTCTGCAATCCAACCATATTTGGTAGAAATAAACTGCAGTTTATGTGTGACTTGTCCACCAAGTTTCAGTTATGAATGCCCAACAGTCCAATCAATGTCATGTTACAAACGTGCACCTCGGCATTGGAAGCACACCTAGATATTTCGACTGATTTCAACAGTTTTTGTTTCATCGCTGTTCAATCATATACTTTAAATGTGAACCTCTGTATTTGAAAACAAACGTGGATATTTCGACTGATTTCGACTGTGATCGACTTCTTCAGTTCAGTAATAATCTCATTGGTAGTAGGTGTGATCCTGAATTTAGCTTCACCTCACCTTCCCAGTTTTTCATTTTTATCTGTGAAGATGATGTCTATCACGATATTCGAAGAAGTCGATCACAGTTGAAATAAATCAAAATATCCACGTTGGCTTACAATGCAGAGGTTTACACTTAAATCATATAATTGAACAGCGATAAAAAATAATTGTTAAATATTCATCGCTGAAGCTTGATGGACAAGTCAGACATAGAGTGAAGTTTAATTGTAGAAAATATGGTTCGGATTGCAGAAAGTATTGTTAATTTTATTAACGATTCCACGTGGGGCGGGTAATCTAGCTAAATGTTCTCATCTACTTTTAAATACAAATATTTTTTATTTGACAAACTTCTTAATGTTTCCCCTTTTATGTATTTTTTCCACAATTTTGATAAACTCATTGGAAGATTTTCATCTTTATTTTCATTCGTGCCATTTTAAACTGTGATATTTTTAACGTGCCATTTCTTGCCAGTGCCATTTTTATCTAAGTTCGTTATTATAATATTTTAGTTTTACTGGTAGCTTAAAATAGACACATATTTATTATTTCATCATTAGTACCAGAGATGGAAAATAAGGTAAACATAAACAAATTAAAAGAATCGTTTTTTAAATTGGAAATTAAGCTAAATATTTTCCGATTCCGATACCCCATAAAGTTCCGATTTTTCCGATTCTGATTGATCGTACCGACACTACTATATATCTATATCTATATATCACCATCACCATTGGTTTTTTTTATCACTTCTGGAGAAGGAATCCTTCCCTGGTTTTCGACCACCTTATTGGTGACTGTCATTCAGTTTTTTTGCTATAATCACCACGCTAGGCACTGCGGTTTGGCGACGCTATTTACCCATAGCTATGTGTCCACATACACCGCTTGGTATTCCCAAATAGTTACCCATCTAGTACTGGCCAGGCTCAACGTCGCTTAACTTCGGTGATCTGACGGGAACCGGTGTGTGATACGAGACATTGGAAGATGATCCTTTGCATTTGGCGTCGATATCGACAACCTTCCTTATGTAGATAGAAAGATTGTTCTCATAGTTTAAATTTTGTAAGAACAATAATTATGTATAATTATAATAACGTCTTTATACCATCAGGCATATCCGGCGTTTCCCTAGAAGTATACAGTTTTATTTAAATAACACTAGTTATGTACAGATTTAACATCCACAGTAAAAGTTGTGAATCTCATTTTCCCGCTATTTATGTAAATAATATCAAATATAAAATGGCTGCGAATAAGAGTTTAACGTTTGGCCCAGATCAAACCCTAAAAACATAGTTTATAAATACTAGCAAATATATGCTCCCTCCGGTCGCATATTTTTGCTAGGCTGCCGCGTCAGAAATGAACGCTGACGTGTAAACCGATGGAGCCTCAGTCATATTTCTCTGGTGGTTAGACGTTGATATTCTTTGTTTATGACCAAGAATATTTTTTAGATGAAAATAAATTTAAAAAAAAAATTCGACCCCACTCCGATGTTTGTATTAATCTTCCCCATGAATAGAAATATTTTTAGTTTAGAAAATTCACAGTTAGGAAAAATTATTTAATTCTTAACGATTGAAAAACGTCTTGCTACTGCCGTAATTATTTTCAGAATGCTCGTTCCAAAGTTATCGTCTGCTCGCATTTCTTTCCACCCAATCGTTTTGTGCCGAATCCACGTAAGAATTTACGAAATTATAAATAATAATAGTTTTAGTTTTTCAAAGAGAAGAAAGAAAAGTGTACCGAAAATAAAAGTAACAATTAAAAAATACAGCGAATACGATTCTAAAAAACAGTTATTTACTTGCCCAGTAGTAGGTGCCCCCCCCCCCAAGTATCGTCTGCTCGCATTTATTTACACCCAAATCTACGTCAGAATATAATAAGTAATATTTTATGTTTTTCAAAGTGGAAAAAACGTGTGCGTAAATTAAAATCAACAATTTGAAAAACAAAATACTGACCCTATCCGTAACGACGGGGTAAAAGTTAACGTGGGTCCTAAAGTGGAAAACTAATTTCGTTATAATGTGTGTGTGTGTGTGTGCGTGTGTTTTTTAATAGTAATTTTTAAATCAATTATTATTTTAATTAAACAATTTGATTCAGTGAATTTGTGTTTTAAAACATAATGGCTAATAAGATTAAGAAAATAAACAAATTTAGAACGGTTTTAAAATTAAAAAAATAAGCACGGTGAATGACAGCGTTGTTGTTTACATTTTATTTAACGCGCTGTATTAAGGCTGGCTGTTTAATCAGATCGCCATATTTAATTACCGGAGGGAGGGAGGAAACCTCTGATTAAACAGCCAGTGTTGTTAACTACGTAACGCAGTATATGCATGTGTATATGTAAATAAAAGAAATCGATTAATAATGGAGTTTATGTATCTGTCTGTCTAAATTATAATTTATAAGTAAGATTATTAGCGTGCAAAATAGCGTATATATATATATGGAAATCTTAAGAGAACAATCATGAATGTATATTTGCGAATAGTAATTTATTAGAAGTTGATAAGCAATTGATTATGTAAATTGAGAAACGCGCATAGTGTTTCCGGTGGTTTTTCTAGCAGTATGTAAGGAAGCTGGCGGACTTAGCAAATAACCATGCTACTCTGATGGAGTTTCGGCTTCAGACAGACAGACAGACAGACAGATAATAAACTCCATTATTAATAGATATATCTAAAACTGAGAAATAAAAAAAAACATTTATTCGGTATTATTTATTGCGTTTAGTGATCATCTTCCTCATATGAGACAATTTCATGGAAAACAATGAATTTTGAATAAATATAATTTAATAGTCCGAAAATCAGGCTCAACTGTGTAGAGTGAAAATCAACCAATGCCACACTGCATGCATTAGATGGGTAAAGCGTCGAAAGCGAATATATTTACATACAACTTTGATCTAATATATATATATATATATATATATATATATATATATATATATGTTGAATTAAATATATGGTGAATTAAATTTAAGATAAGAATTACATTAAAG